>JBAMAV010001049.1:1200000-1717915 GCA_037043315.1 Amiota communis
CTCTTGCCGGTATTGTGTTTTCTCCTGCCGCCACGGTGTTTGTTCCTGCCACCGCCATGATTGTGGCTGCCACCTATTTTACCCCTAGCAACATCTTTGCGGCGTTAATCAACTAGAGCTTTTTTTAGCAGGAATTCCATCGTTTTTTTTTCTGCACAGTTCTCCCATAAACTTTGTTTTCTTGGTGCGCTTTCTGGATTGGGTGCTTTGCTGTTTACTGTTTTCTTCTTCTTCTTTTCCAACTGTATTGATCACTTTTAGTGCCGCGGGTAGCGAACAGGTAACTTCATAAGACATGATAATTGATTTTTCTCACAAACACATACAATTTCGTACAAAAAATTGCAGACTCTTAGTCACAATCTCTCGAAATATTATGATCAAAATATCAAGTTATTACAAGCCAGGTTAAAATAGTAATTTTGAAATTTTGAAACGAGGTCCAATGGGGGACAAATCAGAAATTTACTCTAGATTAAGAGGAGTAATTTCGTGTAGATAAATTAACACTTAACATTTAGCACATAGTACTTGGCGGCCCTTCAATGCCTATTTTACGATATTTGTCTTCTTCGTAGCTGATTTATTGGATGATATTCATTGTTATGAATGATTTTCACGATATCATTCCAATTAATTTGTAGTCCGCATATCCGGATTATGGTTCAAAGTAAGCAAACACACCAGCTAATACCTAAAACCTCTCACTCAATTTTGATCTGCAATCCACTGAAACCGTATCATCATAGACTTAATTTATGATTTCTGGATTAGTAGCTTCTGGTAATCATTTCAATCTCATGCGAAATCCTATATGCTGAACCTATCGAGGTTGTTGCAAATTATGAACATTATCTAACTTGGCTCTAATTTTTGTTTAGCTTTAATTTCTTTTAAATAAAAATATATTGAATTACTAACCAAAATCATTTAACAAAAAATAAATTGTAGATTAGGAATTACACCGAAAGTTTATATCACATAAGAACATAGAATATTGTACTATTGTACTTCTTAAAACCATCATAACATCTCATTGCAAACACTTCAAAAACAAATACAAATTTCGAATTTGAAAATTCATTTAAATTTATTGAGATTCCTTGTTGTTCTTGTAGGGCTCACTTCAATTGTGAGACTTCCAAAAAATAGAATATAAAACAAATTAATATATGCCATGTATCTTATCTATTAATATTGTATTTTCTTTTTATTTCCAAATTTCGGACGATATTCAACAAACTTATGAACTTAAATTTCCATTGTAGTACCATAGGTTATGACAACACACATGGGCTTACTTCTACTGGAAGTATATAAATACTAATATTTAATAAATGCAACTAAATGAGAATGAATATTGTGGATTACTTACATGTTTCGGACATTAAAAACTATTCACATAACACGTTTAATTTGGGGAACGCTTGAAACTCTGGAGTTGCACGCTATGGCAACACACGTGGGCTTACTCCTACTGGAAGTATATAGATACTTATATTTAATAAATGCAACTAAATGATTATGAATATTGTGGATTACTTACATGTTTCGGACATTAAAAACTATTCACATAACACGTTTAATTTGGGGAACGCTTGAAACTCTGGAGTTGCACGTTATGGCAACACACGTGGGCTTACTCCTACTGGAGTAACTATATTTAATAAATGCAACTAAATATTATGAATATTGTGGATTACTTACATGTTTCGGACTACTTCAATTTAGTTATATTAGTGTAAAAATGAGTAACCGCTGCAATTGGAAGGGATGTGGGCGTTTACACTGAATAAAATGGGGTAACTACGGGAAGAATATATATAAATACAAATGTATATCTATAAATATTGTGATTACTTACCAATCACGAACTATTCTTTACATTTATCAATATAGGGACCGAGGAACACATGTGGGCACTTACAACTGGAAGAACATTCTGATACAAATACAAATATAAAAGCATGTAATACAATAATACTTACAAATTTGGGAAAATCTTCTAGAGGGTAAAATATCGGACATCAGGTTGAGACAAAACTTACTATTAATAGAATACGGTATAGATATGTATATACATATATTTACTTATATCCATAACTACCATTGTGGTTACTTACGCTTAACATTTTGAGCCCTTGTTTCCATGATCTTTCGATGTTGACGGTTGCTCATTGCCAAGTTCTTCTTCGGAGCTTCCATATACCACGTAGAGTTTCACACTTTCGGTGTTTTGCTTAGCTTTCCGATTTGTGTGACGCTTTGGCTTTTGCTTTAGCTTTCTTTTTGTATTTCTCTTTGTATTTCGTTTTTGCTGGGCCTTCTTTGCTCTTTTTCTCTGTGATCTCTTTTTGCACGCAGGCTGCTTACGCAAAACTGTTGGCCGTTTTGATTTCTTTTTGGTGGCTCTGGCTGGTTTTCCAGCTTGTCTAAGACTAGTTGGCCCTCTACGCTTTCCCACATTGAATCTGGGCCCTCGCTTGGGCCTGACACGTTTGGACTTTGGTGATACGCGTTTGTCTCCACTTCTCTTTGTTTTAGTTTCTCCACTTCCTCCATGTCTTCTAACACCGCCACCGTGTTTACGTTTCCCAACACTGCCACGGAGTTTGTGGCGGCCGCTACGGTGCTTATGACGGCCGCCACGATATTTGTACTTGTTCCCGCGGTGTTTGTGCCCCCGGCCATGGTGTCTGTGCCTGCTACTTTTTGGACCGTGACGGCGGTTAGCTGTTCCAGAAGAACGCCCGTATTTGACATTATACCGGCTAGATTTTTTGGCTGCAGGAACTTTTCCGTATGATTTGCTCCTCAGTTCTCTTATTGAGCGCGATGTTTTTATGCTCTTTCTTGATTGGGTGTTTCGCTGAATTATATTGTCGCCTTCTTCATCCGTATCAACAGTTTTGATTATTTTTAGTTTAGCAGGAATCGAGAAAGTTACATCGAGCACCATTATAATAAATAAATTTTGAAAAGTAAATTTTGCAAACAAATTTGTGTGTCTCCTTATATTCTGATCAAAATATTAAATTATTACAAGCCACGTTAACTATGATTTGAGTTTTGAACAAAAAGTTGTAATTTTAAAATTTTGAAAGATAAGGCAAAGGATGTCCCCCTCAGAAATTTACTGTAGCCTTAAGGCTGAACAGAATGGTGAAGCTGAAGCTGAGTGTGAGCAAAAAATCAAATGCTGCTGTGTGTATGTGAACGAACACAATGTGAATCTGAAGGTCCATCAACACAGCAAACTTTGGACGCTTCGGCTGTATACGCTTTTCATTGTCTTTCAACGCTTCCGACGCTTCAAGTTACAGAGCAAGCTTTTCATGCTTCTTATCGTAAACCAAAAACAGCTATTGTGAAATAGAACGATATTGTTTTGCTTTGATGTTGGTAATCTTTTAACAAAAGAAACAAAAATAAATACCACAATGAACAACGATTTATGTTTATTTATCTCTTCAATAAATTGTTCCTTCATGTTAAATAGTTTGCACTCAACTTTAAAAAAAAAAACGGTAAATAAATGACATGTCACTGCTCTTTGCCATTCACCACAACACCAAACAGTTAGTTTTAGATTAAAAAACAGCTGTTATCGGTTCACGAACACCAGTCTTTCCTAGTCTCAACTTTGGAAAGCCTCAAAAATTCAAAGTTGACCAACATACATGTCAACTATTGAAGCCCAAGCGTGCAAAGCTTGCGAAGTCACAAAGTGTCGTTGGACCTTAAATCTTATAATCTTATAAGTTTTATTAACTTTAGACTGTAGTATTAAATGTTCCTATAACGCCAACAACATGGCTAGGAATAAATAAAATTTTTATTTTCGCTTAGTAGTCCACAGGTTATAGTTGGGTACCAACCTTTTGGATTACTTTAATTGCTGCCACAGAATCTGAACATATATATGTTTTACCTGGATGACAACTGTCCGAATTGACAGCTTCTTCTAGTAAAGCGATAATTTCTGCAAATTAAATTGATGAGTTACTTGGTAATACAGCAAGTAGAACAGCAAGATGACTTTGTTTTCCGCAGTTAATGCATAGGCACCTACTATGTTCTGGTTCGGATAACCGTCGGTGTAAAGGAATGTTTGCTGTATATTTAGTTTCTGTTTGGTTTCAAGAAACTCTCTGATATATGTAAATCTCCTTAATGGCATTAGTATTGATAAAATGGGTAATGTGTTTACCAATTGTATCTGGAGGATCACTTGTTGAAGCTATACTGTTTGGATTGTATAAATTGCCTAGTTCGGAGCAGATAATGAAGCTTTTTGAAGAACCAACCATTGAAAGGTTTTTGCTTGCAGATGTTGGGTCCTTTATTCGATTGGCTATACGTTGGCTTCAAATGACTTCAGACACAGTTCTCCTGTGTTTTTTGTCGAAGATACCGCCATATCATAGACGGCATGCACGATTCATATTGTCTGCTAGGTATACCTCATTCGGGACCACGCTCAGGTAATATTATCTTGTTGTTCCGGATTTGCATAACAATACGCCTACGTACTAAACCCTTTAATCCGACACCTATAGCTATATATATATACGGTAGCTGAACTACCGTTAGGTATTACATCGCAGGGCAAAGCTTAGCCTTTTGGATTATCATCTTACTTGGCTCACATCAACTCATTCACGGCTCTATTGCCACTTCTCTGGCGCTATTCCCTTCTCAATTCTTGAAGTACCATTGCAGTCAGGTATACTCCACACTTGCATCCATTGCAGCATATGACTGATTTCTGAAATTAGTCGATCTGCGATGACCTTTTCCAGGGCTTCCCTCTCCTTTGCGTATTTTGGACTTTGGATACATGCTCTACATTCTCATTGCTAATACCACAGAAAGAACAAGCCACTCTATCATCATGACCATACTTGTATAGGTACTCTCTGAAGCAGACGTGTCCCGTCAGGAATTGCGTCAGATAGAAATCCGTTTCGCCATGTTCCTGTTGCACCCACGTTTGCACATTTCCGATTAGTCGTTGTGTCCATCTTCCATTGCCTGAAGAATCCCAGGAGTTTTGCAATTCGTTTAGACTTACTTGTCTTTCCTTTTTTCGGTCTGTTGTTGTTGACTGCCTTCCAATATTTTTGCTTTTGTCTTGATCTCAAGAGCCATTATGTCTGGTAGCATTACACTTGATATGACTCCAATTGCTTCATGCGAAACTGTCCGAAAAGCATTGGCAACTCTGATGGCACTTACCCGAAACACTGATCTTGCCATTTGGGAATATGTCTTCAGCATTAGTGCTGGTCCCCATACAGGCGCCACGTACATCACGATTGATTGGCTAACCTTTGCCATGAGCTCCCTTCTTCTTTGTCTTGGCACTCATATGTTAGCCATTAACCTGGAAAGGGCAGTTCTACTGTGGTTTAGTATGGTATATGTACATATTTCCTTCTATTGTATGATCTAATGATGGCAAGTACTCGTAATTGAGTTCCACTTTCAACTCATGGTAATTACAATCAATTTTCAAACTTTCTTTGACAAAAAACAAAAGATAGAAAATTATAAAAAGTGAGTAAAAGAATATGCAAATAATGAAAGCGTCATTTCAATTTTAAGAAAAAGTGTCACCAATTAAGTGCGGGTCTAATAGAGTTAAATATATGTGCTTACGACCTAGGAAACATACTTACTTCTTAGTATAAAAAAAACATATCTTTGTGGTGTTTTCTTCATTATTATTATTATTGTACTATATGAATTATATGAATTTATTTTATGATTATCAACAGTAGCGACTGACAGTCAGTGAGTCAGTCAAAGTGATTAAACGAATCAGTAAGAGAAACAACTTAAACAGTTAGATACATTAAGAGCCGCAATGAAAACAGTAAGTCACTTGTAAAGAAATAATTTGAGAGAGTACAGACAAACAGAAAAGAAACACTTTTGGACTTTAATTTGCTTTGCTTTGATAAAAAACTAACAACAACAACAACAACATCAGAAACTAGAAGAAGAAGAAGAAGAAAAAATACTTAGTTATAGTACATACAACAAACACATGCACTAGTACCTACTACTGTGGATGGATGATACATGATGAAGATGGGCAGATACAAAGATACAATATTAAGCGCAAGTATGAAGCAGAACGAACGACTGAGCAAATGAACGACTGAGGCTTTTCCACTTGCATTAAGCGGCGATTGAGTGAACTTAGAATACAGAGAGAAGAAAGGTGAAGAAAGACGGAAGATGTAGAAGAAGGTGTACAAGGAGGAGTACTAATACAAAAAGAGGCGCAAGTGAGCAAGTTTAAATTTAAAGATGATAATCGGTTAAAACCAAAGCGGAGCAGTACTACAGATCGAGCGCCATAGCATAGCATTCTATTAGTATAGTGAACCGCCGCCAAAGATTGTAGTCGGCGATCCTCGTCGTCGTCATCATCATTGTCGTCGTCGTCGTCGTCGTCGTGGGCAGTGAGCGTGGAAACCGTTTTCAAAAAAATCACATGCGACATTTGCTCACAGATACAGATACACATACTTCTACTACTGCATACCATATCCATTCAATATGATCATCATGAGAACAAAAGGGGCTGTTGGGGAGATTATTGTGTATGTATGTGTAAATGTGTGGGAAGCACGAAGCGTTAAATTTAAGACAACGACACAATCGAAAAGAAAACAAAACAAAAAAAAAAAACCAAATGTATATGCTGCCGCTTACTAAGTAACAGATGATAATCGAGGGATAGGAGAGCAAAGGAATTGAATTGAGGGCTAGAAAAAAAAACAGTATCTACTACTTTATCCATACTGACGACAATTTGCCTAGAAATAAATCACAGAAATAGGAGAAAAACACAAAAAACAAATACAATAATTTATAGAAAATATAATCAAATAAAATAAAATAAAAATAAATAATAACAATAAACAATCTAAGGTACTACTAGATAGGTAGATAGATGTTTGGTTGGAAGATTGGAAGGTTGGAACTTAGAAAGGTACTCAGAGTAAAGAAGAAATGAAGAAGTGTGTTGTGTGCCCTTAGTGCTCAAAACATCATTAGAATGAATGCTGTTGCTGCTGCTGCTGCCGCTGCTGGTTGCAATTGTTCAATTGATCAGGGACACAATAATACTAGTAGTAGCAAGCAACATGATGACGACGACGACAATAGTAAGCCAATTTCATTCAGCCCACTGAGAAAATGATCACATCCTGGCGTGCTACTACTCTGAGTACTCTGAGTTTGAGTATGAGTATCTTATCGTATCGTATCATATCGTATCGTATTGCAATGTATCGATTTGCGGAGGCGACAAATGTTCAGTTCAATTCAGTTTTTTATGGTTTTTTGGCCTGAAAAGGTGTCTGTGTGAGGAGGAGTCTGGGAGGTTATGAGGCTCTGGAATGGGTGCTAGTTGAAAGTATTCAAGTATCCCAAAAATATAAAAAATAAGAAAAAAGAAACGTTGTTGAACTAAGTTTGTCAAATGATTTACATCCGACATATGCTAAAATCACGAATCTATCTGCGCACGACGACGACGACGACGACGAGGATTTTGCTACAGAAGCGCACTTTAAAAAAGAAAGAAATGTAGTACATACATAGTATATCTTTAAACACACATGTGTGCATGTATGGCTGAGTGTGTGTGTGTATGTGTGTGTGTTACAGTAAGCAACAAAGCCTCGTGCTACCAGTGATGATTGTTAAATGTACGTCACAGCTAAACGTGAAGCAAAATGTTACAGATACAATAACAAAAACATGCCGGAATCATTGGGTAATCGTGGTTATGACAAATTTGGCTCCTCGACTTTGTCCTTCGTTAAGTGAGAGACCACTCTCTGTCTATCGTATGTCTGTCTGTCTGTCTGTCTGTATTCATATGTCCATCCATTTGTCTGACTATGGGTGATGATTGTCTTGAATTGGATCCAACAACAGTGATGGTTCCTTTCTTTAAACTTAGTTGGTTGATCATGTATATATATATATATGTTCCTCCTTCTTTGCACTAGCTTTTAACTCCCTAGTATTATTGTATTTACTTTTCTTTCAAAGCGGGTGACTTCAAAATCAAATCATCTATGGTATCTACTAGTAGTAGATATTTTTTGTACCTACATATGTATGTATGTATTTTGTATGAATGTTGATGTGAATGTTTATTTATATCCAACACTTTGTGCTTAGGCGTAATCAAAGTAATTGGGACCTTTCTCACTTTCACGCGCACAAATTATTGTTTCCTCAGATACTCTCGGCAACGAACTTTCTCATTTCTTCTATTCAATTCATTTCAGTTCAGTTCAGTTTATGGTAGTTTAGTCGAGTTGAATTGAGTTCGGTTTGGTTCGAATTTAAGTATTATAGTAAATATATTAAAGTTTTAGATACAACACCACCGCCACCGCCACCACCACCACCGACACCAACAGCACCATCAGCACCACACATGACATTTCATTGTTTTCGTGGTTACTTAGTCATGAATTTCGGTCTATTCTGTGTTACTACCATCATCATACTTATGGTACAATTGCCAAAGTCTATGCAGTATGTAGTTGTAGTAGTAGTAGTAGTAGTATCTCAACGTTGTCGTCATCGTCGTCGTGTTTAAAAACAAGTTAGTTGAACAGCAAAGCGTATAATTGAGTAAAAGTTTTTCCCCATTTTTTTATTTTATTTTTGTCTTGTTTTGTTTTTCTTTAAATAAATAAATGTTTTTTTTTTTTTTGTTGTTTTGTTTCTTTACATTTAACAATAAGTAGACCGAATTTTTATAATAACATTGCAATTACTAAGTATATGGTCTTATGTTTGTTATCATCTCCTCTAATTCTCTTTCATATGCCATATACGAGTACCATGTTTGGACTTTATGGCTCTTACAATGGAATGGTTAAAAAATATCAAATAACAGAACAGAACAAGCCTATTGATCAATAATATTGATTGACATTTTCTCATTCAATTATATAGTATATTCCAGTGATCTGGAATAAATCACGATCATCTCTATTATATTGTTACAAATTTCCAATTTGTCTGAGTTTTAAAATTATACAAACTAGAAATCTGCTGTCAGTTGGCGAGCGGCTACCAATTGGTGTGGTGTGGGGGTGATCCGGCGTGTGCAGCGATCTGACGGAGGCAAGTGGCGATGTGGTGATCCAACGGTGACTTGTAGCTCGACGCGGTGATCCAACAGAGGCAAGTGGCAACGTGGTGATCCAACGGCTACTTGCAGCTCGACGTGGTGATCCAACGGAGGCAAGTGGGACTTGATGAACAAACGGCGACTAGCAACTCGACGCGGTGATCCAACAGCAACAGGCAATGCCAAACACCCCAAAACTTCTTTCTTTGTTCTCGTCTAAAAATTCAATATTCTCATTTGTTATTCCTCCTTTTCTTCTCTCCTAATTCAGCTGTTCCACACCAGGGCTACATGCATTTATTAAAGTTCTGCCAAGGTGTCCTTGAAATGATCAGTAGTTATCGATCATTTTTGTAACAATATATTACAATTTTCAATTGCGTGAACTATAAAGTAATAAGCATGAACTCAATCTATAACTTATCGAAATCAAGAAATGGGCGAGGAAACACATAAGAAAACCCAAGAACATATCCTATACTTGCTCACAAAAACACTCTGGACACACAGTTAAGAGCTCCAAGATTTGACAAAATTGGAAAGACAGTCCATGGCAGGACATTGCTAAGAATTGTGTTCTCTATATAACCAATTAACCAAATCTGACCAAGAATATAATAATAAGTTGCGCATCCAATCTCTCTCTCTCTCTCTGTCTAAACAATGAAGTTATTATTTTGGAGAATAATTACTATAAATGTTTAAGAGTGAGCCTAGGCAGCAGAAGGCTAATCTGGATTACGGTGTATAATAGTTTCAGGTTATCTTATTATCAAGTTTAAGTTGGATCGACAATTCATTTAAAAATAGTTAAATAATCCTATATATGAGCCTTGGACTTCCCTTTAACAATGAATTATGGATAATAACAATAAGTACTATAATGCGACTGAGCCTAAGCAGAAGGCTTATCTGGACTATGGTTTAGAACAAATTAATTAGAAAGAAATGCGTAACTCAATGTCAAATTCGAGAAATCAAAAAAGTAGCCTCACAAAAAGCTTGAAAAAAGTAAAATTTGAATGCAACTTGGTCAACATTAAGTACTCATAGATGAAAATAGCATCCCGACTCACCAGTGTACATAAGGAAAACAGAAAGAAGTTTGAATCAGGTATTCCGCTTTTGCAATTTTGTTACGTTTGGCATCTCTGATTGCAAGGTCATTTTTTATGGTGAAACGAATTGGTACCTGAATGGACCCGACGGTTTCAATGGAACCACAATATTTCTCTAAGAGAAATTTCAGTATTGGATTCTTAATCATGTGAAGTGCTGTTAGCGCTGGATCAGCACTGTCTTTCTACGCGAATGAACTCGGAGAAGTTGTTGCCATTTTTAGAACAGCAACCAAATACAAATGATATTTTCCACCATGTCATGCATCGCGTTGGACTTTAACTTGGTTTAATGACCACAATGTTCAGTTTTTGAATGGTCATTTCTTGCGCCAGATATGATTGTAATGGAGAACGTATGGGGAGTATTGGTTCGCATGGCTTATGGAAGAAAAAAGCAATATGCTACTGAAGATGCACTGGAAGATGCTCTTCTTAAAGCCTGAAACTCCTTCAGCCACCAGCAAATAATGAAATTAATTGATTCAATGCACAAATCGAAATTTCGACGTAATTAAAAAAAAAAAATGGTAACTGTACACACTATTAAAATTAAAAAAATCTACCAAAAAGTACTGAGAAAGCAAGATTTTTTTTTAATATGCGCTCATAATTTTGCAACAGCGTCATTTTGTGTGTCTATCACCTTTTTTTGATTCTTGGTTCGATATTGGTATTGAAAGAGAGTACTCAGAGACTCGGTAAGATATGGTATATCAAATAGATAGTTGCGATATTCTTCATTAATATGACATTTAGTATATTAAATAAACACGAGTTAATATATTGTATGTTCAGAGTTTTATTACCCCCAGCAGAGTCACTAAACAAACTACTGGACAAAGAAAAAGTTGCCGTGATTTTTTTTTTACTTTTCTTAAAAGTCAAAGAAGGAGTATCTATACATATTCATGCTTGTACATAGGTACAGATATAGATGTTTGTATGTACATATGATGTATCTGTATATATTTTCTTTAGTGGCAGCCAAGGTTAATATTAGGTGATGCGGCTACAGTGGAGGCGATGGCGATGTTGATGGTGATGGCATTGAAGGCCGCCACGTCTGAAACATTGTGATGATGTTAACATCATCGGTCGAGGCGATTTCATGCATTTCCCTGCAATCCAATGCGGCACGGCACTTAAAATAAACGCAGACCGCCGCCGCGGCTGTGACGAAATAGATACAAAAACGGAGTCATCGGAATCTGAGGCACATGTGTCTGCCACATGTGTCCGCGCATTGTGCGTATCCCGAAGGGCACGCATTGGAATAAGTTGAGTTGAACGACGATCATCATTATTATCATCTTTAAGAAGAACAACATCGAACATCGCGTCACATAGGGCGATGTTGGCAATACTTTTTTTCATTTTTCGAATTGGAAAACATTTTCAGTTTTTGAAGACACAACCACAAGCAATTGGGTGTAGAAGAAGATTGAAGATTTTAAGAAGACCGACGACCATAAAGAAGTGTCGCGCATCAGCTTCTGTTTATGGATGGTTTTATTTTTTCCAAAAATTACACGACCGCGACATTGAGATCGAGAGACATGAGAGAAAAACTCCCTTTCACTTGAGTTTTACTAATTCTTTTTTTTCTGTTGGACACACATACACACATGCACACATACTTGAGTTGCTGCCATTAAGGCGAAAATATTTATGTTTTATTATATACTCATTTCTCTGGTCCCAACTCTTGTCTTGTCTTGTGATGTCTTGCCCTTGTCTCCATTGCCTCCATTTGTACATAGTAGTATGTATTAGTATTTATTTATGGCGCTTCGTTCTGGTTTCTGGTTCTCTTCGATTCGATTTGGTTTGGTTTCATTTGGTTCGGTTTTAAATACAAAATACCAAAGCCATTGCAAAGATATTTTTATTGGTCACAGCAACAATTCAATTAAAATTGCATTTAAAAAGTATCTTGTATCTTTTGGTTGCCACACTACAATACACCACATCACACAACAACACAACACACCAAAACACTCTTTGTTGTCAACCGACAACAATGAAGATGACGAAGGCGAAGGCGCAGTTAAAAAGATACTTTGAAACCACTTCAGATACATAAAGGAAAACACAAATAATAATACAATACAATAAAGGAAAAATAATAAACAAACATACTATTAACCAAAATGTAGAGTACAAAAGATCTTGCGACAGAAACTAAAACAAAGATAAAATAATTGTCCTGCAGGAGCCGTCGCCACCAATGCCGCCGTCATCCATTGAACTCATTTCAATTCAGATATATGTACAAGTACTTATGTTTCAGCAAATGCACTTAAGTATCTCATCTCTATTTAAGTGGTGGCGGTAAACCATCAAATTTTTGTGGTCGGTAAAATTATGTTAATTTCATTTTGTTATGCAATCACACAAAAAAAGAAAACACACACACTAAAAGGATTAAGAACATTTTCCTTACTTAATGATATATGAAGTAGTATGGTACATATGGTACAGTATTTGATGGGATTGTATATAGTACTTCTATTATCCATTTGAATTTAATAAGAAGCAATTATTCTGTTACAATGTCACAATGTCTTCTGATCAGATATTTTGTTTTTTTTTAATACATGTACTTGAGGGTTTTAAGTCTCAAGTACTGATCAGAAAAATTTTAAATTTATTATTATACTAGATCCATATATTATACAGTTTGTTCAGATCTCTCAATAGTTTCCATACTTAATTACGATATATGTACTAGAAGATCGCATTGGTAGCCAAGTAATACGATACTTCTTATTTGTCCTGCCATCATCATGTGAACAAGAATACAAAAATATGTACCTATATATGTATGTATGGTTATCATCTTTATCATAAGACTATTAACAACAGTGTCTTTAGGCTTGAAATATCTAAACATACAGTGACTCAACTACTGCTTGTGACGAATTGTAGCGTATTTTGTTTTTTAACATTTATTTGATAGTTTTTTTGATTAAACTAAAATATTTTCAATTAACACATCGTCATATTTAGTTTGACCTTCTTTGGTTGTCAAAACAACTTTGATCCAAATGTTGAGTTCTTCCTGGGGTAGTTCCGGCAGTTGGCACTCAGTGAAATCGTCTTGTTGAATTGGTACTTCAGGTGGAGGAGAAACACAAAAACACGTCCTTCTTCTTGGTGTTCTTAATTGCTTCTGTCTTTTATATCTTTTATTCTTACATAACTAACTAATTTATAATGCATTTCATACAAAGCTTAACCTAACAAAAGATAATTTCAAATGACTAAAGATAACTTAAGAGACTTCAAAGATTAGTAAGAGACTTCAAAGTTTAGTAAATATGTAAAATTAAAGCTCTATTCTTTTAACAGTTCGGCGCCAACATACTCCCCGCCTTGGAAGCTCCTTCCAACCAACTTAAGTCCCATTCGATTCCAGAGGTAGCGGGCATATCTTGTGTATGCTGCTCTTCAATACACCAGACCTTGTCTTCACTGTGACCTTGTCTTCTAACGAGTCCGTCCTGTCCAGGGATCAGTTTCATTACACGTCCTAGGCACCATTTATTTGGCGGGGCGTTCTCATCCGCCAGAAGGGCCAGTGTACCTTGTACTGCAATGTTGTTAGTCCAAATTTGGCGCTTCTGAATCTTCATCATGGACATCCTTAAGATGTCGTCACTGTAGACCTCTGGTAGAGAGTTAAGAGGTCTACCCATGAGAAAATGACCTGGAGTTAATGCATCCAAATCATTTGCATCATTGGTGAGAGGGCAGAGAGGACGAGAGTTCATTATTGTCTCTACTTGCACCACCACTGTCGACATTTCTTCAAAGTTTAACGCCATCCCGTTAACCTGGTTTGCCAACAGCCTCTTTGCTACCGTAATCGCACTCTCCCATAGTCCCCGAAATGTGGTGATCTTGGAGGTATAAATTTGAACTATACACCTAAGGATCCACATTTTCATTTTCTAGCTGGATCCTTGTTTAGCTTTATTGACATCTCTCTTAGTTCTCGGCATGCTGCTACACAATTTGTGGCGTTTTCGTAGACGAAAGCCTCTGTGCTTAAGTTCATCAGTAACTCCAGATGGACATTTGGGTCAATATGTGCACAAGCGGTTTGGACTTCATTCCATAATTCGGGTAAAGATGAATGTTCGTTGGTCATATTGGCAAGGGCTCTTTTCACTTCAATCCAGAAGTGCGAAATCGGGTTCAGATCAGGAAATTGAGTTAGCCAATCAAGGACTTTGAAATTATTTTCATTTGACCAATCTTAGCTTTCCTAGATGTGTGCTTAGGATCGTTATCGTGTTGAAAAATAACGTCCGAAAATTCCTTTTGCCAATTTCTTACACTTTTTTGTAATGCGTTGTTAAATATTGCTAAATATAAATCCGCATTCGTAAGCCCATCAGTTTTGACAATTTCTCCAATACCACCTGCAATCATACAGCCCCATATTATGAGGCTTCCGCCATCAACTTTTAATCGCTGCTGTAGTTCTTCACCCTGTTTTTTCCACACCCACTGCCTTCCCTTGAATGAAGACTATTAAATTTTACTACGTCTGACCATATGAAATTCTGGCAATCTTCGACAAGTTTTTTAGCAAAGCTTAGGAATTTATCTGTATGTCATTGTGTCACCAAGGGCTTTTTAACTTTAACGCGTCCATCAAAATAGTTTTTCGCAAAACTTTTCGTACTGCTTCATACGAAACATTAATACCGAGATTTTGCCTTAAGTCTCGATGAATTTGGACGGCATTGTCGTGCACTCCATGCCGAAAAATTCGTCATTGGACAACAGTGTTCAATTGAGCCTTTCTTCAAGGCTTATTTTTCCACATCTTCTTCCATATTCTGTTGTATTCGCTATACAGAGCTCACTGAAATGCACAGTTGTTGAACAATTTGACCATGATTTTTTTTTTTAATGGATCAACTTATCTGCTTCCTTCATTCCCTTTGTTAATAAATGCACTAACCTCAACTAATTGATTCATTGACTTATTTGAGTTGAGCTTTGCTGACGAAAAAAATACGAAGCTCATGATAATTCTAATACATGACGATGTTGTTGATCGCATTTTCCGCTTAATAAAAGGTTTCAAACAAAAGCTTTGGCATAAAGGTTGCTAACAGGACCCTATTACTAAGCCTATGATGTCCGTCCATCCGTCCGTCCATATATCTAATAATGAGCTCTATCTTATGAACCGTAATAGGCAGACAGTTATAACGACAAAAAATAATAATAAAATAGTATTGTTAAAAAATTAAAGGGGTCACCATACAAGAAACCTGTGCTACCCAGTTTTAATCTTTTGTTTTTCATCATGGTTATTTTTGTTTTTTTTTTGACAAGAACAAAAAAAGCAAATTTAACTTCAGACAGAAGTACAAGCTTTATGTCCAATGAATTTGCATACATAGTGTGAAATCTGGTGTGGTGGTACGGAATCCTTCGTGTGCGAGTCCAACTTCAACTTGACCAATTTTTTATATATTTTTATCATAATAAGAGTATTAGGAGGATATTAGACACAGTAATTCAATATTATTTATTTATTAAATGCAAAAAATTACAGAGTTTCTTAACTTGATTAACTAAATATACCTATTATTAACAAAGTTTTGCTGAATTCAAGTTCTTAACTTTCAACTAAGCCATATGACATATGTGCTTATTTCAAAATATATTGGACATTTGATAATTTTAATACAAAATATATTGATGCATATAAAATCTTAGAGTTCTATGTGATTGACCCATCAAAAACGAGTATTTTCATCTGAAACTTTCATGATTTAAAGGAGTAATATTTTAACAATGCAACAACTTCCGTCGACATCCAATTTTTTTTTTTTTTGTTTCGTTTGTTGAGCTATTGGATGAAAAAGTTAGTAAGTATAAGTGAAAAATGTAAAATCTTTTATGTCAAGGTTGGTGGAAAAGTCAACTCAGAAAATGTTGTATTCCTAGATTTTAAAAGCGATATCTCCGTAAATATTAATCTGATCTGGGAATGTCATACTACTTACATAAATGGTAAATAGCAATGAATAGCTGGGAATTTATGATCATGTGGTTATTAAATCCTCTGTTCATGAGTTAAGAAAATTAATTCCGAAACAAAGAAATTCACTACTATTTAATAGATTTTTTTGAAAAAAAAGATCGCGAAGGCTCACAAAAAAATGTGTGCCCACCATGGAGAAGAAACTTTTTCAGAACGATCAGTTGAAACATGAATGTCAAAGAAGCGACTCGGTGTGGTCAACTTTGCACCAAAAAAGAGGACCTAATTTTCGAAAAATTAAATGACATCTCTAAGGATCTTGGCATCCACCATGCGACAGTTTTAGATCATTTAAAAATGGCTGGCTATGTGGGAACCATACAATTTGACAAATGTTGCTGAAACCAAATGATTTGAAACCTTTTCTGCCAATGGTAATAAAAACTGAGTAATCTTTAGCAATAATGTATGAAAAAGGTCATGGTCAACGAGGTGGTCTACCCAACCCACCGCAAAGCCAATGCTATCTACCAGGAAGTTGTTGGTGTGCATTTTAGGGGATTACAAAGATCCACCTGGGTAAACTAACAAGACTTAACACAGTGCTTAAGAAAAAACGTCCGCAATTGGCCAACAGAAAAATAATAATGTTTCGCTAAGCTAGGTCGGACCCGTAAAAAATTGAGGAAACTTGGTTGGGAAGTGTTAATGTACCCAGCATATATTCCGGTCCTAGTACCCTCTGATTATCAATTATTTTCCTCCATACAGAATAGTCTTGGTGGCGTAACAATGATTTCACTAGACGACTGCAAAGAACTATTGGGCCACTTTTTTTTTACCAGAAACTTTCGAATTTTTACAAAGACGGGACTATGGTTACTAGAGGAGCCCCTGGCCGACACAATCGATCGCATTCTTGAAAAAACATTTATTTTTTAAAATGCTAATGCAATACCTTCTTTATAAACAGCGTTCTTTGCAAAAACTCTATAACACGGCTTCACACAACCAATGAGCGTACAGTAATGGAACATAAGAGAGAGGCACACAAACCTCTCTATTCTCCCATTCTACTGCACGCACGCAAGCACACATCAATGGCTGTGTGTTGTTATTGTTGTTATAAAGCGGTTATATTTAATACCTTTTTACGTCTAAACCTCTGGACCTATCTTGATACAAATTTTTAGTACACATCTAGCAAAAAATACCTTGCAATTGGTATAAGATTTGGTACTCAAAATACCAATATCGAGTTACCTGCCGCAGAGGCTCGGAAACTACTAGATGCGACGCACAAACCAAATGGGTTGGGTTCGATGCGAAATACATAGGATTCAGTTGCCGACCAGATGCTATATCTGCCTCTGTTTCTGATGTATTAACAAAGATCATATGGCCAAAGTGCTCAATCTGTACTGCTGGGAGCAGCGATCAGACCACAGGAGAAGGTGCCTACTTATGTACAAAAGCGCGATGAAAAACTGAACAATAATGTTAAAGTTGATTGAAATTAACCTGAACCACTGCAAAGTTGGCCAGGAGTTAATGCACCAGACCATTCGGGAAAGATATGCAGACGTGATGATGAAATCAACAGAAGATTGGTCTAACATAGCTCTCCCTGGTGAAGTAATGCCTCCATTGGTCCAGCCAGTGTTGAAAAAAAATAGCAGTGTAGTATCGTTTAAGAATATCAGAATAGTGTTTTAAGCAGATTTTTCGACGAACTGTTATATATTTTATGTTGAAATTGTTCGATGATTACGGAGAATGAATAGATGTTTTGCTTATGGGAGCAGCGGCTCAGTTTGTCTTTTGAAAGACTTGGTAAAACCTTAGAAACGAAACAAAAGGAAACGAATGGATACGAGAGTGGGTAAAACGTGCATCAACTGACGTTGGGTGTTGTTTGCAATTATTAAATGTGTTGCGAATTAGATGCAGATTGTAATTTCTTGGTACGTGCATAAAGGTACTATAATATAAATTCTGAATTCCATTCATTCATTTACAATATTAACAGTAAATATCTCGTCGCTCCACATATTCATTAACCCATATTTCCTTCAAACAGTCTTATGGTGACGCTTTGCTACTTCAGATCTCTGCAGTATCTTTAATCTTTTTGACATTGATTTTCAATAGAAATAAAGTTATCATAGAAAGATTGTCAATACATATAAGTTGTTGTCGTTCAAACTCAAAGATCACCAATTCTGCTTCCTGCCTATTTTCGATCATGTAAAATCTACAAAAGCTCCTCGGGTCGAATGACCTCGAAAATAATTGCCAACTACAACCATCTGTAAACGTCATCCACAAAAGAACCACATTTACAGACTGCCAATTCTATGACCATTTTTAGTGCTTTTATGTGTTTTGTTTTAATTGTAAACTATGTGTTTCTAATAACCAATCCCTTTGAAGTTGTGCAAGCTTGTGTGTAACTATGTCCATTGTTGTTGCACTTCAGCGACGCGAACAACGATTGATGAAGTCACTAGACCTAAAATCCACTGTGTGGGTGGCGCGTGTTGTCCTCATGAATGATGATGAGCTGTCCAACAGTGAGATTTGGCTGTTCCTTTGTCCATTTGGAATGTTGTTGTAAAATATGAATATAGTCTCGTTGCGAAAGTGACCAAAACTGCTGTTTCAGATACTATGTCACCCTTTGCCATCTATCAAAGTATTGGCTGGCCAAATATTTGCTCACGATCGTTCGCATTAAACATCATTATTTGTCAAAAAACCAAGCCAAATATGTTTGTCCAATCAAAATTTGACAAATTTTTTCAGTGTTCACATTTGACAAACAAAAACCCTATTAGTTTTGGACAAATATTTGCCTAGCTTGTATAAATTGGAGGACTACTAAGTATGTAATCGCAACTAACTAATATCTTTATGTTTTGGCAAATTCTAATTTCTAATTTGCACAAATTTCTATAGCCAAATATCCTTAAAGAGCAGCTTGCATAGATATATGTAGATAAATCATAAAATCTCCACTTTATTTCCATTCTTTAACTTTATGAAATCTCTCGAAGCAAGGTTATATTGATGGAAATTATTATATCAAATTGGTAATGCTTATTTGCTATAAATAGTATGTTTTGTACATATGTAATTGTCAAATCCAGCGAATTCTGAACTGTGGTCTGTGGGCACCTTAAGTATTTATAATACGTGACACAGATGATGATTACTTGCGGGAGCAAACAGGAATCTTTCCTGTGAAATATTCACTGGCCAAAGTTACTTATGGATTTTGATGTTCCCAGAGGTGAGAGACTTAAGATATGTTTATTTAATGCAGAAAGTTCATCAGTATTGTTAATCACTGCAAGTATTTCATTTGTCGTTTGATTATAAATACCAAAAAAAAAAACAACTGTATTCTATTCAGTTGCGCATCAGATTTAACAATAAGTTATAGGCGCAGTTCTCTTGACTTGATTTAATTTGATGACTGTTGTTATTGTTGTTGTTGTTGTTGTGAATGGGTGTAAAACTAAGACAATGTAGCATGTTTGGAATGGCATGGCATGGCATGGCATGGCATGGTGTGGCGTGGTGTGGTTGCTTGCCTAAGTTGACTATAGTATATAGTACTAGTGTATATTATTGTCTTGTAGTATCATGTGTATGGGAATTTGCCACAATAGAATAGACACCAATTGAAATGCGAGCGACACATTAATGCGGGCTTCAACTCTTTCACTACCTTCTCTCAATGACTATCTTTCACTACTTTTCTCCCTTACTCCATCCCAATCTTTCACTCTATCTCTCTCTCCCTCTCTCTCTCTCTCTCTTACTCCCTTCCTTTGTCAGTGTTATTCCTTCGATTTTTTTTTTTTTTTTATTATTGTTTTCTTATCTAACTAAACTAGACGTTATCTTAATTGCATTATCTCTGTTTTGATTCTTCGTTTGTTTTCTTTTTTTTCCTATATCTTTTTCTTTTTACCTTTCTGCATATCTTGATTGCAATCTATTTCATCTTCTTCTGCCAATTCCATGCGATCAACAAACAACCAACAATTGGGCACAATGCAGCAATGTTTAAGTAAAAGATACAAAAAGATGCACATAGATACAAAGATATGCGCATAGTTAGATACACATAAGGTAAGTAATATACTTACACACACACACATATATATATATACGTATATTGGTATCTGAGTTTCAGTATCTTTTGCAAAATCAAAAGCAAACTTTGATTTTTTCGACTTGAAAAATTTCTAATTTTTCAGTTTTATTATTGTGAACTGATTGTAATTGTTGTTGTTGTTGTTGTTGTTGGGGATCTTATGCGCTTTAACAGCCCACACAGTCTAAGTGATCTTCATTGTCGAAGTTACTGACTGACTGACTGACTGACGGACTGGATGACTATATGTCTTGCTGGCTGACAAACAAAATGACTAACAGAGTGAAGAATGTCTGTCTTAGCCTAAGAGAGTGAGTAAATGAAGAGTAAATTAATGAATGAGTGACTGATAGAATGACTGAACAAATGAGGGAATGACTTATGGGTCTGGCAAAAATGTTGTTAAGGTGGCGCTCAACAACAGCAACAACAACAACGACGACGACAACAACGGAGTCTGTTAGTTAGTTACTCTAACAACATCCATAATGCAATGTACCAGCGTTTCTTAAACTATGTAAATAAAACTCAGATCCCCGCTTTGAAAACATTTTTTTCACAGTCACCCAGGCCTGGTTTCACAATCTCTTAGGGCAAGAATGACAAAACCCATGTGGACCTATGAGCTTCATTATCCGAGCAAAAAATGTTTATTAAATATGTATTTCGGTCGAATGTACTAGGACGAGTATATTGTAGTATTTTTTAACCTGGAAAGGCGCCTTCTCAGTGTTCTGTCGAACATTCACCCCATCCTGGCTGGGGTTCCCCAAAGCAGCGTTGTGTCTTCAGTCCCTTCCGCTGATAAGATGTTAGTCACTTACGCCGACGACATTGGCTTCTTTTATAGCTCTCATTGCGAGTACGAAACTGCAGATGGGATCCCAGAATACCTTCACCTGTTAGAGTCTTGGGTGAACCGGTGGAATTTGAGAATAAATAACAACAAATACGCCAACTAGTGTTTTACTTTGTGCAGGATTGTCCCATTGGCTGTACATCTCTGCGGGGACTCCATTGCCAAATCAAAGAAGGCCTCATCCCTGATTTACAGGCACTTCGGCTTTACTTAGCTACTGAAGCAAATTAAACAGGCTTCACTGGTTGCTTACTCTCTCTAGAGAATAAGCCTATAGTCTATGCCCAAATCATTCCCCCTGTATGGGGACACGGCATTCAGATATGGGGAACTGCTGCTAAATCCCAACGGAAGAGAGTACAAGTCTTGCAAATGAAGACACATGTGTAATGACTGGATACATATGATATTGGAGGAACTTAACCTTGCATAGAGAGGCGGAACTTGGCGGTAGTCGAGGGAGGACCAGATCGTATTTCACACAATCTGTGGCTCATAACAACAGTTTGGTGAAACCACTGATCAAAGCGACACCAATCCGAATACTCAAAAGACTGCATTATGGGTCTTTGCTACAATGGAGCACCCTAGGCCATGAGTGACCATGTTGACACTTTAATCTCTATTCAATACTGTTTTAAGCAGAAGCAAAGCATGGCACGATGAGCTCTGTTTGGCTCTTGATACATAAAAAAAAAAAAAAAATATTTGGCCAAGGTGACTACTCATGAAACCCTGGGAAGAAGAATAGTTTTGCTAAAGCCTAGTAATGGTTTAGGGGGAGACCTATGATTGAAAAGATAAGCTTCAATTTTCTAGATTAAAATGAATTTTCTATTTCTTTCATTTTTCTCCAATCGGGATACTCTGATTAGGAAAAATGAAATAAGTATCTTTGCTATATCAGCTATTTAGTTTTTACAGTAAAGTCGGACAATTCGTAATTAAAGAACCGCTGCATAAGCTTGCAATTGCATTGAAGCCAACAAAAGTTGTTGTCACCATCACCATAAACATTATTGTGTTGATTTTTCCTTGGAGTTCCCTATTTTCTATGCTTTTCTATGCTTTACATAAGTATCTATCTATCTAGTATCTATCTTCCATTCACTTGATTCATAACCTTTTACCATTAACATAAATAGAAAACAAAAAGTTGTCCGCTAATAATTAATTAAGAAGAAATTTCACAAAACAAAAAACAAAAAATAAATATGAAGAAAAATAAAAAATTAACATCATCAACATGTAGGCTTAAATCTTTACAAAATAAATAATTGTATAATATGATTAACAACAACACCACCACCGCCACCAATAACCTAAGAATAATCATTTTATTGTAGTAACACACCTTCTTCTCTTCTCAATATGGACATACGAGGTGAATCCCAAGAGTGTTCAACCTGTGCTCATAACTGCATGTGATCTGTGGCTAGATATTATATTATAATATCCGAAAATTTATATTCTAAATCAAAGAGATCACTATGGGAAGGAGGAAAATGTATTTGAAAGCACTCTTTGTTTTTGGTTGTTGAAAATTCCGCTCAAAGTACTCGACCGGTTCGACCTTAGTATAAAAACGTTTAAAAAGAACGCAACGAGTGCATAAAACAAACTAACATTCAAAATTGATTCAGGATATGAAAACTGGGAGCCAATGGCATCGAATTATTCAATAGGATAAAAAAGAATACAACCAGTGCGGAATGAAGTTAGATAATATTCCGACATACCTCGTATGTGTGTCTGCAAAGAGACAAGCAGACAAAAAGACAGTTAAGCAGACAGATACAAGCAGAGGAAGAAGATATACTTACATGTGTAGATAGGAGGGAGGCTCACAGTGAGAATATAGAGACCATATTTTGGAGGCACCCCTACGTCCAGTCATTTAAATGTATCTAAATACAACATGCATTTAACCATTCATCTACCATCATCGTCATCATCATCATCATCATCATCATCATCATGATCATCATGATATGAACAACAAAATTAAGACGAAGGCAAACAAATAGTCAGACAGATAGACCAACGAACCAACAACAACCGACAAACTGATCGGCGGACTGATCGTTTAACGTCTCACCCATTTTTGGGCTCATAATCAAGTTGTCGATTATGTAGTACTCGTGTTGTTTTGGTATTTTTTTATTTTTTTCCTGTTGTTGGGCGCGTGGAACAACGCATGCTCCAGATCAATGAATATCAAATGAGTTTCTCATTCCGTGTCTGCAGAATAACCAACAATAACAAAAAAGGCAAAAACAAAAGCAACAAGTAAGCGAAGACGAAGATAAAAACGCAAAGAAAAGAAAAGAAAACTTTGCAAGACGCGCCCTAAACTTTACTTGCTTACTTACTTACTTACTTACTTACATACTTTGTCTTGTGCGTTTAGGTTTTTTGGGTTTGGGTTTGGATTTTGTATTTCATTGATTAATTCATTCATTCACTCATTGCCTACCTACCTACCTCCCTCCCTCCCTCCCTCTCTACTTCCTTCCTTCCTTTCATTCTTGGTTTCCCATATATCTTCTTGGTTTTGGTTTTGGTTAGTTCATTCTTTCATTTCTTTCTTTTCGATACGATGATATCGTAAGCGCTCATCTGCGATCAATGTGGATGGGATCCATGAATGAACACACAAACAAACGAACGAACGAACGAGGGAGCAAACGTTCAATCGAAGAAGCCAAGTTTGTTGTTCAATGTGCCATGAATGAGGAGTAGAATTGAGCGAGTAAGCGTAGGTTGCGACAATTTTAACGTTTTGTGGTTAGGTGTGAGTCTTACTTACAAGCACACACACTCACACACACACACACACAGATACACAGATATACAAAGTTATACAGATACATTAACATTGACATGACCAAATGAGACGTAAAGACTTTGTGGGCATAGAGAATGCAGCAATGGTCGTAGAGTTTGACGTTGTTAAACGGACCCATCCCATTTCGATACCAAACCAAACCAAACCAAGTATTGATGTGTCCATACATGTGTATTGTAAATTGTTTCTATGTGCGTGTATCTATGAGTATATCTTACTACTATGTCCAAGGCAAGTTAATTTAATAATAATTATAATTATAATGATAATGATATTAATAAAGATGATGATGATGATGATGATGATGACGATGACAATGATCGGTGGCACATGATCTCATAAATCTATACACAAAGCTTTATATCTACAATACAATAAAAAAAAAAAAACCTGTGATACTTTTATACGTGAGCGTTATTGTTTTCATTTTCTCCTAAGGGGGTTGGGGATTAACTCACTCACACTTTGGGTGCGTCAAAAACAGGCCATCAATCCATTCATCCATCCATCCATCCATCCAACGATCCATCGCGTCTGTTCATAAATCTGTCCAAGTAACATTCGTATGAAATGTATGTAGTACGAGAGTGTACCTTCAATGAAACGTTGGATCGTTGGTGGATCGTTCATCAGTTTAGTTTATCTGTCACAAGAAGATCATCATCATTATTATCAAGATGAACATCATCAGCAGTTTCATTTAACAAAATGAAATGAAATGAAATGAAATGAAATGAGTTTGAATGTTTTTGGGTAAATTTTTTATCGATCATAACCACAACAACAACAACAATAACAACAACAACAACAACCAGAAAAATAATAATAATAATAAATGTCAACCTCGTTTTGACATTTGCCGGTTCGCTGATTGTATCATACAAAAATAACAACAGCAACAGCAACAAACAGAAACAAGATCGGCACCTTGAATTCCTCAATCTCATATCGTTTTGTTTATTTCATATGTTATTGTAAGTATAGGTATATTATACAATAGTAGTAAATTTGTTCTCGTGCCTCATACGTGCCACATTCTCAGGCAATCGACTAATGATGGTTGGCTGCTTGGTTGCTTTATTTGGTTGGTATGTGTTACATAGACAGAGATACAGACAAATAGACAGACAGACAATCAGATAGATACAACATACATACATCTGATGAGAGTAGTGGGAATGTATCTATACAGTAGCATAATTCAATTATAACGAGACCAGATCATTGGGCCAGGCCCAATTAATAGTTTAGTGCTACCAAATATTTTGTTATTTTGCATTTTATTGATTTTTGTTTTATTTTTTAAAGAATCCTAAAATGAAGAATCTTTAATTAGTCCAATTGGACTCTTGATTTCTTTAGGTCAACCTCTACCATTCTTTTGATTTCTCGAACTTTGAAAGTTTATTTGACTATGCGATCTTTTCGTAAGGTGTAATCTAATTAAATAAAATGCCTGTGTCTATTGGAACTTCATTGAACAACTCAAGCAATTCTTGATTGGTTTAAGGGGAAAATGGTACGGGACGTTTGCAGTTTATGAAAGAAAATTGCAAGTGTTTGAGGCATCTAATGCAAATGAGTTTTACAGAAAGCATATTTTACTAAGACTTTAGCCATCTATATACCTTTGTACTTAGTATCTCAGGTTGGAATAGGACACAAGGACACACTGTGTCTTTAGCATCATAACGGGCCTTCAATAGTCTAAGTGTACAGGTGTTGATACTGACTATTATTTTCATACATAATCTAACCTTCATAATACAATAGGTATATCCATTTATAAAAACTCAATATATTGAAAAAAAGGGTAGATCGACTCCAAATGTCATTTACCATTCATCAAATGAACTAACCCACAAACTCTTAATTCGAAGTTAATTTGAGTTAATAGATTTCATAGAAATTTAACTTGAAGATTTATAAAAACTCAAGTTGTAATAAAAGGGGGTATTCAATAGAGACCAACTAAGATGCTTATCAAAATTAAAGGACTCTTCGAATTTTACTGCAAAGCAGGCATATCATATTTAAAGGACACATAACAAAAAGTGCATTAAAAGAGAGCGTAGACAATTTTAATCATAATGCCACGATCAACGCCTTTAACTGAGCAAGAAAAGTGCTCAATTAATGCCTATTCATTGTCGAGCTTGAATGAATCCAAAAAAAAATTGGTCGTAGTTGCCTTGTTATTGCGAATTACTTGCAAAACCCAGAAGAATACGGTAAAACACGCAGTACGGTAAGCAAACCAATACTTTCTGGACGAGATAGAGGAAGCATCATAACAAAGCGAGCAATTCAACTGTATCGTGCTCCCAATTTGCTGCTTCATGTAGAAAGAAAGTGTCTCCAATGACTGTTTGGCGGACATTAAAAACATCGAAACACATTGTTAGAGGTGTGTTGAAAAAGGTGCCCTGCCTGCCTGCCTGCAAAAGCGACATAAGGCAGCTCGTCTCCTTGTTTGCTCAAAGTAACTTGGCAAGAAACTGAGAAAACTCATTAAGCATTTTTACTTGCCATTCGTTTTATGATCTTAATGTGAGTTCCTTAAAACAGTTAATTTGTAATCTTGATGAACCAGATGGGTTTCGCTATTATTGGTGTGGTCTAAGGAAGGAACCCCTTGTCCACGGTCCACGTAAAAAACACACTGCGTAACACTTTAGAATACACGGATCGACTGTTTATACGCAAGACAAAATTTGATCGTCGTTTGAGTGATGCAGACATCTAGTACTAAATAGTGGTTCAAATCGGTATAAATATCTTAAATAAAACTATTGCGTGACGTTTGGTTGAGGCTGACCTCCATAGACGAATTTCACTCAAGGAACCATTGGTGACAGTCAACCAAAGAAAACGACGTATACAATTCGCAAAGAAACATGCCGAATGATCGCTCAATAGATGGAAGTATGTGTTCTGGATTGACGAAACAAAGTGTTTGACACCGTATTATAGGAAATCTCAACGAGAAGAAATATGTCGACATTTAGCGTAAAGTGTTACTGCCTTGGGCAGATGAAAATATGCCAATCATTTGGACTTATCAGCAAGACAATGATCCAAAGCATACTGCGGGCCTAACAAAACAATTATTCGAACAAAATTCGAACACGCTTCTTAAATGGCCGTCATCCTTACATGTGGTAATAATGTCTTTCTCACCAATTATTGACACTTTTCTAAGGTCTGAGATTTTATCATACAGTAGCAAGTTTCTAGAGCTGACATCTTAGAGTCAAGAGTTCAAGTCAGGCTCTGCACTTTTCCAATTTTTCCAGCTATTATTTTTAACTCTCCCCCTAAGTTGAAGGCCTCTATCGCTATCAGTATAATAGTAACCAATAAATAAGTTTTTAGAGATTCTAAATGAAAATCTCAAAAATATTAGGAACTAAGTAATTTTCCAAACAATTTCAAAAGAAAAAAGATAGTAAAAACAATGAATAAAGACTTCATATATCGTAGCACATACTATTGCAGTAATTGATTGATATCCACAAATCATTAAGAGTTTCTCAAGTACTTAACTTTCAATTTTTATCCACGTAAACCATCATCATCATCTTAACATATCTTCTAACATGAACTGCTTCATGGTCTTCATTACTACAGTATAATACAACTGACCACCACTACACTTACATATATCATCATAAAAATAAGAAATAAGAATATTAAAGATTATTTTTTTTTTTTATGGTTTGTTTGTACAATTGTAATAGGTAGGTGCATATGTATCTCCTCCATTCACTGGGTGCGCGCGCGCTTTACTCATTCATTCTGTTTTAGTGGATTCGATGAGGTTGTATGTAGTATTGTATATTATATCTTGCGCACCTTCTTTGCACAATTATTGTAGTATTCTTTTTTATTTTTTGAATTTTAAATTCAGTTTCAGTTTCGAGGAGCGGCGACAACGACGACAACATCCAACGACAATGACGATTTTAATGTCGCCGTCGCTGTTGCCGCCGATGTTTCTACTTAAAATTGCATGACACCAAAAAGAACCAAACAAAATTGTACTCCCAGCCAAGTCAAGCCGAACCAAACTGAGAGATCAGGGTCAAAAGCGAACTTTTTTTTTTTTATTTGTTTCTTTTGTTTTGGTCAGCAACAGTAACGGCAACAGCAACAGTAACAGCAATACCAACAGAAGAAGAATTTCCCCTCTTTTCTTTTTGAAACTCTTCACTAGTTTGAACTGAACTGCTGGACTGGACTGGACTGCACTAAACTCTTGACTACATCATGAGTGTCCATTCTCATTGTGTATAGTTTTATGGTTTATAGTATTTCATGCTCAAGTGACAATGCTGCCTTGCCTGCTTACTTGGCCATGATTTGGCAATTTTTACTGTTGCATATTCAAACAAATTTTTACCAATTTTTTTGGTATTTTTTTTTTATTTTATTTTATTTTATTGAATTTAACAATTTTGACATTTTCCAATTAGTCATGCTTCCAACTGTTTGTTTTTATTCCTAATGATGATGTTGTTGTTGTTGTTGTTGTTATTGGGAGAATTTTATTCTCATTGAAAACATTGACAAAATGCAACAATTCAAAGTCTCTTAGGTAATCTTATTTGATGAGTTTTATAAAATAGTAGGTACTTATGGATTTATATTGTCCCTTGTCCAAATGGTGCAGCTGCATATTCTTTTTCATATATTTTCATCATTATGATTACGCAACATGATGATGATGATGATGATGTCGATAAAGATAATGCAAATAATAATTGCATTCATGAAGGTCATAAGTAGCATCATCATTACTGCAAATTGAATGCCATTGATTGTATTGCATTAAATCCGAAAGATACTAACAAAATTATTTTTATCTTCAGGCATAGATGCGCAACTTTGACTATTTCCGAGCACCTATTATACCTATAATAGAGAGGAGTACAAATCGAAATTCTGCTCTTGTCCGATGTAAGATAAAGGACATCAATGGGATCACCAGGTAATCTTAGTCAACAAGACCCCGATATTCTACTTTTCCCTAGGCCCCATAATATTTAAATTATTGTTATTTATTTATCCATCGCATTTTGGGAAAAGGAATTGCCATATTCGTTTGGGAGATGGATGATTGGAAGCCGAGTACCACCATTGGGCAAGATAAGCTTTAAATTTATAAAGATGATTCCAAAACAGAAGGAGCTAGCAGTTCAATTATCGTACCGTCTGCCAGACTGTTGCAGTGTTTTTCAGGCAGAATTCTATACAGTCTGGCAATCCCCAAATTTGATAAACACCTATAGTAACATATAATGATTTATGTTGACAGCCAGACTGATATCAAGGCGAAGACCGGCTCTTAATCAAGCTCGGGGTACTCAATTACTGGGTACCTAGCCATTCAGGTTTTATAGGTAATAGATAAGTGTACTAGAAAGGGTTCGTCACAGCCAGTTTCTTTAGCAGTTATTGATATTTGCAGACCACAACAAGATATCCTTTCTGGCCTCGAATTGAAAACCAAGGACTTAGCAAGAAAGCAGGCGTCGAATGAGCCTGGACATTCTGGCATTGCCTTCAGCTGAAACGAAACTCTGAGCTCGTTCACTTTAACAATATTAGGATTTGTATGCTGACGTGAGTCCTAACGGGGTACTGCGCATTTGGGTAAAAGGTCCAAAGAATGCATGTTTCACATCAAGATTTCTGTCGCAGCTATGAACATGAGATAGTACCAGAATGGTTCACGCTAGTCCCAGAGGATGCGGCCAACTCCAACCATAAATCGATCTCTCCATTTTTCTAAAATCACCCATCACAATTGGCCACAAAGTGAATAAGTGTTTTTGTGGTGTGCGGCCTGTGTATCCTAACCCAATCTAGTAAATTTGGAAACAAATTGTTATTTTCACTGTTCACTATTCACTGATCTCTAATGATGTTCCTTAGCCTCTTTTACATGGGCCCTTGTCAATGTAAAGATCAGGGACAATACTTCACGTTAAGTACATATACTTATTCAATTGTCGCTAAGTTAGGGTCATGGGCAGGAAAAAGGTTTTTCCTATATACGTACACAAAGAGGATAACAGATCGTTGACCGAAATAACGAGGCTACGAAATCTGTTTTCCGGCAATGAATACCACACATTATAAGGGGTGATTCATTTAGAAGTTTTTTTTTTTAAATTGTAAATAAAATACACAAAGAGAAATTGGATGGCCGAATCTTTATTAAGTTCTGAAAGAACATTCTCTGATATTTACTTTTTGAAAATAATTTCATTCAAATGTTGGCCACGACTACGCTGTACGTGGTCCATTCAGGAGGTCTAATTTTGGATTACTCTTTGCAGCATTGCAACCGGTATCTGCCCAATTACGCGAGTGATGTTGACTTCCAAGTCCTGGATCGTAGCTGGCTTATCGGCGAAGACTTTTGATTTCACATAACCCCAGAGAAAAACGTACAAAGGTGTGATATCACACGACCTGGGCTGCCAATTGACAGGTCCCAAACGCTAAATTAACTGCTCGCCAAAAAGATTTCTCAATAAAGCCATTATGTTGCGCTCTGTGTGTGCCGTGGCCCCATCCTGTTGGAACCAAATATCGCTGACACTTTGGACTTCAAGTTCAGCCAACAAAAAGTCCATTATCATGGTGAGGTAGCTGGCGCCATCGACAGTAATGTTCTGGCCGGCCTCATTTTTGAAGAAACACGGACCGATGATTCCACCAGCCCATGAACCACACCAAACAGTGCATTTCTGTGAATGTAACCGTACCAGACCAAATGCGGCAATTCTGTTTATTGACGGACGTTGCCATTGAGCCAGAAATGTGCCTCATCACTGAACAAAATTTGATGCGATAACAGCGGATCTTCGTTGAGCTGTTGAAGAGCCCATTGACTGAAATTTAAAAGTAAATTCACATCTGTCGAGTATTCCGAAGTATAATTCGCCAAGTTGTTGCGATAGCCCAAATGTTGAGATCGGCGTCGAATGGATTGCTCATGGTTTTCAGCCACACTCTCGGCTACAGTCACAATATTCTCCTCACTACAGGCTGGATGTGGTCTGTTCGGTTGCGTATCATCCAAAAGCGTACACTGCGACTCAAATTTACGGATGGTTTTGGCAATAGTGGTCGCGGGAGGCCAATGATGCGTACGAAGAACATTTTTGACAGAACGCTGATTTTCGTAATATAGCTGAATAATTTCGTGACGTTGTTGCGGTGTGAGTCCTTCCATGATGATTTGTCAAACATTACTAAATAAAAATAACATGGCAGCATGACAATAGTCACGCGTAATCTGTAAAAGAAACCCAATTGACAAAAAACCTCTTAATGAATCACCCGTTACAACTCAAGTAGCGCAAATGGAAACCAAGGTACCACATGACAAGCACCAGCTACAAATATAACAAGAATCATTAAAATCGGTTTACCTAGAATCATAGTTCTGAGGTAACACACAAAAAAAAAAAAAGAAATACAATCGAATTGATAGCCTCCTCCTTTTCTTGAAGTCGGTTACAAATGGATTCAGATGAATTTTGAATATTTTTTAGAAAATATAATTTTTTGTTCAGAAAATATTTAATTTTTGATGATTTTTTCCATGTTGGTCTCTGGATAAATTTCTTGTAATTTTTCCACTAATTTAACGCATTTTCAGTTCACTTCACTTTCCTCAAAACACATTTTCAACATGATCAATCATTGGTTCAATTACTCAATCACTACCACACATGGTCAATCGTCCTTGAATCAATCTTGATATCGTTTTTGATTGATTCAAGAATGATTGACCATGTGTAGAATCCCTAATATGATTTTTCTTTTTAGATTTTTAAAGCCTAGTAAGCCTTTGATATAACATCGGAAACAATTTTGTAAATTTATGTCATAGAAAGATTTCACGTTGTAAAAATAGGACAAGTTTTTTTTTTGGTATTTACTACACAATATTTTTTGTACAGCATTTACTATAAATTCAACTATTTTACTTGCGGTAATACTTAACTGTAATAGGTAATAATACTTTAAATTTAACTTTAAATCGAAAACAATATTTTTTTTTGTAAAATATTTTCAGCCGCGCTTTATTCTGATGTCGATTCAGAATCTGAAAACACGTGATCCATTTGCTGATGCAGGCAAAGGCCCTGATGATGATATTCAAGATGGACTTGTCCATATAAGGATCCAACAAAGAAGCGGTCGCAAGACTCTTACCACTGTGCAGGGCTTGTCTACGGAATATGACTTGAAGAGAATTGTGCGTACATGCAAAAAGGAATTTGCATGCAATGGCACCGTTATCGATCATCCGGAATACGGTAAGGTCTTGCAGCTGCAGGGCGATCAACGTGAGAATATGTGCCAATGGTTGATGAGAGCTGGATTAGTCAAAAATACCCAGTTGAAAGTCCATGGCTTTTAATTGACGAATGGCTAAATCGAACAACCGAATTATTCTCCGGCGTTAATGCAAATTGGGTAACACGTGAAAGCAGGAATTTGCGCTTAACTTAAGCTTTGTTAATTGTTTAAAAAAAAAAATCTACCTTTACCTTTTCCTTTTGTTAAAAAAAAACACAAACACAAAAAATGTTAAATTAAAAGTTTAGTTTGTGCGAAAATTTCCACTTTTCTTTTGGATAGGGACTTTTTTTTTAGAGAAAATCTATATTTCTTAGCCTTAAAGACTTAGTAAGATGTTTGCGTTTCTCTCAAGGCAGACAGCGAATGCCATGGAGCTGCTAAGCATACAATAGGCACATAAGCCAATATGCTAAGCTATTATGCCTAACCGGACAGTGTGGTTTAGACATAGACAGCTAGATTTGCTACACTTAAGCAAGAATAGAATTGCTGATGAGAGTCTTAGCAAAGCATTGCAACTTCGGGCCAATGACTACAAGAATACAAATTCCCTACTAGGACTACTGTTGTCTGTTTGTCTGTACACAATGGTGAAAATAGATTTGCATTTCTCGGGAAAACTTTCTTCAAAGACCTGAGAAGTCTTGCTACTGAAGCCCCGGAAATGTTTAGAATAAGTCATATACTAATGAACTAGTGCACCCGGCAAGGCGTCGCGACGCATGTTTCAAGCAAATCAATTTCAATGCGGTCATGAATAAAAAAAAATTAAAATTTTAAAAATATGAAAGAAATGTTTGACAAAGACGACTTGATTGATTTTAAAATAGTAGGTATATGACTTATACAAAGCAATTGATTTTATATAAATATATCAGATATAAGATAGATAGATAGATATACATATATAGAAACTAATAAGTGTATTCTATTCTGTCAAAAATTAAAAAAAATTCGAGTAATCAACAAAATTATTTAACTTTGTGTTGTACTTATTGTATTATCCATGAAGATATTGTAATTTGAAGTCAATCCTAAACTATAGTACCATACTGGTAAGTAAATATGCCATAAAACGATTTACATAGAGAAAGAACATTGACGACAATGACGAAGACGAAGACGACGACGATGACGACGATCTTGTTGTTCTTCACTTCATGGGCTCATTGTTCTAGGTCTTGTTTTACAACTCTTGACTAATTTGACATATGTATGTATGTATGTAGTATATGAGTATTTACATGTATGTATGTATGTATGTATGCGTTGTTGACTTCTTCGATTTATGAATAATGGACCGACCCATAAAGCTTTTGGTGTGGCATGTCTTTAATTCACCCCCTCCTCTCTAACTTGGTTTGTGTTTCTGTTTTGGTTTTGATTTCTGTTTTTCCTCTACTTGGTTGTACTTAAATATTATGTACATACATATGTATGTGTACTAGTCGCCCTCACACTCTCTTTCTTCAGCTTGATATTTAGTTCGCTTGTTCAATATAAAACTGGGTCGGGCACCTTCATGGTCTCCATGGGCACTCCAATCCAATCCAATCCAATGATGATGACGACTACGACGACGAACGACGTCTAAAGAATGACACACAACCATTGAAAGTGTGTGGTCGTTCGTCGCTATTGTTGATCATCGTCATATTCATCGTCATCGTCATCGTCATCGTCGTCATAGTCTTCGATGAAGCTTATTGAGGTTCATAACAATTGCCAACAGAAGAAGACCAAATGGCGAGCATTTGGTTGCATGCAACTGCGTGGGTAAGCGTTAAGCAACAGCAACATCAACAGCAACAATTATGTGGCAATGTTACTTGCAACACAACAAACAACACACAGATACCGAAACACACACACACTCACACTCACTCACTAGTGAATTATGAGTGCCAAGTACAGATGATCATGATGATCATCAACAATAATATGGTAATGATAATAATGATGATGATAATAGTCTTTGCTTTTATACAATTGATTTATCAAGTCCATAGCCTTCTCTATCTCTATAGTAGGTATGTCTTTGTTAGAGCTTTTGTTAAGTCCTAAGCGGTCAGTGAATGTGCAATACAATATTATTGGGCAAACACTAACACACTACCTAAGTATTGCACAAAATGATATTGGACATGGATTTTTAAAATCATTTCTATATATTTTACTGATGATTCCTATAGTCTTTACTATTGCAATCCCATAGACACTTGGTCAATGAAGTCCACTAAGCTTTAAAGTATTGTATCAATCGAATCCTTTTAAAGTCTTGATAGCAAATGATTGATTTCATATTAAACAATATTACCTACGTACATACTTCTTGATTTATTAGACAAGAAGCTTTCTGGAAATAGGTGAGCGGGACGCATATGTGTAATAGTGGTTTGGTTGGCAATGCAAAGAAATTTCATAGAAATGGATCTGTTCACTGGTTAACAGTGGTTTGCAAAACGTATTTCCATTTGCATAAACAAAATTGTCGATGAAGCAGTTGCTCATCCAGTACCGACAAACTCACTCACTCACCCTTTTTGGACACCCTGTAAAATCAATCATTTTCTTCTTTTACACCCACAAACCCAATTATAGGTATATATGGCAATAATACTGATTTTACATCTATGGACCGCTTTAAGTTGGTTTCATTAGGATCGAAGAGTGTATCTGTGTGTATACAAATTGCAATTATACAAAACTCATCATGTCCAGCCAGCTTTGTTTACAAATACATTTTATTGTGGCATGGTTTATGCCATTTACTCAGACTCAAAAGCACACTATTGTAATTTAGTAATGTGGCCGACCGGAAGTTCATGACAACGATTATGATTTTGTTTAGGGTGTGTTTAGTTTATAGAAGTGAATTGACTTGACTTTTGCTCTTTATGGGTTTACATTTTCTTCATATTTTCCTCTTCTTCACATTGAATGTTCAATCAAAAATAAAAAAAAAAAAAAACATTTTTGACAACTTTCGTGTTACATAGAGCAAAACGATCTTAGACATAAGTAATATCTATCCATCCAACCATCCAACCATCCATCTGATCTGATCTGATCATGTTTTATGCAAATTTTTATCCATAAACTTATTATTTCAAAAACATTATATTGATAATTCAAGAAGAAAGCAAATGCAATTGTTATCACCTACCATAATTTCATATTTCTAAGAACATTTCCACCTTGAATGTTCAATATTCTGAAATTTTAATCTAATGAGGAAGAAGACCAAGCGAAATAAACCAAAACAAAGTTAAAAGCACAAAAAGTAATCCAAAAGACAACGCGAACACAGTAAGACGAAAATTCATTCAGTAGATGTGATTTGGCCTCCAAATTTTGACAAGTCCTCTATAGTTAATAATGTCCACACAAAATCAAAAAATATGTTTCAGGAGCCTGCAAATCTTTAAAAAAGGAACTCAAACCTATTCGAAAAGCAATGAAGGAATACCAATTAAGAAAATCATTGTGAGTTGACTGGGGGTGCCAGTTTTATTTTTAATTTATTTTTTTTTTTTTTTTTTTTTTGTTATGCGAATTTAAATATCTTCCAATGATACTTATGACCCGTACCTCAAGGTGCGTCGGATTCATTAGTTTACCGACTTAAAAACCCCCTTTTGCCTCTAATCATGTTTATTTCCTACGGCACCGCCAAAGCAATCCTTCGTAGGGGGGGATAATAAGCTTAATTAAGCAGCCGCCATTGTTCGAAAGTACATTCGAGCGCCTCTCATTATCTTGGCAATTTCTGCGGAGAAGAATACTCACAGATGTTATCATACGACCTACAATCGCATGTGATCTGCAAGGAAATCCGAAGTGCCCATACATTCTTCGTCGCTCCGCTTCGAAACGTGGACACTCCTGAACAAGATGCTCCGGATCGTCCACGACATCTCTACAGAGACGACAATATGGATCCGCAGCGAGCCCAAACCTGTGAAGATATTGCCTGTAGCATCCATGGCCAGTTGCGAATTGAGTAAATTCGAAACCCACGTCACCAGAACAACGCTTAAGCCTATTTTTAATATCTGGTATGATCTGGTGTGTCCTCCGTGGCTGCCATATATTCAGGTATCTGGTCTTAATCTCCTCCATGTCAGCTACCTGAGAATACGCTCGCGAGAAGCACTTGTCCTTGGCAGCCAAGGCTTCCAGATCAATTGGAAGTCTTTCTGTAAGTACAGCCGCCACATCATCTGCAACTGTTCGATACGCTCTACAGATCCCTCAGTTTAGCAACCCTGTGAGCACTTCTAATACCACGAAGGTATGACTTAGTTGCAAGAGCCCCAGCCCAGATTGGAGCCGCATAAAGCAGTATGGACTTACTCACCGCACCTAATAGAACCCGAGATGGTTGTCTGGGTCCCCCCAGATTTTTGGAGAAGCATGGCCATTTTTTGTGTGATGGCAGCTGCTTTTTTGATTGACTCGTTTAAGTGCAAGTGCAACTTAAAGCATAGTCGGTGGTCCAAAAGAACACTTTATTTCGAATAGGTCATCTTGAGTTATATAAAGTAGCCAGAGCAATGCCACCACATTATTAATTGTATATTAGTAAATGGATGATTTTGAAAGAAAACAGTGGTTAGTGGCCATTAGTGGAACCCCTGGTATAACCAAATAAAATATCGAGGCTCTTAACCTTAACCGCTAGTGTATATATACAAAGGTATGTATTGCATGTATATGTGTGTGTGTAATTGAGGTATTTTGTGAGCTTCTTAGGCGTGCGGGTGGTTTGGTCGATTGTCGCTTTGGCCACTTTAAGTCGCACCAGAAAAATTGTCATTATCATCATTGTCATTATTACATATTATTGTTGTCGTTGAATTTATACTCGTAGTACTAGTATCTGTTGCTGTTGTTGTATTATATGTTGGCTTTATTTACACTCGAGTGCCCGCAATTAAAATACATCATGTCCAACTGATAAGCCAAGTGAATGAAGTCAAGCCGATCCGATCCGAGCCAAGTCGAGCCAACTCTCAAGTTAAGTTAACTTACACAATAACTTCTTTAATGTTTCACTTCTTTTGCTTCTTTCTTCCCTTTGACTTTAACTTCAACTTTCATATGAAGATTCATTGACTCATGCATTCCATACTCGTGTATTACCCTCTCCTTTGCTTTTGCCTTTGCCTTTGTTGTTGTATTATTGTTGTTGAAAAGTTTAAATAAAGTAAAAAAACAAAAAAGAAAAGAACAAAAATGTGAAATGTAAAAGAAAAATTAAAAAGTTTTGTGAGAGAGATTGGGATGATTGCCCATGAAGGTCCCTTTACCAGTTAACCAGAAACCTTTCAGATATTAGTACACATGACCAGCAAAAAAAACAAAGAAAGAAAGGAAGGGAGAAGAAATTTTGTTATGCCTCTAACTTTATGTCCTGCATGATGATGTCCTGCATGATGTCTGTCTTTGCCTTGTCTACCTTGTTATCGCTCTTTATTTTTATTTTTTTTTTTTATTTCTTTGGCTTTTCTGAATTATATTCCTTTTGTTGTTGTTGTTGTTGTTGTTGTGATAACCTTCTTCACTGAAGCGCTGCCCATGAAGTTTATATTTTTTGTTTGTCCTTTCTTTTTCTGTTTTTTTGGTAAATTGAAGCTGGTCCTTTTGTCCGTGAGCGGAAAAACAAATGAATTCATATCCTCATTTTGAATGAAAACAAACTTTCTTTTATTTCCATTTCCTTTTCTTTTTACTTTTGCTTTTGCTTTTGCCCTTTATTCCTTCACTTCCTAAAAATGATGATGATAAAGCGAAGAAAATTAGCTGTGGGTCACACACAGAAATTCACATATACTCATATGAAATATTTATGAAATTTCACCATGTTTTGTTGACCTTTGCGGTTAACCAGCCCAAATGTGTCAAGGACAAAGTTTTTCTTTATTTCCTTTATAAGTTTTTTATTTTCCTCTTTTTTCTTTTTTATTTTTCTTTTATTTTTTTCTGTGATTATTGGCAATTGATATACAATTTGTTATCAATAAATTTCATGTTTCATACCATATTCTAGGAAGAATGCTAAGGAATGGAATTTAAACAAAGAGCTACATTTATTAGATTCAAATCAAATGCATATGCAGTAGTCCTATGATATGCATAGTAGAGAAAATAAACCCACAGGGATTCACAGAAAAACAAACATTGGTCAGAGATGGGGAGAGAGAGGGAGAGGGAGAGAATAAAATATTGTACTACCATTAATTCCATTGAGACATATAAAATAAAATGTTTTATGAATATTTCATAATTACTAACAATAATCAGATTACTTAATGCACCAGTCATTAGACGTAGGGTTTTGTTTTGTAAAACCTGTATTTTCCTTATATGTGATGTTGCAGCAGTGCCCCATAATTGGATACCGTATGACCAGATAGGAGTGATGATGGAGCTATATATAAGGACTTTGTTGCTCACCCGCAGTTTGATTTTTTCTTTAAGAAGCCAATTAAGTTTCTTGATTTTTGTAGTGATCTTGGAGTGGATACTTCTAACATGTTGAGCTCAAGTCAATTTGCTATCTAAATGCATACCTAGGTAGCAATGTTGATTTTTTTTTGTGTTAGATAGCTTCCATTGAAGTGAACTGCAGGACAACGTTTGCGTCTTAGTGTGAAAAGAACATTGGCAGATTTCTGCGGGCACACAGTGGTTCAGAATAAGCATTTAACGCGAATAAATTATGATATTTCACATCCTTAGAAAAAAGAAAAACATATTATTTGCAATCAGGGATATCCAATCTCTATTATAGCGCTTAAAATTTTCAGTTTCGACTGATATTGTGGTAGTATTGCAACTTTAAAGTTATCGAACTACCAACTCGTGCTTATAAGTCAAAAGAAAGAGCTACAATCTTTGGAGGATTTTATTAATTTACTTAGTGTTCATTTATATGTATTATTTATAACTGATTTCTATGCACAATATATATCACGTTTACGAGAGAAAACGGTAAGTACGCGTTATTTATATTATATAGAATTTCGTTTTAAGTGTATACCTTTTTTTCACATAAATCATAAATATATCAAGACGTATAAAAAATCGCAGGTAACTGCATGCCTGCCTTACTTACTGTAATAAATAGCTGGTATATTCATAATTAAAAATTAAAAAAAAATAGATCCCCGCGGTACCCCTAGTGTTTTAAATTAATTTTTTCATGCAAGATGCCAAATGTGACGTACATGGAGTTATTCGAAGAATGGTTCAAATTAAAACATTTAACAAGAGATGAATGTGTTAAATCGCTGGGATTGCATTTTTATAACACTGAACACATAATAATCGAAGATACATACATTTAATTAGAAAAATTTGTGAAAAATATTGAATGTCGCTGGAAAAAACCAAACAATTACAGGACGAGATTTGTGCAAGCAAATAAGACATGGCTCAACACAACTATGATTCTTTCTGATAGTGACACTGAAAATACACAACCTGGATCCTCAAAAGTTGGCAGGCCGTTAATAAGTTACAACGAATCTGGTACTAGAAGTCAGCAAAAACAAATCCAAGACTTAGTTGGCAATTATTCATTGGAACAACTCTCACGCGCCACGTAGTCTGCTTTATGGAAAAGTGGTAAGAGAAATGCCTCTCATTTAGTAAGAGATTCTATAAAACAAAGTTCAGAATGTGTTAAAAATAAAAAAATTAGCAAAGAATCAGAGAAAGGCGTTGTCTTACCAATGTCTGCATCTGAAGCATTAGCGCTTATAATCAATACTAAGTCGAGTAAATCCACTTATTTATCGTATAGACTAGCAGCAAAAAATTGTAATGCTAATATATATCCGTCTTGGCATAAGATATTGTCAGCTAAAAAAAATTGTTACCCTGATCAAGGCAGCATTAAAGTATCAAATATAAGTGTAGAGATAAAATTGCAAGCTTTGCTAAATTTAACAATAAGTCGGCTCTGCGAACTTCAAGAAAAAGTATTGATGGCCTCAACTAGCAATGCATTTACTTTGATTTGTAAATGGGGCATAGACGGTAGCTCTGGCCAAAGTAACTATAGACAACATAGTATTTCAGAAGGACAAGACTCTTCTGTATTAATTATATCACTAGTGCCTTTACAACTGCGTAGCAGACAAGATGACACTCACATCATATGGCAAAATCGAGTACCATCTTCCACACGGTTTTGCAGAGCCATTAAATTTATTTTTGCGAAAGAAACTCCGGAGCTCACTATATCAGAGGTCAATAATGTATGTGTAATGTGTTTTCAATATCAGAATAAAAGTATCGAATTTCATCTTGTGCTAACAATGATTGATGGAAAAGTTTGTCACACATTGACGGAAACAAAATCTACACAAAGCTGTTACATTTGCTCTACTAAGCCTACAGAAATGAACAATTTGCAAAACGTAACAAAAAAATTACCTAAGCTTGAAAATCAAAACTTTGGATTGTCTTCCTTACATTCGTGGATCAGGTTTCTTGAATGTTGCTTGCACATATCATACAGATTACAGATAAAAACCTGGCAGGTTAGAGGTGAAAATAAAAAGTTAGTGGCATCAAGGAAATCTGAAATCATTGATAAATTGAGACAAGAACTTGGAATTATTGTTGATCAGCCAAAACCTGGATATGGATCAACAAATACAGGAAATACCGCAAGAATTTTTTTTAAAAATTATAAAATTTCATCGCAAGTAACAGGATTAAACGAGAATCTAATTTATCGGTTTTACATTATTTTGCAAACTATCTCATCTGAATTCGAAATAGATGCCCAAAAATTTCATGAGTATTCCATGGAAACAGCGAATAAATACGTGACATTATATCCGTGGTATAATATGCCAACCAGTGTACACAAAGTACTTAGGCACGGATCCGAAGTTATTAAGCAAGCAATTCTTCCTATTGGCCAGTTAGGAGAAGAAGCACAAGAAGCAAAAAACAAAGATTTTAAGTTTATAAGAGAACACAGAAGTAGAAAAGATAAAGTAGAACATACTAACATGGATCTTTTTTATTACTTTTTACTATCATCAGATCCGATAATATCTTCATTAAGTCTACAGAGAATTTCTAATAAAAAGCAAAAACTAGAACCAGAGGCAATTAATCTGTTTAAAGCGCCACATGTCGATTTAAATGTAAGCGAAGAATAATATCAACAAATTGTCCATATTTGTTATAAATATTATTTTTAAAACGTTAAACAAAGCTTTAGTTAAATAAAAATCACTAAAAGTTATGAAATTATATTGGTTAATGAAGTTTTTTTATGCTAAGGAATTTATTCGCGTTAAATGCTCATTCTGAACCACTGTGGGGCAGTTTGAAGAGGCTAGTATGACTGTATCATCTGCGTATGTAGACACTGACACTTGATCCGATCTAGATGGGGGTATGTCACCAGCGGATAATGTGAACAGAATAGGTGCAAGGATGCTGTCTTAAGGAACGCCTGCCATGATAGACCTAGAAGTAGATTTGCTTTCTTCAACCGCCACCAAGAAGGATCTGTTTTCAAGAAAACTCTTTAGAGTTGAGGAGCAGGAACGATATGTTTCAATTTGTACAGAAGTCCTTCATGCCAGACCTTGTCGAAGGCTTGTTGAATGTCGAGAAAAGCAGCACAACAAAATTGTTTGTTTTCAAAAGAGTCTAAGATCCGTTGAACAACCCTATAAACCAATGCAAAATGACAATGTACATAAGTATGCATATTGATAAAAATAAAGAATTACCATTAGTAAAAAAAGGGAAAAAATGCCTAGGTAATAACACATCCCTTAAAGAAATATAGGAGTATGTGTATATTACTATTTCATACCAAATAAAGTTGAATGATTGCGAAAACATTGAACATTGAACTCAGTCTTTTGGTGTGCCTCTCATTTAAGCCCGTCCGCGATCAATTTGCTGCGGATACTTAGTTTCTTTCTGTCGATTCAGACAAATTTTGAGGTATTAAGTTAGCAATTACCATGTTTTTATATTTAATTCATCATTTAGGCAATCTTCGCTCATCGTAGTCTTTAGCCATTTTTTTACTCTTGTCAATTGCTTTTTTGATTTCTGGGATAAAAATTTGCTGGCTCTTAGTTACTCCAGTCTTTATACCAAATATCTAGTTCATTTTCGATAACTCCAAGATCATAAAAATTACATAATTGCATAACAATATTGAGATTTGAAATTGTACAAGCCAAGGCACATGTCATGCTGGATGTAAAGCAGTTTGCTTGAGTGCAGATATCAGCGTGTCTAGATAAAGCAGAAAGTATTCCTTTGCCGTTGTAAATGGAGGGTTCATCCTATTTTATTGCTTTTCTGCACACAACTGGGTACACAAATATCGAAGGAATCTTCTTGTGCTAATTCCACATACTATTCAAAAATTTCATTGATTATAATATCAGATGCTGATCTGTGCATTTCAATGACATTCAAAATTTTAAGAATGTGACCTCTGCATTTTAAAATAATGTTGTTGCTTTTGGATTGCATAACATTCACAACTGGTTGAAGAAGTCAATATATTTCGCACATAAAAATTATAAAAACACTTTATGCAGCAGAGCTATGTAACTGGAAGGCAACGTTCCTTGTGGCAGCATTACCTTCTGTACCTACTCTGAATATTTCACAATAGTGTTTTTTTGTGTTCGCTTATACTTTGATACTTGGTTGTTCCCCTGTTGTCTCTCTGTCGCACATACGCAGAGTGCTTCTGCCAAAGTGGTTGTTGAAGCAATACATTTACGAATAATCTGAAAGATTCTCACATATATTAAAGTAAACCAAATGAAGCAAATGCGAGGCATTTCATTTAATTTGTTTGATTCATTTGTATTCGTTTTTCGATTAAACCAAGTGCGCATCGTTTCATTTGTTTGGCTTTTTATTTCGCCACCAAATGAAATGAACTGTCGAATGTATTTGCAGGACTCTAATACATAGGTACACCTGCCTTATGTTCGTTTTGTACGTAGTGGGTAGTATGTGTGTAAGTTTTGTTCATTTTACAATTTTATAATATTATAAAACTAAGCAGTCTTTACGTTTATTGATAAAAATTTTAATGATTTCCATTTGTTTTCTCGAAAAGATATTGTATGTGAATTTTGGATAAACAAATTTTGTGCAAAATGGAACAATTACCGTCCAATAGTATATTCTCTTTTAATGAATTGCGTTTGATTCCTCAAAAAGTAATGAGCAAATTTGATTTACAAACAATATTTTTCAAAATTGAAAAATTCCTCATAAATATAATCTTCGAGGATATCCCCATGCAAGAGGAAACAAAAACAGTTGAAAAAGGGAATGGTAAGAGCGAAGACAAAGGCAAAAAAAGAGAGGATAAAGGCCGAATGAGAATTGATAAACAAATTAAGAAAAACCCTAAGAAACAGAAATCACAATTTAAGAAAAAAATTAAACAGGATAATGCGCTAAAACATATGTGTAGAGAGTGTCTAATGAAATCTACAGTAAGTAGTATGAAGAATATTATATACAATACTCGTACATATGCATTTCACATATGTACCTACATATATTTACATATCCATATTTACATATCCAACAGATCATGGTCAAAAACCCTAAAGGTAAAAATACTTGTTTCCTGCAATTATAAACTTTCTTTTATTGTTTCATTAAGATTAACCCATTATCCTTAAAATATCTAATCCACATTGTTGTTGTTGTAATATTTATTTGTTAATGTTTATGTGTTTTATGAATTTGATGAAGTTTTAAGCTGTGTGTTTCTTATTTAATTACTGCATGTTGTTATTTCTTTACAAAAAACAAAAATAATAATAAATAAATATTAAAATTTAATACAACAATTTTCGATCTTTTAGTTTTAAATACAAGGTGGCGCAAAAGAAGTCATCCGATGTTGTTTGGCTCTTATTTTTTTTTTCTAAATGAAAAACTTCGATTCTGTTTTTTGATTATGTTTATTTAGACCTTTAGAATTAATTGTGTTAAGTCGAGAAGATGATATCGGACAAATGGGCGCCGTCACAATTGATTGCCATACGGGCTCGTTTTATGGCATTTTCCATCACTTCGGCGAGCGTTTCGGGCGATAAATTCTCGCATTCGTGTCCTTGAGGGCTTCCAAGGTCTCAGGCTTGTTGATGTAAACACGGGACTTCAAAAAACCCCATAAAAAGAAGTCCGGGACCGTTAAATCAGGCGATCTGGCGGGCTAGTGCAAATCGACGAATTGTTACGCAAAAAAATAGACACAATTATTCCGCGTTCTTGGGGAGTGTATCGCTCCATGGCTTATTCACTTGTATTCTGTATCTGTCAAGTCCACAAATATCAAAACAGATTTGACATTGGCGGCCATTTGCAAAAATGAGAGCATCTTCCAATAGGGTGATGTCTTTTGTGCCACCTTGTATAACGATTCTTCGTATCAAGGATTCTTAGATTTATGTCCTTATCCTTGGATTCTTTCTTAGACATTTTTTAGTTTATACAAATTTATACTCATTTTAGTATGTAACACCTCTTGGTATTAAATCCTTTAAATGATGGTTAGATTTTTTCTGAAGCTCGGAAAATGACAGCACAGACTATAATTTAAGAAGTGCTGATCTGAGTCAAAATGCAGATGCAGAACCTAGGGTTAAACTCTGCAAAGTCGCAACATTGCTGCTTCACGCCACGTCGTGACAGGTGCCCCACAGTCAATATGGGTGGTGTTGACGTTCTCTATGCTGATAATGTGATATATCACGGAATACATTTGGATAGGCGTTTAACATGGAAACGACACATTACTGTGGTCACCAGCACATTAAGCTTAAATGCCAAACTGACACTAAACAAAGCAATCGTGAAGCCATCCTGGACATACGGTATACAGCTATGGGGTCTGGCATCATACTCGCAAATCAAACGTATTCAAGTCATCCAGAATAAAGCCCTTCGCAAAAATAACCGATGCGCCATGGTTCATTAAAAATAGTACTCTACATAATGATCTCCAGATGCCGAAATCAGTTTGGGACGAAACCAACAGGCACACTAGTAGATATAACGATCTGCTGATCTCCCACCACAATCCACTTGCTAACGAACTCCTTAAAAATATCTGTCGCAGACGACTTATAATACTCCACCCTAGTGATCTGCTTCATGAACGCCAAATACGACGATCTCATTAACCAAAAATTAAAATTAATTTAATAATAACATAATATACTCTCCCCTGTCAATGTATGAGACCTATGTCTTAGAAGTAACTTGGTATTTGATTGGCGTAATAAAAAAATTAAAAAAAAAAAAATGGATGCAGAGCCATATGGTCATCCTGTATAAATTGTTAAATAAAATGGGTGCAAGTTGTTACAAAAAACAGCACAAATTTTTAGTAAAATCTATAAAAAATCAGAAAGACCCTGCTTGCGCTGTACTAACTGCTCCTCAAGTCGTTATTGGACAATCGAGTTTTCGCTGCTGCGACTCGAAATCTGATCTGATACCTATCCAGGCAGGTGTGCTCCAAGGCAGTGTTCTGGGTCCCTATACTGTACACCCTGAACACAGCAGATATGTCGGTATTAAAAACGGATTGCCCTTACTGCTATCTACGCAGATGACACAGCATTTCTGGCATCCGATGAATGCATCCATGAAACTATAGTTGCAATTGTCTGCCTTAGAACCGTGGATAACAAAGTGGAACATTGCCAACAACACAGATAAATCGACTCGTTAGTTACCTAGAGCTTACTCTGGACAGAACACTCAACTGGATAAAACTCCTCTTTAACAAGTGGCCCTATCTCACCCTTAAGCTCAAGCGTCTGTAGTGGTTACTCAGGCCTAGTTCGAAGCTCAGACTACGCAACAAGTTGTGATTTTAAGGCTAATCTGGACCTATGGCATTCAGTTGCGGCCTCTAATGTTAACATCATGGAGAGGTTTCAAACCAAAGTTCTTTACTCTATAGCGTTCGCAACGATGTCATTCCTTGTGACTTAAAGATCACCACGGTTGCAGTGACCATCACTGCATATAGCCGCCGCTACGAACATCAACTTGAGAACCATGTAGTGCAAATCCTGAACAACAGTCAGTAACATATCAGACTAAAGCACTTCATCCTTTACATCTTCCCTTGCGCTTGAACCAGTGACCTTATCCCCATCCTATCTAATACAACTACAAAATAACTCAATACCTCATGAAATTTAGCTACTGTCTACATATTGCTTGATAGATTCTAAATAAGGTAAGCTAGTTCAGGTCCCAATAATTTGCTTTGGACTGACACAAAGACTGTCAATTCTTCTTTTACGGTCATTCCTCGTTTTTTCCAATTTCGTAAAGGACTGAAATTCATAGATTCTGAACAGCTCGTTTTGAAGTGCTTTGTCAATGTTGTTCAATGCATTTCAAGGCAATGAAGGCCTTTGTGTCACTTTCTAGAGCATGCACGAAATTTTTAATAAACAAGGCATTATTTGTGAGATAAAATGATTTAACATTCAACCACGTGTTTCAGTGAATTCCAGCTGCTAATGGAGCTGACAATTGATCCAGTGGATATTCTAGTGCAATAGTGTTGATAGTCATTGGTGCTCACAGAGGAGTTATTATCCTTTGATTTTTTCGGGTTTTGAGAGGATGACGTTACCTGCACCACAGGAATTGTTGCGATGTGTTGGTCATATGTTAGGTTTAGTGGTGATTGGGAGCTGAGATATCCTTTCTTGGTAGATTTTTGTTACTAGTATCAGGACTTGTTCGTTTACTGGATTTATTCTCGTGCTTGTACTAGTTGAACCTGAGCTCGTGCTCTTTGTGGGTGACTGTTCTCGTTCATCCTCCAATGAATTAGTGATATCTAGTTTCGAATCGTCATAAGTGGATTTGCTGGTACCAATAGGCGACTTCTGTTATAGTTTTTCTGTACTTAATACGGTCATTGCATTGATTGTTGGTGCATCCATTACACTCATTGTGCTTGTGGGCTGTGTGCGTAGTAGGAGGGTGGTTGCATTAAACCCAATGGATGCTCTTCAGGTATCACAATCAGTGAATGCTGATAACGTTTCGTTGCCATTTTATATTTGGCTATTGCAATGACTTTGCGTATTTCTAAAAAGGAAAAAGCAGTGAAAATGAAATTAACTTAACCGCTAGCAAATGAGGCTCAAAGTAAGCAAGCACGCAAGTTCTCCAACTTCTCTTCGCTCATCATGTCTTCGCTCATTGCGACATTCTCGACAGGCTGTAACACAATAAATTGCAAATGTTTCACACTCTGCGCCTTATTGTTGAGTTTTTCGATTTCGGTTAAAATGACAAAAAATTCGAATATCTTCATAAATAATCGAAAATGGGCCAACAATTTTACACCCTTTAGTCATATAGTACATTGTTATACTGAGTTTCCTAGAAAGAAGGCACCCTTATAAAGGTCATCATCTAATTATTGTAAAAAAATAAACTTAAGTCAACTGAGTCCATGCCAACGATAAATCAATTCGTTTCAATAAATAACTGTCCTCTGCTGCCTACAACTGAGCATGGATGACAATGACGACGGCAACAACAACGTCGACGACAGGTGCCAATGTCACCAAGGACTTACCACACGTAGGTATATTACAGTAAAAATAATAGGTATGTATAGGAAACCTGCTATAAGGACTCATAGCAACAACCGATCAAATAAAAACATATGAAAATGTGTTACGAACTCAATCAATTCTCAACGTCATGGTTACCCAAAAACAAACAAATAAATAAGTGAATCTAAGTACAATGATCCAGAATAGTGTTAAGAATAAGGAAATACAATCATATATAGTCACATTCATCATCATCATCATCATTATCAGAAGTTTTGAATAGCAAAAGTACGATAAGCAAATTGTTGCATGAATTCTCTTTCCGTAGCCGTCTGCACCACTGTTTTTTCTTATTTTTTACTTGTATTACTATGAATGAATGAATGAATGAATGACTGACTGAAATTGTTATTGTGCTAAATTATTTTGTACACAATATTTTTTAGTTTTGTTTCATTTTTGAATATTTTTTTTTAATATTTTGTAAGTTGTTTTGCGGTAAAAGATCAAAAAAAAAAAAAAAACTCAACACAAAAACAAAAAAAAACTAAAAGAGGACTTAAATGCGTTGAATGCAGATTTCGGCTACTAGTACAATCCAATGCGATCCATTCCATTCCGATTCAATCCAATCCAATCCAATCTGCGATCGTTTAGTATTTTGTAGTATTGTAATATTTTGTATTTTGTCGGCAACATGTAAAAGATTTTTCAAGTTTTCTGTATTGCATTCGTTGCATTCGAAACAATTACAAAATCGCAGGCAATTAACACGCGGTGCTTGTGTACAAAATCAGAAAGAAGAAATAAAAGAAACCCATATAGGGTTATGTTAATAAGGGGTAAAATAAAAAATCAAGGCGATCTCGTCGGATAGACAGAGGAGGCAAGCTGTAAGAACGAATGATGGTGACACAATTATGCCTATGGTGGTGGTGGTGTTGTAACCAAATAGTACCTATATAGTAACATAGTACCAAAGAACAAACAATCTTGTTGGAGAGCGGCAAGTTTAATTTCAATACCATTTTGAGTACACTCAATATTGAAATGCTGATGATGAGGATGAATGAGGATGATGAGAACAGTGATGATATTAATGACAATTGTACATATAAAAGAAAGCAGAGTATAATTTGCATTTATTATTGTAACATGTTGATGAAGGAAGGTTTTTTGTTTTTTAAATTTAATGATTTGCTAGAATAGAATTGCATAAAATGGAATGGAAAGGTCTGGCATTCAGTTCTTGATTGAATTTTCTTAGTTTTAGTTTCAGATTCTTTGATTTGGCATTTGACATCATTAACGCCATGGCCAGACCAGGCCAGGCCGGGCCAGGCCGGGCCAGGCCAACATAAAACTTGTATAATCGATCAATCGAGGTAATGTCATGGCATGGTATGGCTGATTGGTTTGGTATGATATGCCGTGCTGTTGGGCCATTGTCGTGCCCACCGCAGCTGACAAAGTTTGTTGGGTCATCTAAACAAAGCCCAAGCCCAAGCCCAATGTAAAATATTATGGCTTCTTTTCTTTTTTGTGCGCATTTCGGTAGTAATTCGTTGTTAAATCGATAAATTTTATTTAGCCCTCGGAAATAGTACCAACAATAACCAGCAACAACAACAACAACAACAAACTCTTGGTGGTGATTATGAAGTCGAAGTTGGTGACGATGACGACTGAGTTAACATGTTAGAACCCATAAATATGCCTAGTAACATCACACCATCATCATCACCATCACCAACAATAATAACAAGTTACCACATAAGCGACAAAATGCCATGCAATCTTTAGATTATACATACTTACTTACATTAATAAAACTATAGATCGATCTGTTCAAATATCTGTTAAGCGCTTCCACCATCATCAACATAACCAGTGTAACACCTCATTAACCACTGGTCCACTCATTTCTTGAGATTAGACATCATTTCATTACATAATTTTCTTTTTAATAATCATATTACTTTCCATTAAGGATCGCTTTACTTTATTAATTTTGACCTCTCTAGCCATTTCATATTAAACTTTATAAGGCCATCATTTCTGGGACCAGTTAGTGAAATTCTGCTCATAATACAATCAAACAAAGTCCCATCTTGATAAAGGTGTTCCTCATTCAAAGCTTAAGCTTATATAAGGGAATAAGCAATAAGGGACCATCAGGACATATTCTATCCCTAAGAATTGCTGATTCATAAATTTATCAGAGATCTCAAATACAACAAGTAAATGTAAAAGAATATAGTTATATTAAGGGGGTCCTTAAATTCATGTGTGCTCTAAAAAGTTCTCTGAATGAGTTGTTCTTTAATATTTTCATTGGTATCTTCCTGGATGATGGTCTATTAATAGGTACATGTAGTACTTACCAAAAGGAAAGGTCATTGTTTAAAAGAGCCAGAGTTAGTCATCGGTCGATTACGATTCTATTTAAATGTTTGGTAAACGGAAATCAAATACATTGCTGCAAATGCACAGCACGCGATACCTAATGCCTTCTTGCCTTACCTTGAGTTGACTTCGCTGCCATGGGTGATGGCGTTCGCGATGGATTGCGTCAATCAACAATTTATCAACGAACTGGTTTCGCTTGGACTGATTTGAGGAATTTGGTACCCAATTGTGTCGTCTTGATTGACATGAACTACCATGAGTTTCGTATTATGGTATATATAAGATTCAAAGGTATGCAGAAGGACTTGTGACACAAACTCACATATTCACTCAAACCGGATGGTAGGGAGGGGTGGTGGGGTAGAAGAATACTTATGTATATATGCCGCATTAGGATTCGTTTAATCGATTGAAACAAAAAAATAAATAAAAAGAAGAAGCAGCAGCAAAGTAAAGCGAAACATTGGCATTGAGAATTGGTGGCACTGTTTCAACGAATGATTTGAATGGAAATAAAGTGAAGGCAATGGCAATGGCAAAGGCGAAGGAGGTCGGAAACTGTGACCTGCAATCGATCTAACAAAATGCTGCGGCAACAACGACAACAATTAATGAACATCAACAATAACAACAACAAGAGTAAACAGCAACCAGCAGAAGTAAAATTTATAGAAATTGGAAACATTAGGAAGGAGGGAGTTGTGACTGAAGAATATATGATTGAGAGTTGAGAGCAAGAGGAGAATGAATATGGCAAATAGGTAAACTAGGCAAGCAGGCTTCTGTTTCCGCCACCATTATTTGGTGGCATAAAATAACGCAATCAACGCCACGGATTTGCCTCGCGTTCGGCTCGTGACTGGGCGCGACGCGGCGCTGAGCGCTTAAGTTGAGGCACGCATCGTTAATCGTTAAACTGAAAGCCACCGATCTCTTAACAGATTATAGTACATACATTCATAGCTCAACTAAGCACAGCTCAATCGATCGTGGCAACTGAGATTATTGTTAGCCGATAGCAATGTAGGCAGTTATCAGCAGGCAGTCGTTAGTAATGTCGGTAGCGCGTTCCTGACTGCCGCATGCCTCAAGCCACATCCACATTCAAAATTCAGCAACAGACAACTCAAAAACAGCCTTCGACTTAAGCAAAACTGCCAATTTGGCAACACTTCTTCTAATGCTGGACATTCAAGCAAAATATGACCCTCCGGACTATGCTTCCTATCCCATCCACTAATGCCGACGAATATAATCGATCACTCCCCCAAAGCAATCATTCAACTGATCGTTTGATCGTTCATTTGTGCACTCGTCCGATCGATCGGTCGGTCGGTAGTCGGTTTGCTGATTGCTTTGCTTGGACTAAGCTTAGACCAAATGATTGCGAACCAAAACATAAGCCAAAATTCAAAATCAAGACTCAATCGATGATGTTGCATGCCACAGCAAAGAAATTCTTACCGCGCAGTGTGGCGCGCTTTAGGTAACATAGTATGTAATTGGAAAATCGCCTTTCTATCCAAGCTTTTCTTTGTTTAATGCCCGACTTTTCTCCCAATAAATTGGTCACTTTGATGAGATCGTTATTAGGTAATGTCATATTGTAGAGACACCAAACTTAAAGTCACTTCAGAATAGTTTAGGAAAACAAAATCAATTACACTACTTTTCTAAGAAATAAATACTAGAAATTATAAGAAGAAGAGAAGCGTTTTGACTTTTAAAACCATGTGTTTATATGGTATATTTTTAATTATAATTGGTTTAATTGGTCTTATGTCTGTCGTGGACTCTACAAGTTGAACATAATTTATTAGTTTATTCTAAGGTTCAAATAAAATCTCCTTTTACAAAAGCGGTTTTAAACTATAGTCCGCTGATGCTTGAGAATCCATGTCCATGATTTAAAGACTATAAGACTATAATCCCAAGAGGAGTGACTCTGGAAGCTTAAGGAAATCATATTGCGACCGACATCAACATTTGTTTAGTTAAGTTATAAGAATGACATTTACTGCCTGATATTAGTCATATTGGTCAGAAAAGTCCTACATATGCATATTAGGATATTTAGTTCAACTTATTGTGAACTTCATCTTGTTCTGAACGGTTTACCTACTTATAAATAACATGTAGAGGGCAGATGAAGCAAAGTACAATAAAATGGAAATAATGTAAAAGAATTGAGTTCCATAGTAGTTCTGTTGATTGATGAGTAGATAAATGCAAGGGACCAAAAAAAATTATATTGATTGATAGGATAGATAATGATAATACAAATTAGGGCATTGCACGAGTCAGCCCTAAATACCATGCCATATGAATCACTGGTCAAAAACTGGTTCGTGGCTTGTACCTTTGGGACCAGTACTAGTTCCAACTATCTCCTTTTACATATTTTCAACTAGTTAATTTATCATGGCAATGTTATTGGAAGGGGTCTATTGCAACTAGTGAATTAACTAGTCACTAGGTAATAAGAAAAGTGATAAGTGTATTACTAGCGAAACAGAGGCAATTGCTGCTGGGTACTGTTAACAGTCCACACTAACATTGCGCCCACCATGACAATGAGATTCGTTTTTGTAAACGAATCACATAGCGGTCATAAGAGTTTTAAAACGAGTCATTGACTCAAATTTTGTGCTGCAGTGTAAGTCGTGCATTACGGTATGAGTCGTCTGGTGTCTTCGGCAATGACTCGGTATGATCATAAAAGTATACAGTCGGCTCGTTCATTGATACACAACAGCACACACGTTTATTTTATAGTGTTCTAGAGAAGCAGTGCGACTTTTGATAGAGCAGGAGAGAATAATTGTTTAAGCCGAAATATCCCTTCCAAAATATTGATGCACCTCCGATGATATTTCTACAGGATTTGTGAATCAGTTTTGGAGGCTTGTTCTCATGATAATACTATACTTCCTGCCACTTGTTCATTTTTGTTTGCACGTCCGTGGGGACCTCTGATTTTGAATTGGGCTTAGCTTCATAATTTATATAAACACTTAGCCTTTCCACATGAAATTTCGCATATCTTTTAGTACTAATGGCGACCGATGTCGATGCTACGGGCGTACGTGTACCAGGGGGCATTCACAACACATCTCAGGACTTAGTTCTGAAAACTTTGTATTTGCATTATGTTGCTGGAGCACGAGCAGCCCCATTACTGGATACCATAAGTCCATTAAGGTTTAAGAAATTGTTGTGGAAACTGTAGTGATTCGAGTAACAGCAACTCAACTGTATTTTTTAGCTCTTTTTGAATTAGTTAATTAAAATTAAACCATGATGAATGAAAAATCAAAAGTTTCATTATCACTGTTCAGCTGCCAACACCATACTACCTGTTCTTAAAATCGTATCTGGAAAATAGAAATTTTATGTTCGATGCGGCGATGCTGTTTCCTCAATTGCAGACATCAGGGCAGGTGTTCCCCAAGATAGTGTGCTATCTGTTTTGTACACATTTTTCACCGCAGATCTGCCCATCACTGGAGACCATTCCCTCACTATAATCACCTACGCAGACGATACTGCATTCATAGTAGTTTAGAGGAGTCTCGATGGGGCTTCAAAAGTACTACAAGAACAGCTTGACTCTTTTGGAGTTTGGCTGAACAGATGGAACATTGTAGTCAATCCTGAAAAATCGTCGCACACAACATTTACAAAAAGAAAAGGATACTGTCCTCTGGTCAAATTAAATAATGTTACAATCCCTTATACAGAGACTGTTAAATATCTTGGACTTACCCTCGATAGAAGACTAACATGGCGACCTCATATCATGGCAAAAAAGTACCATTTAAATGTGAAACTTCGGCAAATGCACTGGCTCATTGGCGCCACTCCAAACTCAAGATTAGGAATAAACTGCTACTATACAAGACCATACTAAAACCGATTTGGACCTACTGTATCCAATTGTGGGGTACTCAAATATTAAAATTATTCAGAACAAACAAAGAAAAGTCTTGAGAATGGCAACTGGAACTCATCTATTAACTAGAAATAAGGAAATTCATGAAGAACTTAAATATCCATGGATTTTAGGAGACATTAATCGATTTAGTCAGCGGTAGATCAACAGACTAGCTGAGCATCCAAACAACCTGGCAATAAATCTACTCGACAACAGTGAAACTAAAAGACGACTAAAGAGATATCACCCGCTAGATCTTCCATTTAGAGACGCAGGCTAATAAACCGAATTTTATGTAAATCTTCCCACTTTCCTTAACTCATTCATCCTTTCTCTTTTCCCATTTAATGTTTAAAACCATCATGTAAAGATATATTGTACATTTATGTATATATTTTACTGTAAATTCTAAGGTAAAGCGACGCAATTTAATAATTGTCCCACTCTGGTAAATAAAGAATAAGAAAACAAAAAAAAATAATAATAATTACTGTTATCACCACACCAACATCATTATCATCCGAAAAAGTATTTTCATTCACTAATTTTTTATTGAATTGAAGTTTTTTGTGTGTTGAACACTTCTCTTTACAACTTAGCTTCATAGATCCTTGTATTAAAATTTGTGTGGACTTCATAAGCCACATAGCTAATACAAATATGTCAGATCTATGCTGTTCTCTCTTTAAGTGTGGTGGTATCAAGTCATTCTTGCCTTATTTTACACTATCTTTTTTATATGATGGCAAAACGCTGACACTGTTAGCATGGTGAATCCAAACTGGGCGATTCCGTGTGTTGCCTGGTCACTTCCCTCGTTGGAGCGCTCAAAATACAATAATATGCAGCGTTTCCTCTTGGAATGTCCATAAATTCCATTCACAAAACTGAGTCGATTGACTCACGGACATTTCAGTTTGCAATACACCATTTGGCGCCCGGTGAATAGTCTATAGACTATCAAAGAATTAATTTTAAAATTTACTAGAACTTTTTAAAATCATACCTACATTTAAGGAACTTCCTGAAGTTTGTTTGTTGAAGGTTCCAAACAATATTGTGTCATTTCAAGTCAATGGTACTCGTAGTATTGATAAATCAGATTATTCATTCCTGTAACTCTCTCTTTACCGATGCAATTTTGAAAGGTTACAATGATCTGAGTATGTGATTAAAACTGATTGTTGTGTTGTCAGAAAAATGAAATATGCCCACAGTGCATTGCAGTGTATTGCAGATCTAACTTCACTGTGTGCTGTGTTTTAACCAAAAGGCTTAAATCGATTTGGTCATAAGGGGGTTTTCAATTAATTTGTTTAAATATAATACTAAGATCCGGTATGTATTGTATGTAAGAGTGTATGGACTGACAACAAGTGGACATAGACGACTTGAAAAGTTTTACTATTTTCTCATCATCATCATCATCATCATCATCAACATCATTTGGTTGCCTGCAATTAATTGCCAATGGCATAAAATACAATACTAACTGAGTGTGGTAAATTCATATGTGGTATACACATATTTATATGTATAATATGTAAGTATATAATATACCTATAAAATTGTGCAACTTGCAAATGCATCAAACTTGCATCGCGTCGTTTTTCTGTCTTCTAGTACTCATAATATTCGAAAAGGAGTATCTGCATTCATCTCATCCTAGTACTAAAAGGTGGCATGGCAAACATCTACTCAACTCAACTCAACTCAACTCGGACTCGATTTATACTAAATTCACTCTCTCTGGTATATGTATACATGCACATATACATACATACATACATAGTATTCGCTAGGGGTAACCGCTTCTTTTAGTAACTTTGTTGTTACCTGTCGGCATCAAATAAAGTTTCAACGTTGCTTGGTCACGACGACGACGGCGACGTCAATGTTGACGACAACGCGACAAAGTTACATTAGCAGAGTTAACGTCAACAGCGTAAAGCAATGGTCACGTCATTAGCATTTCCGGCGGCTATTTTTATAATGAAAAATACAATCAAAAAGAAAGGATGCTTTGGGGGTGTTTGGGTGTCTGTGACTTGACTCAGTCACTGAAATTGAATGATGATGATGATGATTATGATGACAATGGTGAGCAAGTGTTTCAAATGAGAAACATGCATAATATCAAAACCAAGTCCGAGTCCGAGAGAATTGAGTTTGATTTGCGCCTGTGTACGTGCTTTAATAACTGAGTACTGAATAAGAAGTAAATCACCATCATCATCATCATCACCTTCAATTTCATCAGTTTCAATTTAAATTAATTCAATTTGTTTCAATTTGACCAAAAAAAACTAATTAACTGACTTTTGCCTAACAAATTGAACCAAACAGAATTGAATTGATTTGAAATGGGAATGGGCATGAAACAAAATTTGGCGCCTACTCTCGATTCGATTCGAATAGTCATTCGTTAGTTCGTTTCAATTTGTTTAATTCTTCGTATATTTTCGGATTTATTTGGTGTGCATCACATATGAGCAGGGATACGGGACAATACTATATTATAAGTTTATATGAACGGGTGGATGCACGTACGAGTATGTACAACTAGCTTAATGGTTCTCTGAGGCTTTGTACCATAAATACAGTCTGTCAAGAAATTAAAATCAAATCACAAACAAAACCAATTTCAAAATCATGGGACTCCAATTCTAATACCATTAAAAGAAATTGAAGGCGCAACAATCTTTAAAAAAAATTATCTACAAATATTTTGTCCCTCTTCTTCAGTACGAAGGAAATAACAATTCAGAGTTGTTCACGGAATTTCGATTTTTTTAGTTTTACATTCCACCAAAGGTCTTAGTCAGTAAGTCAGACAGTGAGTTTCTGTTTTCACAATTCAGTGTAAACCCAATGTCACTCAATTTAATGACAAACTCCCTAAAATGTCGAAATTACTTGTCCTGGTTGGTCTACCTTGTTATCCATTCAATGATACACTCTATCACAGCCACTCTAAATAATGACATCCAAAATACGTCCTAATTAAGCATTAAACAGTACGTACTTTCTAAGTTGTCAAAGTTAATAAGAACTGTGAATGAAGAAGATGAAACGGATAATACTGAGCCTCCACCAAGCATTGCCATAAACAAGCACTCGTTGCAGCGAAATTATTAGAAAAATACTTTTTATATACCGAAGTTGATGCCATAGTATCCCAAGATATGATCACATTTTAACGACTATCAGTCAGGTTCAAAGGATGATTTATTTTAAGTCTCCGATGTATGGAGTCCGTGTTGAGAAGTTTATATGCTAGTAGTTCTGGATGTGATTTGAGCCTTTCCACGTACCTCTTGCTGAAGCGGACCGTTGTCATATGTAGGTCTCTGTGAAGATCATCGTTGAGAATATACCATGGCGTACCGGTGAGTTTACGTAGTGTTAAGTTTTGATACCTTTGGATGATGTTTACATTAGATTTAGCTGCAGTTCCCCAAACCATATGTCCAAACTGGCTTCAGAGTGAATTTGTACAGACGTATTTTATTTTCAAGGCTGAGTTTTGATGTATTGCCAATTAACCAATATATGCGCTTTGTCTTGAGATCTAAGTGCGTTCCTTTACCGAGTATATGATGTTTCCACGTCCAAATTCATACCGAGATATTTAACACTATCTTTCATTGCTATCAGTACAGCATTAAAATGGAGTGAGGAGCTTGAGCCTTTCCGTAAAGTAAAAACTGTGTGTGTTGACTTTTAAGTGTTTACCACTATGTTCCACTTACAAGTCCAGGCTTCCATGTCTCAAAGCTGTTGTTTCAATAGGTTAGTACTACTGATACTTGATGACCTGACTAATATCGCTGTGTCATCTGCGTAGGTGGCAATTGTCATTTCTTCCCCAATTGGGTCAGGCATATCTGCGATAGTGATGAGCGATTTTGAGCAAACGGTGATTTTTTCACTGTGGCTTGCAAGTCAGTGATTCAATTGCTCCAAACAAATCAAATCAAATCACATTTAATTGAACTGAATCTAAAGGCTGGAACAAAATGGTGAAGCTGCTCACTTTTTTTCGGGTTTTAGCTTCAGACTCAGCTTCAGCTTCACCATTCTGTTCCAGCCTTAAACTGTGACCCAGTTTAGAATCACTGTGCAAAAGAGCAGTCACAGTTTTCACTGTGATTATCAAATCATTCTTAAGCTCAACACTAATCTGCGGTGTAAAGGGTATAAAGCAATGGATCCAAAACACTACAGTGAGGGACACCAGATTGTACTATTTCGATCGACGAATAGGCATCTTCAGCTCTTCTATTGTATTAGACAAGTATAATCTCAGGAAATGAAATTCAAGTCATGGTAGTTATTTTTATTTTTATAAAGAAGCCCTTTGCCTTTGCCATACACGCTCAAAAGCTTGTTTGGATAAAAGAAAATACTACAGTTAAAATACTGGAGCAGCGAAACACGTCAGACGAAGATATCAGACTATACGCAATATTATTATATTTTTTATATGGTATGTATTATAATATTCTAACTAACTTAACTTCTCCATGTCACTCTTCTACAAAATGGTATGTAGTATTGAATTTTTAAAAGCTATTCGGGTTTTCAATTGTCTTCCAATCACTTTTCTTCAAATGCACCCATAAACTTGCAATGTCGAGGCTTTGAATAACTTCTATTTTTAATGCACCCACATCAACCATGCAAATGTTTTCAAATTGGAGACCGAGTGTCTTTGAATCACTTTACCACCAACTAACTTATGTCGGGAGGTCGGTTCTCTTTGATTCACTTTTCTGCGAATGACAATCTTCTCCACAAGTCTGAATAGATATGTCGAATGTGGCTTTTCTTCTCCCCAAATCTGAACAGATATCACGAATGTGGTCGACGGAGACCGTGGCTCCGCATGTACAAAGTTGCTGCGATGCACTGGTAAGAAGGTGTTGATATGTGAACTGAGTATGTCCGATATATAGGCGGACAAACATGTTTCTGAAAAATGAATGCCAGTGCTTGTAGGATTGTAGTTCATATAACAATGTTGGAGTTCTTCCCAGTTCGCCAAAGTCTTTGTGCGTATAACTTTCGTCAGATATCTTTTCATGTTTTCTTTAAATGCACCACTAACAATTAGTTGAAAATCTGAGCCGATGGAGTCTCTGAATCAGTTTCTCTAATATTTCTTCTCATCATTATCCTGATTGATTACACTTGAAATTAGGTCAATCCAAATTTATAGTGACTTTTAGTTTATCAAATGAGTTTGCAACACATGTGATTACATACTTCTAACAAATATTGACCATGGTGTTCTCTATAAATGCCAAGTACGACAATTTTCCAAGTTTAATAGTCTACCTGATTTTACAGATTTCATATTGTAGTTGATAGTGTTGTGTTTTGTCTTTGTTTTGGAAAATGTTTGATTGTTTGTTCTTTTAATCTGAAAACTAATATTTGACAGACTGTAGGTGCGTGCATGGGTGCGTTTTAAACTATAATAAATACATGCATACATATGAAAGTGTAGGTGTACGTAGTGTGTATCAGTAGGGGTGCGTAAATGTATGCATGTGTGTTCACAGTTAAGCTAGCAACATACAGTTATAACGGCGATAAGCTCAAGCATGTGGAGTCATCATAGTACCTACATACATATAAACCTCAAGCACATTCACATAAACATGTGCTCATCTTGTGAGTAAGTGTGTGTGTGTGTGTGTGTGTGTTTGTGTGTTCGATTTGGCTCTCATTTGTATGAGAGTTCGTTCATATGTTAGTATGTTCTACTACCACACACACAGGTATCCAGATACACAGATACAAATACATATACATTTGTGTGTTCGATGGCGTTGGACGGTGGACTCTCATTCACACACGCACACACATTGAGACTAATACATATGCATGTTAATATAAAGATACATTCATACATATGTGTGCGTTAAATTTTAATATCAAAGAGTTAACGGTTGCTTGCCAAACGATGTTCGTGCTGCCTGCGTGAATGTTGAAGTCGACGTCATTTATGCTGCTGCTGCTGCTGCTGCTGCATCTGATGTTGCCGTTGCTGCTTTTGATATTTGAAGGTGGCATTGATGTTGTTGTTGTTGTTGCTGTAATTGTTGTTGTCAATATTTGGACTTTTTCACATTTCTATTTGAGGTTCGAATTTATTTATTTCCTTGATCCAACCAATTTTTTGTTCAAATCGAGGTTCGATGTTGCAGTTGTAAGTTGTAAATGTTTGTGAAGCTTTCGTATGTGTTTTATTTGTTGTTGTGTTTGAAGTTGTTGTTGTTGTTATTGGTGATGTTGATGTTGATTTTGATGTTGTTGTTCTTGTTGTCCGTTATCAGCAACACACTTATGTATGTACCTATGTGCGTATACTTAATATTCATATAAATATGTGTGATAGAGATGATCTTTAAGTGTCATTAATATTTATGGAATCCTAATACTTACTTACATTTTACAATAACATATGCTTCACATTATTTTATTTTTTGATGATCCTCTTCTGAAACAACATTTTCTTCGTAGTGAATTCCTTCCCAAGCATAAGGATCTTATAGCGTGTAAAGTTAATGTCATTTGCCATTTGTTTCGCAAAGCTTCAGCTTACCATAAAACCCTTAATTACCAGAAAATTTAATATTTTTTGTGAGTTTAAATGCCTATGTGCTCATAAGAGTATTTTCTGATCCAAACTTTTAATACTCTTAGATCGTTCTGGGCCAAAAGTGAATCCAAATATATTGTAGATTCCGTTGCAGGTGATTTTCCAAATTATCAATGGTTCTGAAGGAACTCTCTCTCTCTCTCTCTCTCTCTGTTTCTCTCTCTCTCTTAACTACATATGAACTTTGCTAGTTAGTGATTGCACTGGTGTTTCTTTCATTTATTCATGGATTTATATTAGTATAACAGTAACTTGTAGATTGAAGGTGTTCTCTTTTTTTTTTTGTCTCACAAACATAATTAGAAGAAATGAGAAAAGAATTGAGTGACCTCTCTCTCTACACTTACTCTCTTTCTACAATATCAAGTCAATAAGTTTTGTATAATTAAATGTTTCTTCCGATTTCTTAGGAAAAGTGCAGAAATTATTATGAAATACATTAAATTTACGCTATAAACTAGCGTTTATGAAAGAATGGTTATGTTTACACTTGTGTTTCCTTTTTAAATTTGTTTTGATTCCAAGAAAGCCGTTGGCCCTTAACTTTTCTCGCTGCTTACAATACTTCAGAACTCATTTACTTGGTGGGACTGTTGTCACAAGAAATTCTTCAAATGCTATGCTGATTCATACACAAATCTGTACGATTGCTTATATATACACGTACCTATCAATCAGACAAAACATGGGTATCATAATGGGCGCATCATTTAAGATTTCTATTGAGTTCTTTCGATCGTAAGTTGATGTAGTTTGACTGAGCAACCGTATAGTGAAAAATTGCAGATTATTGTGACTTCTACTCGTAAAATGTAATATGATGTTTATGATGATGATATTGATGAGACTTTCTCATCATTGGCATCTTTTTTCGTTCCTCTGACGTTTAATTATGGGCGAAAATTTCTCTTAGAACCATTCCACACTATCCACACACATTCAGATACCAGAAAGTAATATAAACACCAATGCCAAGCAATCTGTCAACCACCCAATAACCCAACCACGAATCCACCATTACACCCACCCACCTACTCAACCATTTCTATACCATTACATACACTCATTGTAGTAAAAAGAATAATAAAATGCACATGTACACATGTGTGTGTGTTGTTGTTGTTACTCATCAAACACCAAACATATGAAGTAGTAGCAGCAGCAACATCAACATCAACAATACCATCAGCAGCAGCAGCAGCAACAGCAGCAGCAGCAGTTGATACTACCGAAGCCAAAGTCGAAGTCAGAATACTGAAGCCGAAGCAATTTAAATGCGCTTTTCTTGTGTTTTAGTTATTCCACTCAACTCTTCTCCACTTCTCTCCTAGCTCCAGTACTCACGCTCCATTGACATGACCAACGCAAACGCAAATCTATGAACGAAAGACAAACGACGAATGAATTGAGTGAGCAAGCGAGAGTGTGAGTGTGTGAGAGCCAAGAACAAAACAAAAACAACAGCAACAACATTAAATTGACAACAAAAGTAAAGCATGCAAAGGCATTGGTAAAAAGGAATGGCGAGCAGCAAGCGCCGACGACCATGGACCAGCAAAGCACAACAAGAACATGATGGCGAAGGAGAAGTTGAAGTCGAAGATTGTCTTCGTTGCCGTGTGTTGCCATCATCAACATCGTCATCGTCATCATCATCATCATCACCAACACCATCATCATTATCATCATCACGAAAGCACCAACAATACCAGCAACAACAACAAAAACAATAATAAAGACGATGCCAACCACACGACGACCACGACCACGACGACAACAGCAACAACAGCAGCAGCAACAGCAACTACGAATACCAATTCCGATTGCTTGCTTACACTAACCCGATGCCCAATGCTTGATGCCGATGACTACGATGTTGATGATGTCGATTGTTCATCGTTGTTTGTGTTGTTGCCGTTGTCGTTGTTGTCGTCGTCAACGTTTGCGTTTGCAACTTCGACGACGACGACGCCACCGACGCCGCCGCATCAATTGAATTGAAGAAATGAACTAAGTTTAGATAGTTTAGTTTATTAGATGCACACGAGCCGTGAGGTCGTGCTTACATTGAGAAGCCACGCAAATCGGACAAAAGCGCGAAAGCGAAATACTCTAAAGACACGCACGCATGCATACAATAAAAAATACAATAGTATTTAATACTTAAATAAATAAAATTAAATTAAAATAAATAAATAAAAAAAGAAAAAAAAAATAAAAGCTTAAAAATTCTTTAATATTAAAAATAAAAAATAAATAAAAATATTGTAAGCACATAAAATTGTTAATATTTTTTTTGGTTTTTTTTTTTTTTTTTGGGTTGATAAATAATTTGTTTATGTTTGTTTTTTGATTTCCTTTCGAAAAGCTAAAGAAACATCAAAATAAATTTTAAAAAATTAATTAAGTAAATTAAAATAAATAAATTACTTAAATATAATTTAAAAATTCAATTTCATTTATTTTTGTTTTCAAATTGAAAGCTAAAGCAATAAAATAAAAATAAATTAATTAAATATGAATAAAATAAATATAATGAAAAATTCAGTCCTTATCATTTGATTTTTGTATTCAAAATTTAAACACAACACAACAAAAAAACAAAACAAAACAAAACATAACAACAAAAGAAAGCAACAAAAAACATAGTAAAGGAACAAAAAATACCGCAAAGTCGCGCGCGCAAAAAAGCTCGCTACGCATGCCAGCTGAGTTTTTTAAAAGGAAACTGAGAATGAATCTAAAAGTTGTTGATGTTGATGATGATGCTGATGATGGAAAGGAAGGAAGGAACAAAACACAAACACCAGCATACAATGAGCAAACACAAAAGAACGAATGAGTGTATGTGTGTTCAACAAACTATTTAAGAACACTGATTAATACGGCAAAGAGTGTGGAAAGGAGTGGAAAGTGTTTGTGAGAAAAAAAGAAATAAATAAAACAGAGAGCGAGAGAGAGTGAGCGAGGAACGCATCAAAGGAACAACGGAATAACATGAAATTAAAGCATGCTTCAGCGACAGTGTCAGTCAGTGCTTTATGTTGTTTTGGGTCCATTCCATGAATGAATGTGAATACTTTGCTTTGCTAACGCTCTTTTTCATCATCACCCCCTTGCTCTACAGCAATCAATCTCTTAATCTCTCTCTTTTTCTCTCTTTCTCTCTGTCTCTTGGGATGCAAACAAGCATGCTTGGATATGCATGTGCTCTGGTGTCATTTTGCCGGTGTTTTTTGCTTAGGCATTAGGCCAATGCATTAAGCAACAACAAGAACAAGAGTAGAAGCTTAGCTGCAGCACCAGTAGTCGACGCAGCAGCAGCATCAAAAGCTTTAAGCTTGCAGTCAGACAGTCAGTCAACTTTGCGTGTTATCAGTGCCTAGTGTGCCTTTTAACTTTTGTACTCTATTAGCCACAAAATCATGTGATTGCATATGTGTGTGCATGTGTTCATGTACACATGCGTGTGTGTGTGTGAGTGAGCTATTTTTTGTTATTATTATCATTCTCCTTGTTGCTGTTGTTGTTGTTATTGTTTGTTGGACGTGAGCAATAATTTCAATTGGTAACATATACCACTCATACATACATACATACATGCATAGATATATTCGTACATACACATACATACATACATATGTGTTCATGTGTGACCACCCACATACATATGTATGTACGTACAAACATATGTGAGAAAGTTGTGTGCATGTGTATTAAGAGAGATAGATAGATAGATAGATAGATAGATAGAGAGAGAGAGAGAGAGAGAGTTAAACATATGAGCGAGTAAGCAAACAATTGACGAACGAACAAACAACGAACAAGCGACCACCCAACAGACAGTCGGACAGACAGACCAACCGACCCAACAATAGCAATCGAACCAACCAACAACGAACTCACTCATTCAGTCAGTCAGTCTGACCAAGCTCTAGGCGTCCGTTTCTCCCTGCTTCCCCCCTCCCGCCTTTCATTCATCCGTCTATACATCCATTCATTCATCTACCGTCCACTTCAGCCAACCAAGCAGACAAAAACAAAAAAAAGAAAATTCACCACCATCACCAATACACTACCATAGTCACCACCATCACCGTTATCACCACACACCACCACCACCTTAACTATTGTACTACTTATAAATGGACAGACAAACAGACCGAGAGACAGACATATGAGTAGTAGAAACTGCAAACAGAAATTTAGCGGACGCTGACTTACGTTACGTTATATTATATTATGTTATGTTACGTTACGCCCGCTAGCCACCCTCCAACACACAAAGTGTTGTTGCTACTGCTGCTGCTGCTGCTGCCGCCGCTATTACTCTGCTAATGTTAACGTCACAGTCACTAACATGAAAAGCTACACGAAAAACGTGAACGACAGTGAGCATGTGTTAAGTTACCACTTTGCTGTCATAGATACGCGACAATGGCAACAGCAATAACAACAACAACAACAACAACAACAAAACAATATTAACAGCCACGAAGCAATCACATACGCTCAGCTGATGTTGCTGCTGCTGCTTTTGCTGCTTTTCTTAAAGGCAGAGACACAGGCAATGCCAGCAACATCAACAGCAGAACATGAAGCAGAAGCTTTGCTTTGCTTTGAATGAAACAAGCGTCGGTGGCGTTGGCGTTGACGTTGAAGTTGAAGTTGGCTTCAATGTTGGCGTCGCTTTGTTTTTCGCGTTTTCGCGCTTTCATGATTTTGAGAGTTTGTGTGAGTTAAGTTCAATTGAGTTGAGTTGAGTTTGACGTTGCGATGCGATGCGATGCGGCTCGGTTCGGCGTGGCGCTTACGTTAGCTTTGTTGACGGACTGACTGACTGAATGTTGCTGTGTTGTTGTTATTGTTGTTGACTGTAACGTTGCCGCTTAGCCAAAATCAAATTTTTTAGATTGGCATTAAAGTGCAAAACCCTAAAATAAAATTGAATTATCTGAACGTGTGCGTCCACAGTCACTCGCAGGACATTGTCGAGTTCGGACGTTCGTTCGTTCGTTCGTTTATTTGCTCCGTTCGCTCAGTCACTCGCCCGTTCGTACGTTCTTTCGTTCGCAATCACAAGCTCGCACGGTCGTTTGCAATCGCAAGTAATAGCGTAATAGTAGTACGTAAAGCTCGAAGACGTTTAGGTTGATTCTTCTTTCACATTTTTTTTTTTCGTGTGTTGTGTGATTTCTTTATTTTTTTTTTGTATTTTTTTTTTGTCGTATTCGTTCAGTCGTATGTACATTGTTGGCTCGTACGTTCGTTCGTTCGTAGTTTAGACTTACGTACTTACGTTGGTCTTTGTCCGTTGGTTTGTCATTCGTGTTCATTTGTGCTTAAGCACTTGACTCGGACTCAACAAAACACAACATAACACAACACAAAAAAAAAAAAAAAACAAACTATAAAAAAAAGAAGAAATCATATATCAACATCAACATATCTTTATCTTCTTCTTTTGCTTCTACGATTATTTCGAAAATTTATTCAAAAAATTTATTCATAAATTCGAATTGAAACAATAATTTTTTGTTTGTTTCTTTTATAAAATTTTATTGAGTGCGAAAGTATCGAATTTAGTTTTGATATTTTCAATTTGATTTACCGTCCGTCAAAGGCATGGCATAAAGTTTACCGTTAAGCTAGCAGCGCGCCATTGTCTAACGGTAATCCGTAATCAAAGGAGTAAACATGACTTTGTTATTTAAATATAAAAACAAAATTAATTAAAATTTTTCTCAAAATAAAGGAAAAGGAAAACAAAACAACTTCATCAAAATCATAGATACTTTCAAGGAGGAAAACAAACGAAAAACCATTTAGAATGATAAAAGTTAAAAGGAAAATCAAAACAAAAACAAAACACATCAAGTGCATCCCGAACTTTTCCTAATAGAACCCATTTTTTTTTTTCATGGAATTTATACAATTTTTTTTTTTTATCAATCAATCTGGAGAAAGTGAAAATTACAAAAATTCAAACAAAATAAAACAAAAAATTCAATTGGATTTCTCTATGGATTTTTCTAGTACTTATGACATTCCAATTCGAATCGAAGAATCAAAGAAAAACAAATTTAAAAATTTATTGGGAAAATTGTGCAACAAAAAACACCAACAATAATAACAAAACTCAAAAGAAACAAAGAAACATGTCAAAATTTAAATAAAAAACAAAACAAAAACACATAATAAGAACAACGGCAAGATACAAAAACAAAAAAAAAAACAAAAAAAAAACAACAAACATGAGTGCAAGGTTCCTATTTAATTAAACAATTAAATTAAGAAATTCAATTAAAAACAACAAAAACAAAATAATAAAAATAATTTAAAAAGAAAAAGTCAAAAATTTCTAATAAACAAAATAATTTTTTTTTTTTATAATACAAAAAATTAATAAAATTCCAAAAAAATAAAGGAAAAACATAAGCCCCTTGAAAAGTTGCAATAAAATAAATAAATTTATAAAATAATTCACACTTAGACAATATCATTTTTTTTTACATACATATATGTATATAAGTATATCAACAAACAAAACAAATAAATAAATAAATAAATAAAAAATAAATAAATAACAAAAAACACTTGGCATTGTGCAAAAATTTATAAAATAAAATTAAATTAAATTAAAATTAAATAACATATTAATTAAATAATGAAAACCAACAAATAATTAATAAAATCAAATAATGAAAACAAATAAACATAATATAAAATAATTTATTAAAAAATAGAAATTAAACAAAAATTCATTTGGTGTTCGGCAATATAAACAAAATTAACTACAACAACAACAACAAGAACAAAGAGAAGAAAAACACCAGTAGCAGTAGCAGCAGCAACAACAATAATAATAAACAAAAACGCCATCAAAAAGAAAACAAAGGACAAGAAAGGAAAATCATAGAAAAGCCGCGAAAAATCAACCAAAAACAAAAATAAGAAGAATATAAAAAAAAAAACTCATTAACATTCTTATTGCAACAACAACAACAATAATAATAATAATATTAAATATTTATTAAACATATATAAAAAATTTAATAAAAACAGCAAAAAGCAGAAAACAAAAACAAAACAAAAAAAAAATCATTAGAATTCATTTTCAAATATTTTTTAAACGAAAATGAGAATTAAAATGCCTGCGGTTCGAATTGCGCAAGGTAAGTTGAATTATTTATATATAAATAAATGAAAATAAACAAAAAACCAGTAAGCAGCAATACAGAAACAATCAACAAATGATTTGATTTTATAAAGAGTATTTCAATTTGAAATAAAAGATATAAGTTGCGTTTTTATTTAAAATGAAAGTACATACAATGGTTCCAGTTAAAGAATGTTGTTGGTCAAGTGAACCACCTCCTTTGCTAGTTTGGCAGGCTATCAATCTTTTACCATACCATATTCAGAAGAACTTTCTCGCCTAATGATGATGGTTCAGTAAGTGGTATTTGCTCAGTGATTCTCCAAGAAATCCCATAAGAAGAAGTCTGCGCAATGAAGTTAAATTGCATGATTTTGGTATTTCCATTGCTGTGTGGCATGTTGCTCAGCTTAGCAATCCATTTTAATTAATCAGATATCTCAAATTTTTACACCTTACTATTATTATTATTATTAGGGACATATTCATAATTTAAACAAATTATAAACGTAGTCATTCACATAAGTTATTAACAAAGGATTTCCAATGCTCTCTGTTTCGCGCCATTGCTCGTAGCTCGATGATAGATTTCCCGGTCTCCCGGTTGAGCGTCCTGCGTCAGGTCATTTTTCGGCAGACATCATTGCGAATATTCCTGCTTGATAAAGCGTCCTTACATTCCATTGTCCTACTCTTAACCTTTTTCATTCGTTGCCATAAGTCGTCAACGTTGAAGAATTGTTATCCGAGACTAATCTTCTTGTGAATACACGAATCAATAAAATTCAGGCGCAGTTGATTGATTGGACCAAAGCGCCCTAGTCAGGCGGCAGGTGTGCTACCTTCATAGCCGTGTTTACTACGATTAGGCTTCCAGACTTGCCTAAACCGTGAGCGAGCATCTAGGATTTCCCCTAGAATGCTGATGTTTTGCATTAAACCGCTGTGTGGTCGGTCGCCATTTCCTCATTAGTGAAAAACAGAGGGCACCATGAGAAGGTTGAATTGCGAACATTTGTACAGAGAGGCTATTAGAGACGCATCATGCACCTTACCCTCCACACCTTACTATAGTAGGTACAATAAAAATAAATTATTTTTTGTACCAAAAAAATAAGCAAAATGCCGACGGTCAAATTTTAAAGTGACTTCTTGTTTTTTTATTAAAAAAATTTTAATTTATTAATGTTTTTCGCCACCACCCCTCAGTTTGTTTGTTTGTGTATGTGTGTGTGTGTGTGTGTGAGAGTATGTTTTAGATAGATTTGATTATGAAAATCAAGTAAGAAGTAACAAGTGTCTTACAAAACACCTGTAAATATAAATGAACTATGAATACATTAGATAGATTTTTTCAAAACATCATCATCATCTATCCATTTTTTATAATCCACATCAATAGTTGATATGTTATTAGAAAAGCTTTAGATTTTATATAGGTATAATTTTTGTATATTTTATTATATTCCGCCTCTGATAAGTGATTCTCCTAGGGCATTAAAGTAGGAGTGAAGTTTGTCATTGTATCGGTTTATTTCCTAGAGAACTGTAGAGAGATGCAGAGGTCGTTGTGATGCATAGAGTTCCTGACAAACTAGGCAGCCATTGTAAATTGATTGATTGTCCTGAGGGCCTTTGTTTGAAAGATTTGTGTTTTCCTGCCATGTGAGGTATTCCCATAATGGAATATTAGGTATATATTTCCAAGAAAGAGCAACAATTTGTTTGTACTAAGTAGAGAGTTAAGAGCTTATTTTCCATGCTGAGTTTTGCTATTAAACCAAGTGATCACAGCAGCAGAGCTCTATCTCTCTCTCTTTATCTCTGAATTTCCATTTGTAGAGAAAGAAAGTTCGTCGCTCAGTCACTGTGTTCATTGTATGAAAAACAGCAATCGATTTCTTCCGATGATTTTCATTGTATTCATTCGTATATTTGTAGTTCTGTCATTTTCATTTGGTTTTCATAGTATATAGGATTGCTTTACATGCAAAACCGCGGATTGTTCTCTTCAATGATGGTCTCATGACCAATCATCATCACACAGTAAAGTAAATGATAAGAAATACGAAAACAATTGTTTGACCTGGAATGACAACTTAGCAACCGACACCAAAGAAGAATCAACAATCAGTCGGGTATTAGAAGTCAGTTAAGCGCCTATTCATTTTATGGAGTAATGTTGGGTTTATAATTTTTTCATATTAGGCATTTGTCAAGATGAAAGCTTGTGGATTGCCGGATCATCAAATGTTACTAAATATAGGTATCGTAAGGGTGAACAAACACCTTGTTTCAATTGTTGTTAAAATTTATTTAATAGGTAATATTTAGGCATTTTTCTTAATCCTCTAACAAAAGCTATAAATTATGTTATGTTAATTGAGCATGTATTTTCTTATCAGTTCCATGAATTTTAAGGAAAAAACATACATGCTTTTAACTCTTTTAGTATATGTGGAAAAACATTTATTGATTAAACTATACTAGGTACTATGTTTCCTTCTGCATTCACAACTGTAAATACTTTTGTATACCATACCTTCTATCTACACATAAGATATGTGTTATTAATTGAGCAAATAAATAAATAGATTTTCTTATCAAGTTTATAAATTTTTTTTAAGGAATTCTAAAGTTGATTTTCTCGCTGATGATTTGAATATGAAAAACTTTCAATTTCTACCCACTCGTACATTTGTCAATATATCCAATATCCCAATTCATATGTGAAGTACCTACTATAGATAAGATATAAATCAATATTTATTACTTAGATACTTTTGATTTTGATAAGATTCCTTAACTAATCAATCAATTATGAATTGAATAGACAACTAAGCAATTGAAGATGATATGGAGAAAATTGCTTTTATAGTGGAGAATTCAGATCATTATCATTTAGTAATCATCAAATTGGGACTTAGAATTCATCAAATTATATAGAATTTTTCTTTTATTATTTAATTTACTATTTCTGTTCTCTCTGTCCCTCTCTCTCTCTCTGTGTCTGTTTATCTAAATAATCTTTGTTTCTTGCTTTAATTTCTTTGCTTATTTGGATTTTATTTGTTTACTGATTTGGACAGTCATAATATACATACATATATGGTACTTAGTACTTGGGCTTAGGCTCATGTTATATACTACTACAATGAGGTTATATTGCATATTGTCGTCATTGTACTCTCGACCAACTTTATAATAATATTTACGAGATACGAATAGTAGATAAAGCACAATATAAAATACTACAATATTAAGTATGAGTTTGTTCAGTCATTTTACTACCAAATCAAAACCCCCCCACGCCAAAAGGGTGTGTAACATATATACACCTATATGTACCTTTAAACATAAGGTAATAATATAAAAAAAACTGGAACAAAAACTAGCCTCAAATAATAAAATTTTTGGAAATATTTTGCACTAATTTTTTTTAATGGGCGCAATTCAATTGACATTGGCATCATCAATGTTATAGTAGAAACGTACAAACAAATATTGCTATGAATTGTATCGATGAATAAATAAATAAATAATTGGTTCGTTGGTTCATTGGTTGGTTGGTTGGTTGGTTGGTTGATTGGATAGCCGTGCCTTATTCCTAATATGGACGGACCATAGGGTACCTACAATTTGGCGGTACTCTATCAAAGGCGCAAATCAAAGCCGTAAAGTCATAAACTGGTGTCATGATTGACTGACTAAGTGACTGACAAACTGATTGAGTGACTGACTGACTGACTGACTGAGTGAGTGTGTGAGTGACTGACGTAGTAATTATGGAGTACTGCCAACGAATATGCCATAAAATGTGACACTAGTCTGTACCTACTATTTTGTAGATATACTTTTCTTGATATCAAAGATTCTAAGTTATCTACATACAATAATAGCAAAACCTAAACTAAAATTACTAACGGCATTATTATCATCAATATATTGATTGTACTTACCATATACCTACATATCTTTTGTCTATGATTGAATAATTGTTTTCATTTAGAAAATCCATAGTGAGAGAATTTTAATCATTAAGAGAGAATGGAAGGGTCCTCTTGATCTGAATGATATATAGTATATACTCGTATTATTATTTTTGGACATATTACATTGATAATTCAATAAGAAAAGAACCTTCTTTCATTCTTTTCATTTCATAAAATTGACTAAATTAAAATTTGTGTGTGCAAGACAGAATCGTTTTTGGATTCCATGCAAAAAAAAACAGATAAAAAAAGATATTATCTATATATAATACAATATACAAAAAAAAAAAAAAAAAAACTTCACTTTCTCATCAGTTGCAGTCTCAGTGGCAATGTGTGTGATTGTCGTATGATGACGCACTTTTATGAGAGGTGAGAGGCTTCATTATCATTACGAGTAAATTGGGTCTTACCGAAAAATAAAATTACAAAATATTGTATATATTTTGCATACGTGGGCACAGAGTTCTAGTATACTCGTGTATAACACACTCTCTTTTTCAAACTCTCCCTTGTTGTGTGTTTCTTTCATTCTCTCCAGATTTATAAATTTATAACTGAATATGGTTGGCGTGGGTGACAAAATTTACCCATTTGTATTATCAGTTAATAGTTTGTTTGTACCGTGAGTGTTGCTGATTAAACAAATTGTGTGTATGTACATATGTAGGTATGTGTTATGGTATCATCCACAGGTCCTCATTTTCAGCCCAAGGTGTGGTGTCGTGTGGGTACGGTGCGGTATTTGTTTAATATATCAAAATTAAAAAAAAAATTGCATTTTTTATATTATAAGAGAGAAGGAAAACAAACAGAGAGAGATATATGTAGGTATGTATAGAGAGACGATCATGAATGCGAAATTTGTTAAATGAAAGTACATAGTAGGTATATTTTTCCATATACACAGCTATTTTGACCGAATTCTCAGGGTACATACACATACCTACATAGCAATTATACCCAGAATAACACCTTCTATTGTTCCCAGTTCTTTTGTTTTGTTTTATTTAAATATTGAATATCATTTGTAGAAGTAGGTGGTATATTTTGTAGATATATTATTTGTGTATGGAATTATTACTTTTATAAGTAGTAATAACATATATCATGGGAGATCCCAGAAGTTCAGGTTTATAGAACATAAATGGATGGATCAATGATTAAGCTGCTACTTGAATTGTTCTTTCTAGTCCTTTAGTCTTTTTCTTCATTTTAAACATTGATATTATATTTTATTATATTATAGTTTAGTTATAGTTCCCTGATTATTGACTCAGATAGAATCAAAATAATAGTGATTTGAAATATGTGTATTTATGCACTTCAAGTTTTAGATTTTTTTGAAGTTTTCTGCATTAAAACAATATATGAAATAATGATATGTTAATATAAATTGTACAAAAATTGGATCAATTGAATCAATTAGATCATAATTTCAATGAAAGAACTTCTTATTTAGAACATAAATCAAATGGTGTAGAACTATTGTTTTTGTATACACTTTTGTATAGGAGAAGTTCAGTGGTTTAAAGTGACCACCTGCCAATGGTTGGCTTGAGACCACGGTGTGAAACACATGGATTGGGCGTCAATCAAGGTTCTTTTGGACTTATTTTGGTCATATGACTCCTACCTTGGTTGGGAAAAAGCATATCCAAAGCCTCTGATGCACTTTAGGTCACATCATCCGGTTGTATAAATGTAATGCAACTCATAGAGTATGCCGAGCAAAACTCTACCCTTAGCCACAACGATACTTTCATAAAGGGACAGAACCCGTTGGTTATGACAGAATAAGATTCCCGTGGGCTCCTGACCGACCATGGTACCAGACACAGCATATGGTCAGACTTCGTAACCGAAAGTACTACCACTTTGCATTTCAAACAATATATGGGTTGGTGGCCAATATTGTATTCACCCATTCTTGCAGCTTTTGAAACCCAATTTATAGAGGATACCCCAGGATCACAAATGATGTTTGAATAATACTATTAATCTTCCTTCTTGATTAGAGTTTTAAGCTCAGAGGTCTAGAATAAAACTCGTAAAATTCCCAGAAAGGACAATAAAACTTATGACAATACTAATCTCGATCTATTCAGTGACTATACTGGTCTAAGGCCCTAGCAGCCAAAGCTAGCTCCCTTTCTGAACGCACTAATAGTATTTCCATCTAATGAGGGTATGAGGTAGGGCATACAAATTTAAACGGAACCAATGTATGTATCCATTCTGATTTTTCTATTATTTTGTCTCATTCACTTTGCGCTCGCTTATCATATGAAAGATATCAATTTTTTTTGTGTATCTTTTTGTGTGTTATGTTTTGTTGTTGCAGTTCAGGGCTCATGTTGCCCAAAATTGGTCTTGTTAGGTGCAGATACAATACATAAAGATACAATAAGCATATACAAACATTTGATAACCATAAATGACATAAACAGAGCGTACTACGAGTATGACAATAACTTCTTTAACTATTGAATTTTTTTTGGTATTTGTTTTTGTTGCTATTGCAATTGTTATTGTAGTTGTAGTTGTATTTGTAGTTCTTTGACTCTATTTATAATTAATTGTTTTACGTTTATAGTTCTTAGTAGTATTAGTAGAAGTTTGAGAAATACTAGTACTAGTACCAGAAATCATACTTTTGATCTATTTCTTTTTCATGCTCATTTCTCTTCGTTGTTGTTTGATATTTGTTTGGCCAAAAGTAAATCATGTTTGGTTATTTTAACTTTCATTGGAAACATTTTTTCCAATTTAATTGTTTATGGGACCATTCCTCTTTTGTTTTTTACTTATGTACAATATTTTGTTATCATTGTGTAATTGGATTGATTTATTTTTCGTGGAAGATGAAATTGGTGTTTTATACCCAAGCAATTGGTTTGTTTTCTGTTTAGAAATTTTCAATAAAACTTAGACTTACGGTCTTGGCCTCATTAGATACTATACTAGTATAGTACATACCTACATATAAGAGAAAGAAAGAGAGAGGGAGTAATAAAATGAAGAGCAGATATCGCATAAGAATAAAAATATCAACAATCAGTATATTAAAAAGAATGGATAAAAGGTCTTTCTTCTAAATCCTAGCAAAAAACACACATAAGAGAGAAATAATACAAATTATATCCATTAAAATTTTATAAACCCACATCATTTAAAGGTTATTTTATGGTTAAGTGGAATATTAGAAGAATTGTAATCAGGTTTATTGTCCTGGACTTAGTGTTGTGTCAACACTTATTCATATAACAGGTAATAGTATTTACTATTATCATAATTATCATCAATAATATCGATAAAGACAACGAAAACAAACTACAACTACGAGAGCAATAATTTTCCACATAACTAATTAGCTTACGCTTGATTGCTCGCTTGCTTCGTCTTAGGGTTGATCCAGTCGGTATTCTAGTACGATGGTGATGACGATGACGACAACGACTCCCACCAGAGTCATTCAAACAGGACAATTGCCAAAACCGCAGTTAACAGGTCGTACGAAAGACTGCAGGGCGCAGCAGGTTCTTATATCCATAGCCATAGCCATAGCCATAGTCTCGATGTTAGATCGATTGATGATGACGACTAACTCACTCAAGTGTCACAGTGGAACCACCTGCATACTATTGTAGTCTACTGTATATACACAATAATACTTAGATAGTGTATCCGTAACACATCGTGTCCACCGTTTTATTTTTTACTATTCGTATCCGTATGCCGTGTGCCAGGCGATCGCATGTCCTTGCCATTTTTAGCCTTTAGTTTCGGTTTGGTTGGCTTCGTTTGGCTTTTGTTTCGTTTTTGCTTTTAATTTGATTATCGACCAAACACTGTCCATTATTATTGTTACAATGATGACGAATGATGTTTGTGATAATGATGATGATGATGATGACAATGATGATGATGATGATGATGGTGTGGCACTACCCGGTCTTGTGGTCGTGGCCGTTTTGTTCCGTTCGACATCCTTGCACGGCATGGTAAAATTTGTCATGGCAACTCCACACAAACCGAAAAATAAAGGCATTAAAAAAACATTTTATTGATTCAGAATAACACATGCCCATCCAGCCCAACCTGAATGCACGAACGATGACAATGAGATTGGCTTGGCCAAGAACGGGAATGAGTACTCATAAGTACACATACACAATAGTAAATATGACGACGGGATGGGACAATTTGACTTGACCCAAGGTTGCCTAGCGTCGACTAAAGGTGGCCAATAATTGAAACAATGCAATTAAAACTCATCATCATCATCATCAGCAACAGTAGCAGTGGCAGTAGCAATAACAGTAGCAGTAGAATGTGTACAAAGAATAAGTGACTAGTACTAAGTAGTTAGAGAGATCTCCGTTGAGCTTTGAGTGAAAAAAGCTGGTAGCTACTACTTATCTTGGCTTATGGCCAATAGAGGTAATGGTGGCGTTGAAGGCAACAGAAATATCATTATCATCAGCCACATTACCCTTACCACCACTACCACCACCAGCATCACTATCAACATCATCATCATCATCAAACTTTCCGACTCGGCTTTGTCCAAAAGTCAACTCGAGCGTGACATTTTGGTCTCTTACTCATACACACTTTTATTAAAACGCGCGAAAATCCTTTCTTTTTTTCCCTCACATAAATACTATAGATGATACGAGAATAGAACACATGAAGGTAGGCTGAACTCTGGCTGGGATTTGGCGGTCTCCAGTGCAGGACTTTATGTTTTATATGACAAGGAAGCATAAAGAACAATACACAAATACGCATGCTACATACATACCTACTCGTACGTATGTACTCGTATATACGATTGTGTGTAGATATAAAATGAAATGAAAATGTTTTGGTTGGGTATGGTTGGGAAGGGAAGCAAAGGGTGGAGGGACCAACTGCTTTGCCTCGCTTCAAATTCTCCACAGGAGAGTTGACATTTTTCCATTTAGCACTGCTGCTACCACTGATGCTATTGCTTCTCTGGCATTTCGTCCTTCTTTTTTTTTTAAGCGTGTTTTATTTCCGCCTCACACATATAGTATATGGTACATATATATGTGTGTATGTATGTACATATAGATTGCAATGCATGTGTGCTGCATTGCACGCAAAATGCTTTCAACTTCGGACACGTCCTCTGTGTTGGATCTCACTCAGTCTTCTACTCTCTGTTTAGTTCCCCATACTTATCACATACTATGAGTATACTCATATTCATATCCGCAACTACTACTCGTATCAGTCAGTCACTAAAGCGGCCAGTAGACAGACGTACCTACATATGTAGTATGTACAATATTATTGAGCAAATATATGATGATGCATTTAAAGAACATTTAAATCACTTATCTTGTAATATTGATTGATTGTTTATGGATTGATGTTTGAATGGAAACATGCAATAAATTGTGGAATTGTGGTCATAGACTTTTCCTAGCAACTGAGATGTGCTATGATGTCCAAACGCTATAAACTACAGACCAATAAATGTATACAATAATTTTTAAATTGATTTTCCTGCAATACTAAATGTATTGTGCATTCATTCAATCTATTCATATAATATGAATACTGTCTACTACATCTATGGACCGCTTAAGTCATGCTGCCACTGTCACTGTTACATGCTGCTCCCCAACATGAGGCGATAATGATGATGATGACTATGATGATGACGATGATTATGATTGCGTTATGTGGCTGCGCCTGGCAGCATAATCAGCCACAACAGCGCGCAGTTAGTTACTTCCGCTGCGGCGACTCAGGATGGCTCAATGTGCCTTCTTCGCCTTCTGGTTGTCCTCCTCAATGATGGTCGCCGTCGCCGCCGCCGCCGCTTGGATCTCACTTAATGTTGTTGATAATGATGCTGATGTTGCTACTAACTTAAGCCAAGAAGGACATGGTCCCTGTCTCTCAATCTGTCTGTCCATGGTCTCAATGTGTTGGTAGGTACTCTTTGCTCTATTCAGGACTCTGGATTTTTCTGTTTCTGTTTTTTTGTTTTTTGTTTTTTATGCCACATGCCACAGCATGCAATTTTTAGAGTCTTCCATATGAATGATTGTTTTCTGTGCGCTTTCTTTTGTTTTAATATTTCGTTGTGTTTTTTGATTTCGTCATTTTTTGCTGTTGCTACTACTGTTGTTTTGTTTTTCTTTTCTGTTCTGTTCTGTTTTGTTCTTCTGTTGTTATTTCACAACAAAAAAATAAAAAAAAAATATTAATAAAAAAATGTAAAGAAGAGCAAGAGTAGCATGAGGAGGCAGGAGGAAGAAGTGAAAAAACTCATATGTATATGAAATGGTTTTATTTTTTTATAAGGATGATGATTGTGATGCTGATGACATTTGGTCGTTGCATAAAAATCATATTAATCGCTTGTTGACAGCAGACGCAGTCGCAGTCACAGTCACTGTTATATCCTGTTGGTCCTCCTGATGCTGCTGGTAGATATGATATTGCAAATTCTACAGCAATAAATGGTTAAACATGAACCCTTAAACAAATGCAAATGCAAGTACCTACAACAATCCACCATATCACAATCACAATGAAATATGATTAATAAAATAAAAGTTTTTCTACAAAAAAACATATGTAAATTTGAATTACACAAATTATGAATCGTCATGACTTCCATGTTTAAAAAACTAACTTATCAATAATTCTTAGATACAACATTTTCAATATCCTTTTAAACAGTGAGTGAGTGAGTGAGTTAGTGAGTTAGTGAGTAACCATGGAAAGTAATTAGCCGTCGCTAAATTATTCTTAAATTTATTATTCAATCAAATCAATATACGTATATACGTATCCTTAGATACCGTCATATCACTGACGGCATGCACGGTTCAAACTGTCTGCTAGGCACACCTCATTTGAGACCACGTACAGGTAATATTATCTCATTACACCGGACTCGCATAACTCCGTCACCTAAAGCCTTTAATTACCCGACGGGACCATCTTTAGGCATTACATTGTAGGGCAAAGCTTAGTATGTTGGCTTACAACAATTATTTGATTTCTACCCTATTCATAGCTCTACTTATACTTCTTTGGTGCTCTACTTTTCTCAATTCTTGGAATACCATTGCAGTCAGATCCTTCACCATACTCCACACTCGCATATGCCTCACTATATTTTCTGGCGTCAGACGATCTGCAATGACCCCTTCCAGGGTTTCCCTTTCCTTGGTATACTTTGGGTAGCAAAAGAATATGTGCTCTACATTTTCGCTTCTACTTCCACAGAAAGAACAGGCTACTCCATAATCGCGTCCGTATTTATGAAGGTTCTTTCTGAAGCAGCCGTGTCCCAGCAGTTTCGTCATGTTCTCGTTTCACCCACGCTTGCACATTTCCAATTAGCTGGTGTGGCCATCTTCCTTTGACTGACGTATCCCAGCGATTTTGGCATTCGTTTAGACTCACTTGCCTTTCTTCTTATCGCTCCATTGTAGTTAACTGTCTTCTAATGTTCTTGCTTCTGTCATAGACTCTCTTAAACTCAAGAGCCATTATGTCCGGTGACATTACACTTGCTATAAATCCAACAGCTTCATGTAATACTTTGCAAAAAACACTGGCAACTCTAAAAGCACTTAGCTGGAACATCTCCTCTCTGATCTTGCCACCTTGGAATACGTCTTAAGCATAAGTGCTGGTCCCCATACTGGAGTACATGAATACATCAAGATTGATTGATCTTAACAAACTTTGAGCTCGATCCCTTTGTAGATTGAGTCGAATTGTTTTCTGCTAATACTGAAAACCATTTTCATCATTATTATTAGGTATATTTTTTGTAAATTTTTGAGTGCCTTTCGCTAATGCGTTCGTTTTTTTTAATCTAAGCCAAGTGCCTTGGTAATTTTGTTCGCTATTTCAAGCCAATTCTTCTACTGCATAACACTTTGTTAGATTCCTCTTTCGACCTTTGGTCACATATTGGTATGTTGTCGACCATTGTTTTGACGTGACAGAGCTTGGCTTAATTTTTCCAAGGTGCACTGATTATTGGCAATGCCACTGCTTGTTTTATCATTGCTCTGCAGTTTGTTTGTTTTACAGCATTGCTGCTGCTTTCCTTGGATTTTTTATTTGATTGTGGATTTTTTAGCTTCTAGACCACTGTCACTATTATTGAAAATACATATCCCTTCTATTTGTTTTTAGCAATTCCCTCAAATAAATCTGTTGTCATCATTGCGGTCATTTGCTACAAAATCAAGAATTTTTTCAATTTCATTACGTGATTGCGAGCTGAAATTGGTCTCCACATCAGTTTTGTTATCTTCTAGCGATACTCTGTTCATCCATAGTGACATATAGTACTTGTAAAATATGGTACAATAGTTTATACAATAAGTAACATACAGTAGTGTTCATGATTTAAGTACCCAAAAAGACAGCGGATAGATGAATTCAGTAAGATTAGTTTTACAAAGAATATCTAATAAAAAAATTCAACCCACTACAATTGGGTTGGGTTTTCATTTATAATGACGATGATTATGATGCTAACCTTTTATCAATATATGTGGGCTATGTGGAGATGAAACTTTAAATCAATTGATTAAAAAGAAACAAACACAAAAATAGATTCTATTTAGTAGGTAATATTATGAAAAATGGTGTCACATGTCACACAAGATGCAGTGCAATGCAACAAAGCAAGACTGAGAGATGTGTAACTGTGTGTGACTGTAATTCGAGTCAAGTATGCAATGTAATGCAATGCAATGAAATGAAATGAAATGCCAACTTATGAGTGACGACGACACGTCAATACAATATTCGTTGTATGTAGTACGAGTATTTGCTAAAGTACTTAGTAATCTTATGGCATGTAAATTTAAATGCTTCTCTTCTCAATACACACTCAGTAGATACATTTTGAATCAAATGTATATACAAATGAAGGAAATGGAAGGCACATTCATGCATGTGATTGAGGAGGTGTGAGGCATGAGATATGGTATTAGTACTAGTAACACTAAGAAGTCAAACAGTAGGTAAATGAATGCTTCATAAATCGCATCAATTGCAAAAGTATGGCAAATTTCTTGTATTTTGAAGCTTCAGTAATAAGGTATTGAAGTATTGTATATGTTTGAGATACAAGTCAAATATTGCATGTATTTATAAATGTTAACATGGCGTATACGCAATGTCATCAAGGGCAATGCATCATGTGATGAAGATGATATTTTGTTTATACTCATTTCCTTTCTTTTCTTTACTCTCCTGCTTTCTGCTGTTCGTTGTTCTCACTTTGCACACATCACTTGTGATTTTAGTACAATAAATTTTGTTTTTTTTTTCATATTCCCCTCATTTTTTTTCTTGTTTTTTGGCGCAATCTTTTCACTTTCAACCCATAATACTACTCTAGGTATACTAGGTTATGAAGATAAACATAGCAACAAAATAGAAATAAAACAAAACTGAAACAAAAGAAAAGTGCCAACAAAATGCAATTCAATGATAAAAGCAGGGAAGAAAGCTTTAATAAGTACTACTCTACTATACACATACATAAAGAACAACAAACCGTAATGGAAGTAGAAGTGTAACAGAAGAAAATGCATCTCAAAATAGAATGCAAATGAAAAGTATGCAGGAGATGGAGGAAGTAATGGCAAAGACTAAGGTTTTGAAGAGTTTGCTTTTTTTTTTTCCTTTAAGCGAAATAAAAAGAAAATTTTTAAAATTTGGATTGGGTGATTGGGGGAATCGACAAACACGCTCAGTATAGCAGAAAGCCAAAGAAATTGTATGATAAACAAGAAAAGAGGGGAAATTAAGGGAATCTCAACAAAATATATAAAATATAAAAGAAATCATGTTGAATGTGTTAGGCTTCATTGCCACCATTTTTGCATTACAACAACAGCAAAAGCAAAAGCAACCCCAAAATGTTGGCATCGGCACCCATTGACGCCCCTCATAAGGTAAATATTCTCTTCTCTATCCTTTTAAAACACTCACACTCATAGACTTACACAAACATTTCTATACATATACATACACATACATACATATTTACACTTGACATTGGTGCATCGCGCGTGTTTTGAATTTGCAACTTGCATTTTTTGTAACTTGCCACCAAATGTTGTTGCCGTTCTTATATACTTATGTATTACATTCTTTATTTTTCTTTTCATTTTTGTGTTGCTGCATAGACAGTTCTTATTATAATGTTTTTCTTTTTTTTTTTTTGTACCAAAAAAGAAGGCAAAGAAACATGTTGGATGAATAAGTACAAGAGGAAAGATACATAGAACAAAATAATATAATATATGTAGAAATGAGAAAACTCTAAAAATTTATTAAAATCCCCAATCAACTTCAAGTAAGTTAAAACTGCTTATAAAATTATCAAAAATAAATGATGAATTCAATAAACAAAGAAGAAGAATACAAAGAGTCATTAAACGAATTCATAAGGAAACCATACTATGTGAAGATTAGAACAATTTTGGTTCATTTGACAATATTAAAACAATATACTACTTAGGCGAATGGATGGTATTGCAGAAATGCTGACATTCGCTCCTCCTCCTTGTTATCAGCATCATCATCTTTATCTTTTAAGAATAATCAATGGTATAGATCAACATACTTTACAGAGGAATTCATACGCTTTGGTAGATTTTAAGAACCTCATTACCTGTCACCTTCCTACGAGGGAAGTGAACAAGTGAAGTAAACAAGTGTCTGTCTGAAGTAATACCCTTAAACTTATACAAGAGATAATAGAATCTATGGGGACCACTCAAAATCATAAGCTAATGGCAGTACCACATTCCAAGGCTCACATTAATGCCGGTTGAAAAGCATTATTTTTTTACAAACTCAAGGCCTTAATGAAGTTAAATAAAAATACAGTCAAGTGTGAGTCCGACTCGCACATGAAGGGTTCTGTAGCATTGTGCAAGGGTACCTGGTGATACCTGGTTTTTGATGACAACTTTTTTACTACATCACACTGCATTATCAGCCACATAAGATATGTCGTAGACAATAGAAAGCAATACGGCAGTAATACACTGCTTTGTTTCTGTGAAAAAATTATGTAAATTCCGATGGATTTTTCAAACATTTTATTACATGTTGTTATAGCGGTAATTCACAAATAGACACTCTGTACAAAAATCATGTGTCTACCTTTTATTGCTTATGAGATAGAGCTCACTGACAGATGGATGGACGGACGGACGGACAGATGTATAGAGTTTTTTTTTTTTATTTTGTTTTTTTTTATATGAGGTTGGGAGGAATCCCTTCGGACCTATAACCACCGTTGTGTCTACGTGTCTAAACTTTCCTTTTAGTCCTCTGGATAGTATGCCTACTCCGGAACTGCTATATGTATTACTTCAGAGTAGGCATCCTTTGAGCATTCTTCCATTGCCCTTAAAGGTCATTCTTCTGGTCACTTACGTCTAGGCTCACCGCATTTGAGTTACACCATGTTCCTGATATTGCCGTCAGTGACCTCTACAGCATCCATTTCAATCTTCTTTGGCTCGAGGACCTTTTCGCCGAACGCAGCATTCAAGGTCCAGTTGACTTCAGTCTCTGTCATCTTTTGGATGACGTTATCCGGTGTGAGAGGACCAATATTATCCGTCAACTGAGCCCGCAGCGTTTGCTACTCAAAATAGATATGCTCTATGTCGTCAATTTCAGCTTCTGCATAGTCACAGCACGGTTCTATGCATTTCCCCATTCTGTGCAAGTATTAACTGAAATAGCCATGACCTGTTAGCAACTGCAATATATATTAATCAACTCCACTCCATGCTCACTTTCTATCCAATGTCTTGCAGTCCATCGGCCCCTCTCATATCAGTTTATCAATGCTCCTGCCACGCTGCGATGGTCTGTAGAGGAGTAGACTTAGTAAAAATGCATGAAAAGCGATGAGTTCTTGACTCTGCACTGGTTATGCTTTTTGGGAATTTTTTAAAGTATTGATAAAATTTAAATATGATTGATTACTTTTTATCGGTAGCCGGTATATTAATATCTAACATATTCTTTGTTTTTCATACATATACCTATATTTTGAGGTATTCTGACTGTAGAGTATAGTAGATGATATTGATGTTACTCATATTGTACTGCATTGATTCATATGTCCTTTGGAATCTTTATAAGAGAACAAGATTAAATGCATTTATTCTCAGCAATTTCCTGTTTTTCCTAATGTTTTTCTTCAATTTCTTGATGTCATTTGTTCATGTTTCCATTTAATTTGTTTTAACATTCCTCAACATCATCCATCGTCCTGACTAGTACGAGAACTAAATTTTATCTTTTCATTTGAGTTGTTTCTTTCTCTTCCTTGCTATGTGAATAATTTATTTAATAAATACATGCCTCAAACACATCCTTTTCATTTTTCCTTCCATTAATTTCGTTGCAATCTTCCTCTCTCACCACTACCACTACTACAATTACAACTATAATTTGATGCTATTAAGCGATTGAAACTTGTGTTTCTGTGGCCATGCCACTTTTAAGTAAATAGTTAGAAAGTAAGTGACAACATTGTAAGTTGTCACCTCTTTCATTTATTCTATTTATTTCATAAAATATAGTTTTTTTTATTTGCTTTTCTATAATTTTCATATCCTTTTTCTTATATCCCCAATCTCCGCCCGCCCTTCACTTTTTATCAACATTTTAAATGTCAATTTATGCATAGTAAAAAATTCCTTGACTGTTGCAGCAAGCTTGTACCGGCACATCATCAGCTGTGTGGGTTGTTGGTTGGCTGTTTTATCCTTGTACCTTGTACATTCCTGGGTATTTCATCCTCTTTCAATTCAACACAAAATAAAAACAAAGAACAACAAGATGATGATGATGAAGAAGAATATGAATGAGGAAATTATATTGAAAATAATAATAAAAAAAACCGAGCTCGCGAATTTGACACGCGTAAAAAGCGCGCGCGATTAAAAGCATAACATTGCTGTATTATGCAAAGGGATAGAAAGAGAATGAGTGAATGAGACATAGAATGAGAGAGTGAGATTGAGAATGAGTAAAGAAAGAGTTTATTTTAAAAAGGAAAAAAGAAAGGATAAGGGTTTATACTATTAAGGGCATAAAAGAGGCGTTGAACTGAACTTGCAACAGCATAACAATGAGGCATCAGGAAATAGGAGTTGCGAACATCAAAAGTTTGGCTGAAAGAATGTGAAAAAATGTCTAAAAATTAACACAAAAAACTTATCCTTTTTTTTCAATTAAGGTTGAGTTTTTCATTCATTGTTAATTTTATATTTATTATTTTTTATTTAATTCTTTTCTTTTTTCCTTTTGTTTTTTTTTTTTGGTTTTTATTATACTTATCATCCTGTTTAACATTTTAACATTTTCCTGTTTCCATTTTTAATGAACAAGGACAACAACAACATTGACAACACCATTATGTTACTAAATAAACATTAGAGAGCAGCTGGAGCTTAGCTTTTGCTTACAACTAGTTAAATACAATTCATGAACTAAAGTTCTTAGGAATTCCTTATACTTAGGTACTTGTAATTGCGTATACGCCTAAGTCATTTAGTGTTAGTTCTGAAACCAAAATCCTTATCGTAGTAATTGCAACATCAATCAAATATGCATCAGTGCTATCGAAATGCATAAAATTAGGTACTAAATAAACCTGGCCAAAGCCTCACTTAATACTGTCTAATCTAGGAAATCATAAGAGAAGGTATTCACATGATGGGATGAGGAGGAACAGAATACAATTCAGCAACTGTCCAAGCTCTGATCTTAGTACATGGAAACATGTACTTCCTTCTGGTAGTTATTGACAATCTAGTATGCCAACCAAATACTTTATGCTTTTTTATACTAAGTTTCAAATGGTTAAGTCTGGATCAGTCAGTAGTTCATAGTGGGTGGGTTTAATCAAAGGCTTACATTAAAAATTATAAAGAAGACAACAAGACTTATTTAGACACATAGAAAATTCCTCTTAAAGCCTTAGTGATTAGTGTTATCCCACATTCACTCACTTTGCGAATTGATTATCTTTTAACACTTCTATTGAAAGAAGAAATGCTGCTATATTCTGGTAAAAGAAATGAATCTTTCATAATTTTACCAAATGTAAAATGTCGTTTTTCTTCAAAGAGAACGAAGCCTACAAACCTCAATCATTTTAATATCAAACATACCTAAAGTGATATGTATTTTGTAGGTATGATCATCCGCTGCAAGTCGCGATATTTGATTCTTTGTTTACTGTTTAGTAAATGGTAAATATATCGACATTTGAAGCCAATAAAGAGCATTTGCGGCAAGTGCTGATTTCGTTGTTTAATCAAAAGAAAAAAGCATCGGAAAATCATTGAGTTCTTGTGGAAATTTACAGACACAAAAAATGATGGCACAGCAATTGAATGTCATTCCGAAAGCCGTTTCCAATCATCTGAAATTCATGGGACATATACGAAAGGTTGGAAAATGGATGACACACGAACTGAGCCAACGAAAAACTGTGTGCGAAATGCTGCTTCAATGATGAAAAATTGATTTATTTTAAGACTCTCAAACGTATGATGAACAATATCATGAGTAACGCCTGGACAATCATGAACATCGTGAGCAAGACAGGATTACTCCAGGAAAAAGATAATGCTGTGTGTGTGGGGTGGAATCAGAACGATGTTGAATGCTACGAGCTTCTCACTGTCTGGTGAAACAGTTAATACCAATTGCTTCCGGGCAGCTAGTGATTAATTTGAACCAAGCGTTTATTGAAAAACTGCCAGAATGGGCTAGATAACAAGGCAAAGTCATAATAACGCTTCTGCACATTCGGCCAATCTGGTCAAAGACACCATTTCCGTTCTTGGTTGGGAACTCTTACCTCTTCCCCGACATATTCATCAGACTTGGATCATTCAGATTATGTATCATTTGTTTTTATCGATCAGACAAGCACTGGCTGAGCAGCATTTCACAACATTCGATAAAGTGGGAGAATGTCTTGGTGAACGATGAAACTTCCACCATAAATTGCCTGAACGATACACAAAATATATAGAAATCTAAGGCCAATATATGTAATTGAATAAAAAATCGTTTGCCATTAATCCTAAATTATTGTGAAAAAAAAACGACATTTTAAACTTCTACTTCTGACACCATATATTCCGGGATTAAAACACAATCGAAAGCCTGTCAAGAATCAAGCTGAGGATCTGAGCAATTAATATACCATAAGCTCAGTTACTACTTGAATATGCCGGGTGGGTATTGCCTTAGATTCTATTAAGAAAAAGGAATCCTTAATCCTAAACATATATCAAGGATTCTTATTCAACTAAGAATGACTAATCCAAAAAACAATAACAATAACCAAGTGTCTACATTAGAATCTTTATAATATAAGTACCTATATCTCATTATTGTTTGTAAAAAGTTTAACTTGGCTCTCTTACCTAAATGAGGCAAGGCAATTACTGAAGTTAAAGAAAAAATACTTATATTGTCATTTACTCATTCATTCATTCATTCATTCATTCATTCATTTACGCATAAGACATTGACAACAGCAACAACAACAACAACAGCAATAAGTTGAGTACAACAAACAATGATTAAAAACAACCCACACAAAATTGTATTTCAAACAATTACAGTATATGTATACACACACACACACACACACACATACGAGTACAATTATAGTACACATGTATGTATGTATGTCGTAGATACATTTTAGTGTAGATATCCCGCTAAGCTAAGAAAGCTGGACATCTTCGATTTCAATTTTCTTACTTTTAGAGCGACGCCTGACAACATCAGCAAACAACAAGCAGACCACAATTTCAGGCCCGCGACAAATGTGGGCGGCATTTAATAATAAAAACCTAAAAAACACAAAAAATTTATTAACAATTCACAGTTAATGATTATTTTTCTATACTTTTTCTGGTATATACATATATCTCAGTATGGTATGTGACCAGTTACAGATACTGGATACTTAGATTGATGCTTAGTTGCTGCTAGAATGCCCTTTTTTTTGATTTTTGCCAACTTTAAGAATACTTTCAACAATCATACGAAGAAGGTAGAGGCAGCAAAAAACGCCCGCGCGTGTGCCACAATTGTCTTTCATTAATGATGAGCGCACCTAAGCAGATACAATATACTACAAGTAGGTATAGTAAATGTGTATGTATATAGTATGTATTTCTCTTGATCTCTTGGATCTAATGAATCTCTACTCTTCTTAAGCGCGTGCTGCTTCTGTTGTTCTGTTGTTGTTCATCATCATCATTATCATCATTATCATCCATATCTTCTTTTTGATAATGATGCTGGTGATGATCATCATCTTTAAGTCAGTATCATTATTGTTATTATTATGATTATTATTATATTTTGTCGTAGGTGTGGGTGCGGCCGACCGGATGGATGCTTGGTTGGTTGGTCGATCGACTTCAGTTCTGAACCTTTTAACATTTAAAGTCAGACCCTATCTTGTCTTTCAGTTTACATACTAGTTCAGCCTTCTCAGCTCAACACAACTCAGCTCAGTTCAGTTCAATTCAATTCAGAAATTCATTCAACATAATTTAATTCAATGATTACTGATTTAATATGAAACAAAGAAGAAGTTGGAAAATGCTTCTTTCCTGTCTTCTTTTGGTCTATCTATTTGTCTGTGTATATCTGGAAGTGTGCCTTGGCACCATGATATACTTTTGAATACAATTGTGTGGCACGCCAATGTTGCAAAATGATTAAACTAAAGGAAGGGAAAAAAAACAAACAAACAAACAAAATAAATAAATCAATCATGGATGAAATGGGATGAGTTGAGATGAGATGAGATGAGATGAGTAAGAGACCAACCTCAATTACTACAACTGAATAAATGAGTAAGTAAATGAGTAAATTAATGATTGACTGAATGAGTGAGTAAAGTGAGGTAAACTGAATTGAACTGAGTTGCTAAGGTATGTTTGGGGCCTGGTCTTGGTCTTGGTTATATCTGATGATCTTGGCTATGTATCTTATTATTTATTTTTGTGTTTTTTTTTTTTTTGGCAGCTTCTTTTCGAGTTTCAGTGTTGGTGTTGATGTTGGTGTTAGTTTTGTTGTGACACTCCTAATTTCCGATAGTTGTTATTGATTATTATCAACATCAAATCAGAATAAGATTTCAAATGTACTATAATCAAAATGTTAAAGATACATATTAGTAAATAAGTTTTAAACTTTTGCTTATTAAATTTCCTAAGATATTTTTGCAAATATTTTTATATAAAAATAACTCTTAAGTTTTCTAAAATCAATAATACATATGAGTGTGAAGAAGTTTTTATTAACAATAGTATGACTATGAATATCTTGCAATAGATAAAGAAACATTTTTCAAATTAAAATCTGTTACTCCAATAATCCTTTATCTTTGATTTGTTCATAAGCTGCGAGTAATGGAATTTTTGAACTCTATGATAATGAAATAAGGGAATAATGAAATCCAATTGGCTACTAGAAAATTGCAATTGATTTATTATGATGAACAGGGAGTTAACTAAAGTTTTCTATGAGAACTGGGAATGGGAGTATCATAGTTCCAATGCCTAGAATTGAATTAATTCCCATTCTATATTATTACAAAAAATGTATAAACAAAATCATGTGAATAAGTAATTGAGTCATTTTATGCATAAACAGTGAAAGTCAGTTAATCTTATTCCGTTGTTTTGTATATTGTGCTTGTCCGTTCTTAGTCCGTTAGTCTTGTATATTGTTGCAGTACTGCGCTGTTTCCTACTTAGCATATAAGAAGCATGACTTTGACTTACTCAACACGCATCATTTAGTGCGGTCGCAAGGCAACTCAACCTTTCTTTTACCAAACTATCCAATATACATTACCTTGCTCAACTGACGCTAAAACGCTTGGACGTTAGTTTCCTTTTTATTGAATATAAGAAATCTTGCTCAGGATTATCCCTAGCAAGTATTTACAATAAGTAGGTACGAGTATTCTTCTTTTGGATAATGTTGACTCTAATAAATTTTCTATTTCTAATCATTGAAATATTCATATGCTACCACACATGTATTCTTGTCATTGTTGAGGTCCACAAAAGAAGATGAGATCATCACATCATCATCTCAATATATCTATTAGCTTTAAACTCAAATGACTAACTTCTTAATACACGTAGGTACATACGATAAATAGTAGAGAATAGTTTGAATTGTGTTTACTCGTATATATAACAAATAACTAAAACCCTGACAATTGTCTTAGTAAATATTGTATCTTGTACGAGTATGTTTACATACAATTCAAAAATATCTTCATTCAATTTCAATTTTCGGCTTACAAACATCTTCAAATAATGACAGACAAATGGACTGACTGACTGGCTGACTGACGGACTGTGGAACCACTTGTCTATGGCTTTGACATTATTGACACTTTGCATATCAACAGTCTTAACCCACCAACCCAAACCAACTGTTCAAAGAATATAACACATAACAACACATAATACAATATAAAGAAGGTGATGATGATGATAAAAGATAACACAATACAGCACAAGAAATCAATAGAATAGTAGCGATAGATCACGTTTGGATCACATGTTATTTTCTTATTTATTGCCTAATAAGTAGGTATCAATATCATTTTTAGTAATAACAAATAAAAAACATTAAACTAGTAAAGTTATGTGATTCCGTCTAATGGATACGTTTATATCCCACTTTATAAAAGTGGACAATAATAAAAAGATAAAAATCGGTCAAGTGGGTTCCGCACCATTGTGCATTGAAGACAAAAAACCAAAAATGTTTTCTATTAAGAACTTTGATTTGAGTTTGGATTTGTATGAGACGTACTACTACTGGTAATCTTAGGATCTTGAAGTTAAACATAGATCACATACTTACAGGGTGCAAATTTCAGTTCGATAAAATGGAATACAAAAAAATTTTCCAAATGAAAACAATGATTTATATTTGGGTTTGTATGGGAGGTACCCCTCCTAGGAATCCTAGGTTCTTGAAATTTACATGCTTGGTGACTACGGATCACACACTTACACTGTACAAATTCAATTTCAGTCCACCTAGCTACTTATTACGGTTAATGAGCTCTCTGACGGACGTATGGACATCGTAGGCTTAGTAATATGGTTTCGTTGGCACTTCTTAAGTACGGAACCCTAAAAAGGAAAATTTTAATATTCTAAACTGTATTTTAATATTCTTCACATATTTCCATGATCATTTATGGTTCCATAAAAATAGATCAATCAATTTAATGATATTGTATAAAATTTTATCAATGTAAATTTCTTAAAATATTACTAAAAATTAACCATACAAACACCAAGTTCTCACTCCTATCGTATACATGTATGTTGTTAGGGTTAGCATAAATTCATAAATTCATATATTATTGGATAGTTGTTGTTTAAGACTAATTTAAGATCGATCATTTTTTGATATTCTAAATTTATTAATTTATTTACTTATTTTGAACACTTTGATCAATATGGTATAATGAATAATGTCCGTCCAATCAATCTGGGTATAAAAAACAATCAAAATCTATAGAGACAGATCTTATAAGGCTGCCAAAGAAATATGGTAATCTTCATGGATGGATGGACCATGAACCTTGTGACTCTTATAACCTGTGATTTGAAATTTGAATAATCAAAACTCAATTATATTTATCATCTATTCTGGTTAAAGATATGCAAGCAGTTTCGAGTCCCAAATTTTTATATGGCAGTTCTTAACTTATCTGCTTATAGTTATATATGAACAATATAAAAATGTATGTTCAAATAAGTACCTATGTGATCGAAAAACTCCAACACTGTTTGACTGATTTCCATGAAAGTTGGTACATATGTATGTATTTTTTCATGGGGAAGGTTTCTATGCTATTCACTTTGTTTTAACTTGAACTGTTTGCCATGTAAATCGGTATACATATAGTAATCTATAATTTTTACACATTTTACAACAAAGTTTTATAGCAAAAAAACACCCTAACAATGCATTGAACGACTTGATACAAATCGATCACGTTTCACTCATTCAAGAGAAACAATTCTGAGGGCATACAATTATGACAAGAACAATGACTACAAAAATCACGCACTCAAATATTGTATGTAGTTAGTCAGTCACATTTTCGGAACACAACAGGATTGAATTATATGAATAGCCAATTTTAAATTAAATATATAAATACTATTGATAGAAGGCTGGCCCTTGGTACACCCCCTGCGACGCTCTACGTATCCATATACAAATATCTACCACATCTTTTATCATGGCATATAAGCAGAAGCAAGCGCGCGTATCTTCAATTTGCAGAAAATCCTTAGTCACTAATTGGAAATTGGAAATTCAAATACGAGGTACCTACCAATATGAATCTCTAACTCTTTTTGTTGGAAAGGTAAACATTTTTTACAAACCCCCATTAAAATGAATGTTCTTAAGTTTTTTGTTTTTCGACTTATTAAACTGAAATTTAGACATTATAAATTTCTAAGCCATATTCATCAACCATGTAAATTTCATGATGCTAGCTGTACCAGGAAGGGTACCTCCTATGCAACCCGAAAGAGCGTGATCCATAAAAGAAAAGGCAGACTCATCAGCTAGTTCTCTAGACTCATAACATACTCATAACAATACTAAAGAGACTCGAATTATTGTTAAACCAGAGCCGAAGGCCATAGCAGCCAGTGCTTGCCCCCTTTAGTTAAGTTAAGTTTTGTAAATTTGGTTAACTATAATAATAAATAAATAAATAAATATTGTTAAACCAAGGTTTATTTAATAAAATGTTATTTATTTTGTTACTTAAACTCTTCTCATTCATTAGTAGTTTTATTTATTAGTGTATTTCAATATTCTGTATAAAATAAGCTTAAGTTGCTCGCTGACTATGGTGACAATTGACCAATATACTCGTACAATACAATAAGTATCGACAATACTATAATCTGTATGTGTGTGTATACGAAATAAAAGTCAGTCATCAATATTAACATCACCAAGAGCAACACCAACATCATTATGATGCTGATCATTATTTGATTTCATGCTCCACCACTTCAATATCATAATCATCTTCATTATTATGATCGCCTTTAGTATATACTTACTTACTTAGATATATGGTTTTGTTGACGCCTCCCCTTTTTTCTTTCTTATTGCTTTTGTTATTCACAAATACCAATAACAGCAACAACAACAACAATAATAATGTCTGGTAACATTTGTTGTTGTTGTGGTTGATATTGTTGGTGTTTTGGTTGTTGCTATTGTTGTTGTTGTTGTGTTATAGTCAATTGGGGACCTTTTCGTTTGTTCGTTTGCTCGTTCGTTTAGTTGGCTCGCCTTTAGTGGCTTGGCTTTGGCTTGGTTTGGCTGGCTTGCACTGGCCTGGCCAACGCTCTTCATTCGCTGCTGACTCGTCGTTGGCTTGCTTTGTTTCATTTCATTTTTGTGTTTTTTTTTTTTTGTTAATTTCATTTCATTTTGTTTCATTTTGATTCCATTCGTTTGCCCATTCGATCGGTCTATTGTCGGTTGGTCGGTCGTCGGTCGGTCGATGATGGTTCGTTTGTTGGTTCGTTGATTTTAGTTGTGCTTATACTCACTCGATCACGATTACTTCACTTCATTCGATTCATTCACTCACTCACTCACTCATTCGTTTGATTACTGTTGTTGCTATTGGTGGTTTTATTGTTGTAGTTGTTGTTGTTGTTGCTACTATTGGCTCGCTAAGTGGTTTGCGCTTTTGATTCTCCTCTTACAATAGTAGCTTTTATTGCTTCGCTTTGCTCTCTTGCTTGTGTTTGATCAGTTTAGTTTGGAAGTAACTGATAAAATGATTGAGTGCGAAGCATCATCATAATATCCATTATCATTATCATTATATTTATACACTACTTTTTAATTTGAGCGAAATCAAATTTTAATAGAATTTAATTTTAAGTTTGTAACCCCAAAACGGACTTATCTTTTCGATGCCAAGTGGTGATGAGTCCCTAGTCAACCACAGCTCTGTAATGTTTGCTTGATACTTTGAAATAAAGGCGTAACTAGGTTATTTTCTTAACCTTATTAAGATTTGGAGGCTCTCAGAACTTATCTTGACCTTGTTTATGGTTTTGATAATGAAAGGACTGAATTCTTAGTCTGTTAGGGCATTGATCTATCATTATCAATCCTTGTGCTGCAGCACTTTAGTGGAAGCAATAGCCCCTCAGGACAAGATCACTTTGCGGTCTTCAATTTCTATCAAACACTATCAGTTTAAGGGCCTGTTTGCAACTTAAGAGGTGTCAGTCACCCTCTCCACTTGAAGACAAACAAATAAATTATTTTTGATTTGTCCACAATAATAATAGTCTACTTGTACTGCCTAGAGACCCCAACATGGCTTTAACCAACTAATCCATGAAATTGCCTAATTGTTTTGGGTCTAAAACCTTCTCCACACTCAGCATCATGCTAAGCAGCTTGTTTCGTTGATTATTTTTTGTTAAAGCCATTCGTTATTCACATTAATAGTATATATTTTTCAAAAACCGGTATCGAGTATCGAATCTTTCTAACTAATATCACATAGAAGGTAATATCGATACTTTGGAGTATCTTGCCATCCCTACAATACAACATTATCACATGCGGCATATTACGAATCAATGGGCTTCGATTGTACGCTTCTCCAAGTCCTAATATAAGTACCTTAATTTTTGAGATTTTAAAAGGAAATTTCATTTTCAAATATTCTATAACAGTTTGCTTAAATGCAGCAGGAGGGCCCTCATTCTTATGTAGAACACCAAATATTTATGAACATACTTGTTCTTATATTATTATATTGTATGATAGTATTGTGTATTTGAAGGTGGCTTTTTGATTGGCCATCAATGTCTGGCTAACAACATTAACAACAGCAAAACAATAATACATAATAATTATAACAATAAACGAATGAACGAGGCCATACATGGTTTTAGATTTGTAGTACCTATATTGTATATCATTGTCAGTATAATAACCAGTTAACCTTGCACATATCACTCCTCACTCATTCACTCATTTGTCTATTCACTGATTCGTTCACTCATGTTTACTCTTTCAAATATAGTATACGTAAATTCCTTCCTTCATTTGATGTTGAAGTCTACAAGGACCATGATGTGATCATGGTGAAGAAATCTTTATATGGGAGGTGTATTTATGAAATAAAGAAATTCATGTATCTTCATTAGAACTATGAGTATAAGTATCATAGTCCTATGATCAACAACTGTATCATTCTTTCAATTACCGCTTACCCTTGTCTTTAGACACCTAATTCTTCGTTTCGAGAATCATATATTTAATATTTATCACAAGAGATGGTTTAAGCATTTCCAAGATGCCTGGATTGATTAACTACTATGCCAAAAACTGTGAAGTTGATAATGATAAAGATTTATTATTTTCCGAGAGACCCGTCCCTGCTTTGCTCGAGTGCATTAGACAGCCATTTTCCATTGCCATTTCTGCATCGATATCTGTTTGCTTTTCTTGTTCTACAACCTACATAAGAAGTCTTTCATTCTTGACAAAGAAATAATAAAAAGAAATGTTTAACAAAGATAAATTGCTTGATTTTAAGAAATATCTCTAAGCCACCATATAACCACTATTCAAGGTCTTAATGAAAATATATTGTACATGAAAACCTTTCGGAGAATATTCTTTAAATGACAGTGAAATCCGTATCAAAATCCGTTGCGTGATTTAGAAGTAATCAGTATCCAAACTTTATGGAATTTCGACTTTGCTTTATACTATGTAATGATAATGATAGTCAAGAATTATATTGCCATTGTCTGTCAAGATGTTCCATTATTTGCCTAACCATTTTTTTTTTTTGTTGGTCGATTATTAAAAAAGTAAGTATAAGAAATATATACAAATTAGAGTAGAAAAGAGGGTTGTACCAGGACCTTATGGGACAGCCGATGAGCATAGCTTCGTAAGGCAGGTACTGGCAAAATTAGCCGGCGTCTTGGTTGCGGTGGTATATCTCCATGCCACATAGCACCTCTCAACTCAAGCCGCTCTATATCGAATCTTTTACAATCGAGTATAACATGCACACACCATGGGGCGTCTTCGCGGTGGAACCTGCATAGGTACTGCCGGAAGCATCCATGACCGCTCAGGAGCTGTGCGAGGTAAAAATTCACTTTGCCATGCCTCCTTCCGATCCACTCTGCTAGGCTTAGGATCAGGCTGTGCGTCCAGCATCGTTCGTGGAGCTTTGACATGTTATTTGCTGCCCGTATTCAAAACCAAATTGAAAACTTCTTGCTCTAATTTGATTTTATGAAAAATGTATTGTACATGGAGCATTGTAAGCATACATGAATATCTACGAGTAGATATTGAAAAGGATAAGAAAACTTATTTTATGTTATAATCATATCTCGTATAATAATTTTTTGGTTTTTCTTTGTGCCAACTAAGTCTATGTTCTCTATAATGGAAGTATATTAAGATACTTTGTGTGAGTGCGTGTAAAGCTCTAAAGTTACTCTTGCTATTTGTTGTTATTGCTACAATACTAGGTACAATATATTCGAGTATCTTTGTATCTGATTGCGTTTTTGCTTTTGCTTTATTTTTTGCCTACCTCAAAAGTTTCATATTTCGTCGTTGAATGCGTTTTATGCAAACATTTTATTACATATGTATATCATTTAAATTCATTTCTATGTAATATGTGTATGTGTATGTGTGTGTGTGTTTGTGATTTCAATGGTTGAATTTTGTAGACTTAAAATGTTTATCATTAACTGCGCGCACGCGTGCTTTATGTCAAGACAAAATCAAACAAAAAGAAATAATTTATGTATGTTTTTATATGAATGTATGTATGTATGTATGTATGTGTACGTCTGTGAGTGTGTGTATGTGTGTGTGTGTTTCAGCTGCCTTCAGCATCACACCTTTTTTCATTTTTTTATTTTTTTTTTCGTTTATTAAACAACAATTTATGCAAAAAATGATGAAGGAAACATTTATTTTTGTATTAAATTTCCTTGAAATCATGAAATCAAAAAAAAAAAAAAGGTTTGTCATTATGCACAGCAGGCGGGAGTCAAATACAAACACAGATACATACACACACAGAAACTTATGAACACTTATGTATGTATGTACTATTTATAAGCTTAAAGGTGTTGGACATGCGCCATTTTTGTATTTCATTTCAAAGTCAGATTTATCTAGATACGCCCCTCATCACAAAAAAGAAAAAAGAGACAGAAAAAATTTACATCAGAAAATTTCATATGTAAAAAACATACCTACTAATCTGTGTATGATGTAAAATATAAGTATGTTATATTTTTATTTTATTAAGCAAATTTTAAGCTTTTTAATTAAAAAATGGAGAATTTTTCAATAAAATCAAGAAACATACAAGAATATAAACCAATCTAATCATTTACCTGAATCATTTATACCTACTTACAATAGTTTGCCATTCATCATGATCATATATTTCATTGATGTCCTAAGTAATGACTTAAGTAACCAGTTGGGCTTATAATTTATTTCATAGATGATCTTTTAGTTGATTTAAAACTAAGAAATCTTCCTACAGCTCATGCATAAATAACGGTTGTCTCAATAGGAGAGTCATTTTTTTCATGGAAGTGGCAACTCTCAAAATTTGACCGATTATTGAACATAAGTAAATAAAAATTTTGAAGTTGAAAGATTTTATTGGAAAGAAACATAATATTGATGTAGATAATGTAGGAACCAAACGAAAAAATATAAGGTGCAATCTACCATGCGCCTTTTGGAATGAGTTTGGCATTCGCCCAACATCTAAAACGCCTACTGTAACCTCCCCAGTATGGCTTCTGCGTCCTTCCTCAATTATCAGCACACTACAGCAATTTCCGAAAAATGACACTAGTGGTGAGGTCTTTCGGAAACTTTTCACCGAAGAATTAACCAGGTTAAAGCTGAATAATTAGAAATGGTTGTTTACTGATGGGGACAATAACTAAACATGTCACAGCCTTCGCTTGTGTTAACCAAGATGGTTCACTTACTAAAGCAGGATGGCTCCCAGGATACTGTTTGGTCTTTTCAGCTGAAGCAGTGCAAATTGTACAACAAATCAGCGGCAAATGTGTTATTTGTACTGACAGAATCTCAACAGTCAAGCTATCAAAAACATAAGTAACTGGAACCATACGATTTACTAAATAGGAGACGCCTGTATCAAGTCTCTATCCTTAAAAAATATTAAAGGTACCAAGCATCATCGGAAATGAAATGGCCAACGCAACAGCTAAGCTAGTATCGCAGTCACCGTCAGTAACCACAATCTCTTCCAACGAAAGAGACATGCGCAGGACAATCATAGACAACGTGCAATCTCGTCAATATGAAAAAACCTGTCTACCCGTTCCAAAAAAAATAATGCACCATCTTTACACGGCTACAAAATAGCTATAGGCATAGCTGCATCACCCACACATATCTTCTAAATGGGGAAATGCGCCTTCCCTGCCACCTATGCGGTCAAGATACATATTTTGGACAGTTGCACGCAATTACAAAATATCAGAAATACTCTTTTCCCTAATTTCAAGCCCTCATCATTCCTATATGCCATTACAGAATCAAATATTGAAAAGATATTCGCATTTCTAAAAACTTGTCACCTATTAGTTTTAATATTACCTACTACTCTAGCAGCTACTGCTATGAGTTATATATTAGTTAATTCATTTTAATATAAAAACATAACCAGGTAGATACCAGTTACCAGTCATCACATCACTCTCCTCGCCAAATTAAAGCATTGATCAGTTTAAATAAAATCGTAGGGAGAGTCAAATTTCTATTATCTACAGTCAGCCGTTCATATAATTATAGGTATGCTCTGGATGCATCTTCTCAACTTATGCAAAATGTGTGTAAAAATAAATCTGTCACTATCATCGTGCGAAATAAATGTTCGGAGGAGCACAACGTGTTTCTGTGCTTCTGTCCCCAAAATAACATTTGCAAATTCTAATAATTTAATGCACATAGTGCAGCTTATAGGAAGGAAACTGTTAATTCAGATTCTTTGTGATTTAGAACCAAAAAAATTACTTAGCCGACCACAAAGATTAAGACGATTGTCTTAGTACAATATTTTCTGTAGTTATCTCATAACGCCTATGGGTAGGGCCACGCATTTAGCTATTAGCGACTGAGCGACTAAGCGACTAAGCGACTAACCATTGACTTGGTAATCAATCATTTACATATTCACTTTGATTACGTTACGCCAACGATTTAATTTAAACTGAAAAATGCTCTTCGTTCAGACAGCTTCACATAGCACAAAGCAGCTCGGTACTAATTACTGTTTTGTCTTTGTGATGGAAATTCTGACCTTTCCGCTGGATTTTCCAAAAGAAAAAATATTTCATATTGTATTATCACCAGAACTGGAGGTGTATACAAATTTTCAGATCAATTGGTCAACAGGAAGGGGTAAAATTTGAATTACTAGATTCTTGATTCCGATGACCCTAGCATGGAAAGAAAATCGTGGATATCATTCGCTTATTTGGGGCTCAGAAAATCCACACGCAATATATGTAAAACAAATGCATCCACAGCGATCAACTATCTGCCACGGATTTTGGTATGGCTCCTGACCAAATAGGCATTTAATTTTTTGGGAAATGATGCTGGAATTGCATTTGTTACAGGCACATGATAACGGAGCTCTTTTGGCCTCAAATGAGTGGCATGAATTTTGAATGAATTTATTTCACTTTTAGTCACCTTTATGATAACTTAAAAGGCCCATATTTATGAAATGAAGTATGTTATTTTATTGAGGTTTTAACCTTTTCATAAGTACTTTAAATTCTTGAAAAACAGAAAGGTGAGAAGGTGTGGAGTGAAATAATAAATTTTTGACGATGAATGCTTTGAATGCGAGCCAATCACAAATAAATCCATTCCAATCTATGGATAAAATATACTATTGTATACACCATACATATACATAAACATACGAGTATATTGTAGAACATATGTATATGGATTCAAAGTTTTAGAAGCATATGGTAAGGATGAAAAGAGTCTCAATAGTCCTTTCCTTTTAAGTGTTAGAGTTAGTTGAATGTTGTAAGGCAAAGAAAGAGTGACAAACAGATAGACAATGTATAGATAGATATTGTAAAAGATACAGAAAGGCAGTGAAACAGTGAAACAGTAAGGTTGGTAGACCAAAGCAGGCCAGACCAGGCAAACAGGCAGGCAACCTCGTCAGTTATTCAAGAAAAGCGTTTCATTGTCGGGAACAAGTTGCGCATAATTGAAACATAAAACGCTTGGACACTTGCAAACAAAGACTAACAAAGACTAGCAAAAGTGGCTGGTGACAATGATAATAATGACAATGATAATGATGAACATACTGTTGATGATGATGATGATGATGATGTTGACGAACGATGACAAAGTACCAAAGGATGCCTGCCAAACAGGATGCAGGCGTATGGACCATGGAACCATGAGTAATGATGAACATTCTATTTTATGTTGCATGAATACGAGTATGTATCTTTGAATTATTGTACGTATAAGAGAAAGACAAGACACAAGTCATGTCTATAGTACTATAGATGTCATGAGATGAGATGAGAAGAGAATAGCAAATCAGAATAGAGTAGAGAAGAGAAGAGTTAGCAGCAAAGTAGCTGACAATGTGCGTGCAAGTGTTTTTTTTTACTGAGATTGGCTTCGTTTGGATGGTTTAGTTTGAATATCTCTGATGATTTATATAGGCTTTTGTTTAAGACACTTTCCTATATCCTTCCCTTCCCTTCCCCTCCCTTCTTCTCCTTTCCTTTACTTTTATTCTTTTTTAAGTATTTTATTTACATATTCGAGTCGAGTATTTCCATGTTTTCAGTTTTTGATTTTATTTGATTTTCTGCCAAAAACCGCAAATCAATTATATTTTTTGTTGAAAAAAGAAAGATATTCTGAATAATCGTATGTATCTGTCAGATACATTTGTAAACCATATTGATAAAAACACATCTATACTTTATACGAGTTCTATCTCTTGTTTACTTCTTTTGTATTCACACACACACACACATACCACAGAACAAATACTAAATGATTCGACAACCAAAAGATGCCATAGATAAATAAGAATCTACAAGATAAATGCATATGGCTTATACTAAGAAAAAAGACTTGTAAATGTACATAAGTATATTCTTCTCCTCAAGGTGAAGGAAGAATCCTTTAATTGAATCCTTTTTGTTGTTTCTCGGTAGAGAATGCAAATGGTATGCTTGCCATCTTGTGTCGTTGAAACACTTTTCTCCTTTTTTACACGCAAAAACTTTGCTCGTTTTCAATTATTTGAACGTCAAGTAATGTGGTTTCAACTACTATTGTATATACTTAGAAACCAACCAACCAACCAACCCACCCAGGCATCTAAAACTAAAGTTAACCCAAAAACCAAACCATAGAATAGAATTTCCTTTCTTTCTTTTTACTTACCATCAACACGAACAAATCGAACAGATAGTATAGATAAGTAGACTACAATATTTTTTACCAGAGTCTCGTCTCGTCTCGTCTCGCCTTCCTTCCATCGTCTTAGATGTGTGTTGAGTTGTTCAGTTTGATTTCAACAGCACTCAGCTTGACCCCAACCATTTGATAGCTAAAATTTTTGCAATATCATTTCCCTGAAATCCAACTTCCCGTTGCCTCTAACCAATTTAAAGATTTCTGTCTATTTGTGTGAACTTTTGCCAAATTTTAAATAAATTTTAGTCTCTTCTTAATATTCTATACCTCACTCACTTATCACTTTTTCGTGAAGTTTGTAACACATTTTCAATCATAGTTCCGGTAATCGATTTATATAAAAATGAAAGAGAAAATTAGTTTGACGGCAATGAACTCCAAAACCATTTGACCGATCACCATGATAGTTGCCACATGTATGCGTATTTTTATGATGAAGGTTTTTCAAGTTTTATTTTGTATATGACTGTGAATAAGTCAATTTTGCCTTTTTTTATGTTTAAATGGGAATAAAAATAAAATTGTGCGTTGGTCATACTTGTAATCTAATTCTAGTGAGTAACTGCACAAATCGTTCACGAAATATATTAAAGGAAAAACAATGACTACAAAAATCACGCACTAACATCAAGTTGGAGTCATCGTTAGTACATGTACCATACATGAAACATCGTGCTTTAAATATGATCCTGAAACTAAGAGACAATCAGCGTTTTCAGAAGTCAAGAGTCAAGACAATGAATGCAACATCATAACTTTCTATGATTCCAAGCATATTGCTCACAAGAATTTGTTCCAGAAAGTAAAAATGTCAATGGAGAATACTATTTACATGATTTACATTGTTTGTGGTCAAGAACTGTTTGTGTTAGGCCCGAATAACCCGAAGGAAAGCTTCTGTTTTTAATGAATGATAATGCCACCACCTCACAAGACCAAACAAGTTAATGAATGCGCCTAATCTATCAACATGTCACTACAATGAAAGGAGCTTTTTACGATGACATTCCAGCTATTCAAGCAGCCGTGAAACAGGTGCTAAAGAACATCTCAAAAACCGACTTTCAAAAGTCTATGGATAAATTGTTTGATAGTATTTCAATGAGTCAAGTACCTAAATATTTCGATTAATAGATTCATTGAGCTAAAATTTTTAATAGAAGCAATCTTACCAATATTCTCGGATGATGTTGATACTCATATGCTTCAATTGGAGTTCCTCAATTATTGGTAATGTAAGTTATATTAACTTCGGTGGAACTTCTTTACTTTTTGTTGATGTGGGTGCATGCGAATGTATTTTCTTAAGAAACTCATATTCATTGTACTACTATTTATGCATCATTTCATTGATCTGCTTCATTTTGTCCATTTCTCATTTGTTCATTCGTTCGTTTACTTGTCTTACTAGTGTTTCTAGGACAAGCAGTTTAAGTTCTTGCCTGATAGACAATGGTCCATGGTCGATGGTCGGTCGTTGGTCTTAGGTACTTATGTTCATTGTAAATGTTGCTTTTGCTGTTACCAGTGTTTCATTGTTCCAATGTTTCAATGTTGGACTTTACCAATGAATCGCTTGTACATACTCAACTAAACAAAAGTCCAAATTTGAAGAAGATTGAAAAACACTCTGACTACAATTTGATGCGGTTAAGTTGCCTAAAATTGTCCTATACATTGTATTATGGTACAGAGACAACGAGACTCCTAAGGGCTTTTACTGCTGTTGATGCTGCTGCTGTTGCTATTGCTGATGTCTTGCATGCAGGACTCATTCACACACTTTCACATTTACTTATAATAAATACACATGGATACAATATACAATAGTACCCACTGTGTTGTTGTATTCCCCATTTTATGCTGTAATTCTTCTCGAGACAAGGAACAGTGTTGGTGTTGGGTTGTCATTGTAAAATTTTCGTCACACAAAAGTTCAGTTCGTGTGCTATCTTCATGTTTCATGTGTACATCTCTCTGTCTCTACATACACATATATGTGTCTGTATTTCCCCCATAACCTCTTAAGACTAAACTAAACTCGCTCTCAGTCCTCTGGAATGGAGTCGAGTTAAATTGAGTCGAGTTGATGCATCCATAGCATTGTGGCAATAACAGTTTCAGCTTTTAGAGTTTCAAACCATGGATACAGTTTGTGAGTCAGTGAGACAGTGAGGCCACATAACCAGCAGCGTCCACTTGCCGCATATCCTTGCACATACTATACTACATACATACATATACTACAATATAAAATGGCAATTGCCCAAGTCGGCTGCAGCATTCACAGACTCCGTCTATCTGACTGTCTGTCTTTCTGTCTGTCTGTCTTAATATCATTCGATGTCTATGTACGAATCAGTCATCCGCATACGGGTTGAAGTCGCTCGCCTTCAGTTCGTTTAGGATCTGGTGCTATACTGTCCTTTGCTATGCTGTGCTGTGCTGTCCTGTCCTGCTGGTCCTGTCCTGTTCTGTCCTGCCAACTTAAATTTTGTTCCTGCTGTTGTTGCCTTAGTTTAGTCATTGGAGCATGCTTCCTTGCTATTTTTTGTGTTTGTTTTTCAACTTTTTGTCTCTCTCGCTCTCTCTCACACACACTCCTTGGAACTCTTTCTGTTTGTGTGTATTTGCATGTGTGTGTGTCATTTATTCGTTTTTTCGGTTTCACTTGGAAACATATCCTTGCAGCAATGTGTCTACAACTTCAACTACAAAGATCGCTGGTTATGGTCTTCTCTAAAATAGAAATAGAACTACGTAAATAGATGAAAGGCAACGAATGAATTGAGGAATGGGAAAATAAGGACACACACATAGTCGATGGAATCAAGGAAAAGTTAAAGTTTTCATTGTGGCTCCAGGGCTAAGCGAGTGCAAAAAGCGAGTAAAAAACACAAACAAGGACCACAACAACAGCAGCAGAAGCAGCAAGAAGCATAAAACGCATTGCGAGACATGCACAAGTTGTGTTTGATTGCTTCAGTTGGGTTCGGATTGAAGGATTGAAAGAGTTGAGAAGTTGAGTAAAGTAGAGTGGTGGAGTGGAGTGGAGTGGAGTGGAGTGGAGTGGAGTGAATTGGGCTACCACTTGGTTACTTGGTATTGGTATATTTGGGTGGCCATAGACTGGCCTTAACCATACCATTGATAGATAGGAGAACATACATGTATGAATGTATCTGTATCTGTATCTTTAGTTTAGTTAGTCCAGCCAACCAACAGCAGCAATAAGAATAAGGAGTAAAAACTAAATAGCAATAGGAGTAGATATAGCAAGGAGTAGAATTAGGAGTAACAGTAGCAAATATCTCCATATCTCCAAATGTACCACATATGTATATGTTCAATTCTTTTGTTGTTGCCAACATGTGTATTGCCATTGTCGTCTGTTAAATACACACTGTTATTTTATATACTACAGATACACAAATACATAAATGTATGTGTATGAAATGAATAAGTATTGGTGGCATGTGTGGAAGTTCATTCGTTCGCTTCATTTCATTATTATGCCTTCATCGTTTTACTTTTTTTCATTTCCATTTCCATTTTAACTTTCAAGTCCAGTCAAGCCACATCCTTTGGACGTCAGATAGTCAACCTTTTTTTGTATCTGCTTAAAGTGTGTGTCTGTGTGTGTGTGTGTGATACACAGATACAGTTTGCTTTCTCAAAAATAGAAAAACACATTTGTATTGATTTTACTTTTAAGTTGAGTTCAACGCTTCAGTTTGGGTTAATACTTACTTCTGCTGAAGCTCCCCCCAATATACTTGAACATCAAGACTGGGCCGTAACTACTTCAACTTTAAGTCAGTCACTCACTCACTCTATTCTCTTCCCACAATCACAATCTCTAAAGAGCAATATGTACCGTTGTTCATTCAATGCGAACAACCAGAAACGAGTGAATGAACGAGGAGCAAGTAGGCAAAGAGTCAAAGAGAAAAATAGGTGAAGAGCTAAATAGGGAAAGAGGCGAGTTGGTGAAGAATCTAAAAGCGGAGTAAGTGAAGAAGTGAGCGAGCCAACGAGCGAGCAAAAGTTTGAGTGTGCAAAGGCCAAAGAGAGAAATTAATAACATACAAGTTTAAGTGACACCAAGGCAGAGTGATAGAGAGAGAAATACACTCAGTAGTGAGTGTGAAAGAGATTGAGTGAATGAGAAAGAGGCACAAACAGAAAGAGTTTCAATACTATAAATATATGAATGAATGAATGAATGAAAATGTTAAAGCAATCAAATAACAGCATCGAATAGAAATGAAATTCTATTGAATTTGAATTCAGTTGAGTTGAGTTGAGTTGTGTTGAACTGGACTGGACTGAGCTGAACTGTGTTCAGCTTGAGGTTCAACTAATTTGAACTAAACTAAAGACATTTGAACGAACCAAAGATATGTATACAAATAGATACAAAGATACAAAGAGGCAAAGGGGAAAGAAAAAGATTGTTGTTGATTCGAAATAAATGCGATTGGACGTTTGAAATGATGATGGTCAACTTGCGCACAGCACACAAACACATAAAATACTCAGGCACACACACACACACACACAGATACACATAGATGTATTTAGATATGAATGTGATGGAATGTAACGGTGGTACTATGATGCATGCATATATGAATTCAGCCTTGCTTTTGTATAAGTTTTGTGTATTTTTTATGATTCAAACTCCGCCCATATGTGTGCAAGTTTCTTTTATCTGAGGGTAACTTATGGAACTTATTGTTGAATACTAATCCAATCTTCTTTTAATTTCTTAATAGATTTCGATTTTTTCTATGCAGTCAAAGATTATTACGTTTTTACTCTACTCTCCAAAGTATTATACTCGTACTTTAATAAGTCATAGGCGTATTAGTAATAACTATGCCCCTACTCACAGCCATGTGTGGTCAGAGACAGGCATAAGACACCACATCCAAAATTGTATCGTCCAAACTCAGTCACGATGGATGGAGAATCGTAGGTGTTGCAAAACCAGAGCGTTGATAGCGGTGGGCGAAATCTCAGAAGAAAGGTTGTGTTACAATTATCACATATTACACGAAATGGATCGTGTGAGGAAAACTTAGTTGTGCACCTACCTAGAGCAAGAGGAACAATATTCCTAGTAGTACCTATGACTAGGGACACAGAAACTATGTTAACTCAAAAGCCGGCGAATCAAAAATACTTTTAGCTTTATTAACAGTTGAAGAAATGGAGATGGTTAAAGCTTATAGGTTAGTGTGATAAATGACTCCGAGATTACTGAAAGTAAAGACATACAACCCACTAGGTTGTTGTCAATCGTGTAAGAAAATAGATGAGGCTTCTGGCAATAGATAAGTATGCATTTTGCGCAGTTTAGCCTTAGAAGATTGCATAAACACCATGAATGCAGTGATATTAGGTCCTGTTGCAAACGAAAATGAAAGGCAGAGTTTGACATCATCAGCATACATTAGAACACGGGAGTAATTCAAGGAAGTTTATAAAAAGGATAAACAATAATGGGCCAAGATGACTTCCTTGAGGAATGCCAGAAGTGGCATCAAAAGGACAGGAAATAATTGATTTAAATAACACTCGCTGAACTCTATTTCTCAAAAATTGATGAATTCCAACAATGAAGATTTTGCGGGAACCATATAAGGTCCAGCTTAAGTAAAAGGCGATCATGATTAACGAATAGATACTATACATACATACATACATACATATACTAATAGATTAATAGAATTGAATTAAAAGCATGGGTATGAGACATACAATTTCTTAGTTTGGATTTAACACAATCAAATCAAATCAAATCAATCTCTGATTGGATTCTCAATTCAACTGATCTATATTACTATAATAAATCCTTATCTATTGAAATTTCTCAAACTAAAAGTTTATAGTTTGCTGGTTTAAATCTTAGATTTTATTAAAAATTTTATATATCCGGCAAAAAAAAAAAAAAAATGGTATCTTTATGACTACAAGAAAAAAGCCACAAGATCTTCAACTTCAATATTTCATTATTACGTATATTATTTCCTCTTTCATTTTTCCATTTACTATTCATCTCTCAATGTGTTTCATAAGATCTTCAGATATAATGACAATGTTGAATGTAATTGTATCTGTCGCAGCAATAAGTCAAAGTTGTCGTTGTCTTTTAGTCTTTTAGTACTAAGTATTGTGATTGTTCTTTGTTGCCAATTCTACGTACTAACTTTTGCTTCAATTTTTTCTTTCTTTTCTTGTTCTTGAGTCTTCAGTTTAAGAGTAGGTATTTTTTCCATATTCGTTTCGATTACAGTTCGGTGGGTGAAATTTACATGAGAAGTATGTAGTGTTGTTAACATTGCTCTATTGCTGTTGCTGTTGCTGCTGATTGTTCAGTTGTTCTTGATATTATTGTTTTATTGTTTATTGATTGTTATGGTTGTTGTTGTTGCTGTTATTAGAAAGATACTTAGATCACACAAATTGAAAATTGGAAGGAAGACAAAAGTCAAAGAAATCTTAAGACAGACATAAATAAGACTTAGCTGCCAGCCACAAGATTCACTAAACTATCTAACATAATGAATATCATAAGAGTTTTAAATTCATTTCATTTCCTCTAAGATCATCATAATCTTAATCATAATGCTGCTATTGATGATGATGACAATTAAATGGCTTCACATAAATGATTATTAGTAAAAACTTAAGTTAAGTTAATTTTCATCTTACATTGATTAGTTTTCCACAACTGACAAAGAATGAATTCAATCAGACAAACTATGGATTGAATGGATTTTAGTTTCTCTTCTTATAGAGGACAAATAGTTGTTGTTACCTTGATAGGACTATTTACTATTTTTATACATCAATGTGGGTATATTCTTCGTCTTGTATTGTAGTATGTGCAACAATTGTCTCGCTTTGTGGTTAATATTTTTATGCAGATACTGTGGTCTTAACAAAAAATAAATAAAAACTCTAAAATGAGTAGTGGAGTAGATTGGTTTGTATTGGACTGAAGTAGAGTAGTCGTAGTAATACGTATCTCTCATTCATGAGGTTTTCACTACTTCCCAACTTATAAGACAATAATGAATTACTGATCATGATGATGATGATCGCAATGATGATAATAATGTTGCTGGTTGATTGAAATACAATTATGTCATTTGCTTGTAAAGTATTGTATTTAATTTAAGTGTTAATGAGTGAAAATAATATACCACACATACTATATTCATAATAGCTTAGATCAAGGGTCCTTAACCTCATGAAATTCCATGAACCCTCTCTTGAACAATATTGTTTGTTTGAATGGACTTCGATGCTACCAAAATTTATACAAAATATTCACAAATACAACAAAAACCCACATTCGTTCGTCGTCTACTTGTGAAAATTTCTATTTCTTTTACAAATTTAAACCATTTCAATATGAGAACTGCAGCCACACAATGCAGCGTGGCAATACAGTTCTTGTGAGAATTGCTTTAGTATGTCCAACTGGGTAGGGAGTTTGTCAGGTATAAGGTATAAGCTAAATTATAAAGGAAATGGAATCATTTTCAAGCGACACCCATATTGTCATTGTGTTAGAGTCGATGTTTAGGACTCAAATAACCTATGCTATAGGAAGACTAAGCTAAGCTTAGCGTCATAGTTGCTGTTTGTTGTTTGCTAAACTGTCCCTATCCCGTATCATTCAGCCGTTACGCATTCCTACAGTATTGCGATTAACTGTTCTTTTCTTTATTACTTAAGTTAAGTTAGATGTCGGCAATACAGTTTTTGTGATTATTGCTGTAGAGCACACGTTTCTTGTATGGAGACACATATGTGTGTTAACACAGAACTTTTTTCTAGTTGACCCAATTTTTATTTTTTTTTTTATTTCAAAACTGGAGCTTGTCATGTGGTCCCATATAAATTTGATCAAGATCTGAGCGGTAGTTATCTATTTGTTACCTCAAAACTCTTGTCTAAGTCAAATGATTTTGATAATTCTTTTTTTATTTCAAAGCTGGTACTTGTCATGTGGTCACATATATATTTGATCAAGATCCGACTGGTAGTTATCTGTTTGTTACCTCATAACTTTTTCCTAGGTAAAACGATTTTGATGATTCTTTTTTTATTTCAAAGCTGGTGCTTGTCATGTGGTCTACATATAAATTTGATCAAGATCTGAGTTATCCTTCGGTCCTCGGTTTCTATTTTGTTAAAATGTTGTTATTTTTTGACTTTATTTTATTTTTATTATTTTGTCGTTATAGCGGCAATTCGGTGAAAATTTTAACAGTCTTACCCTACCGTATTATGGTTCATGATATAGAACTCACTGACAGACAGCGTAGGCTTAAGCTGATCTACATAGTCTGCCCAGGTCAATTACAATAGTTTATACTCATAATATTTTGTCAATGACCCATTGCAATCTTGTGGACAACTTCAGTATGGAATCAATATTACTTTCATCATTATCATCATCATTATCATCATCATCATCATCATCATGATCAAATAATTATGTGCTTGTAATTTCAAAACTTTAATTGATAAATTTAAATTTTTAATTTCTTAAGCAAAATGCATGTAATCACTCTCACTTGAAGTCATATCATCATCATCATCCTTAGCAAAGTTGATTTTTCTTCTTCGCCTTATAGTATCCATATATAGGTATATGTATAGTATGTATCTCTAGGTAGATAGAGTTAGATACATATGTATGAGTATGTATGGTATATGATTATCAAAAGTTGAACTCAATATAGGATCATCGAACTTTTTGTGGTAATGCAACACGTTGACTTGAAGATGCTTGATGTTTCTTTTTTTTTTTAATATATTATTTTTGCTTTTGTTGTTGTTGTTGTTGTTGTTGTCAACACCAGATAGTGTTGCTGGCATTGTTTTTGTTGTTGTTGTTGTTGGAAGTGATGGTGATGTGATCACTTTGAGCAGCAACTCATAATATCGCATCGCATCGCATCGCTTTGGCTTTGGTTTTGGCTTTGCCTGTAACTTATTGCGGTTAACCAAAAGCTGTCTATAAATTATTAAAATTGTCTCATTATTCATATAGAATACAATAGATTTCATTTAGGTTTTTATTTTATTGCTGGTGTTACTGAGGTTGCCTTAACAACAACAACAACAACAACAACAACAACAACAACAACAACAACAACAACAACAACAGATCACAATGTCTTCGACTTCGACTGCTGTGACTTGAACGTTTGTTTGTCGTGTTGTGTTGTGTTGTGTTCAACATAAACAAACAAATATACAAAAATACATAGTACCTACGAGTATATAGAAACAAAGATACAGCAGCTTAAGCTTGGAGTTGAATAAACCGATTGCTTTTGTTGTGATTGTGATTATTGTTGAGTGGTTAACAACACACTCAAAGAAGAGTCTCCAAATCTGAACCGCATAAAGAGTGCGTGGGAGAATCTTCATCATTTTTTTTTAACAATATTATTTGTTTAAATAAATTATTTGAAAATCTTTAAATTCACCATTCACTATTAAAATCCATACAATGGATAGTGTTATGTAGTAGAAGGAGCAGCTCACGCAAGAGTTTGTATCCTTGTCATATGCATTGGTTTATGTACCATAAAGGAATCCAATTTATGATGATGATGATGAAAATGACTACTTTAACTCTTTGTAAATTAAGCTAAAAATTTTGGAAATTTATCCATAATTTCTTATAGTATCTGGTGTCTAATACTTAATTTTTCATTCGTTTGCTTCCCATTGATACTATGGTTTTTGTCAAAAAATCCTTCATAAGTATGAAATACTGATATATCAACAAACATTCTTTAAACTTAGCTTAACATTCTTACAAATGATTGGTTGGTTTTATCCTGTAATAGCCCTCTTATTTCCGATTAAGATTAATTATTATGAAATTTTATTGTAATTATATCCTTCAATCATTGATTTAAAACATAGAAGATGATGAAATAAAATAAACGAATGCCAAAGGCCACAACTTATTTCAAATGGTCAATGGTTGAATGTTGCAATGATTTGCAAAAACAAAGAATATTGTAATTGAAACAAAAAATAAGAACAGCAAAAGGGAGCAAATAGAACTGATCAATGAACGAGGTACAAGGAATCATCATCATCATCATCATCGTCATCATGTAACACATTCGAAACATTGCAAGCTTAAAACTTAAATGACTCAACATGCAACAAGGCAGTTTGCCTACCATAGGCAAAAGGTAAAGACTTAATACCTCTTCACCCTCCCCCACCTTCTTCTGAAGACAATTTCAATGACTTGTGGGAATGGTCCAGATACATACTACATATGAGAAGTTTGTAGATTTTACTCAAGATACTCACTCGTACTATTCAAGTTGTTTAGTTTTTAGCAAAGTGAAACGAATACCGCTACAAGTTTCTAAGTATCAAAAGCTGCAAGTAGTAAGCGCCACTGGGATTTGTTCACATTTACGAGTATTCTCTTTTCTCTTCTTTTTTGATGTATGTTTTTTTTTTTTTTTGTTTGGTTTTTGCACGTTTGTATTGAAAACGCGCCAAAAGCCAAGTTTAAGCATGCCAAAGACGCCGCTTGATGACGCCAGCCAACGACAACATTAGAAGTCCGAATACGAAATTGAAATCCATCGTCCAGTTTTGGGTCCTCAGTTAAGCCAAGCTAAACTAAACTAAGCTCAGCATATCTATCTTTTCTTCTTTGTCTGTCTGTCCAAATGTACATTACAAGACGCTTACATGGGCCACTTCATGTAAACAAAACAAACGATGAACGAGCAAACCGACGAACGAACGAACGATCGATCTACAATCCAAAAGAATGAACGCAATCATGAAAGAGGCAGGAGCTCAATCTCAATCCAATTTTTAACCAAGTGCAATGATTGCTTTATAATTATGTGGACTTACAGAAAAAGATAGAGAGCTTAAAGGAGGGAGGGAGTCTGAGACAAAAGACTCAGTCAGGCACAAGACTCACAGTTCATCTATGACAACTCAATAGTTGGCGTGCCATGTCAAGCAGCTACCAGAAGACAGAAGACACAGCAACACAGCAATGTTGATAATCATGCTCATCATCATAATGATGATGAAGATCGGGATGAAACTTATAGACGAAGTCCAAATCTTTCTTGTTTTTGTGTTCGTATCTGTCTGTATGTCGTCATGTAGCACATGTTTAAATCTCTAAGAGTAACAGAATGATGCGCATGTCCTTTCTTGGCCCGACCACCTGCCCTCCATCATTAGACCATTTTTTGACATGACCATGGGAACTCCATAAACCTTAGAAATGAAAATCTACTACTATTACTACTACTACTACTACTACTACTGCTGAACTTCTAAACAGAAGTTGTCGCTTAATTAGTGAGCTCATGATATGAAAATGACATTAAGATGAACTGCCAAACATTCTGACTGACTCACAAACTAACTGACTGACTGGATGACTAGGTTTTGTTGGTTTTCTCAGTTCGATGTTCTCAGTTCCAAGTCATACTATGAATGTACTATGTTGACTCACAGCTAATTAGTGTACAATAACAACAACAACAGGAACAACAACAACATCATACCGACAACGACAGGCTCGACAATTTTCGAATAGCAAACATTGATGAGTACATGACCATGCCATGTTCAAAGTAGGTACTACTACTTGTTTCTCTTGATAGATTCAACTAACCACAAGAACTAAAACAAGAGCAATTGATCGATTGAACGATGGATGGATGGATGGAAGGATGGATCAATGTTTTGATCTTTGAAGCTTTAGTTTGAATTTGGATTTTGTTATTTGAATTTTATTTTTTTGTCTCCATACCATTGACAAGTTACTACGAATAGTACATAAAACTGACCGCACCACATAATAGAATAGTACCAACTAAAGTTGAAATATAAATAGACTTTTAAGTAAAGATTTTACAAGTATACACGGTAAAAGAAATCAATAAATGTCTTGATAAATAAGGAGTATGTAGGTTTAAAGAAAGAAAGAGAAATAGTATTCCATTCTTAATTTTCAAAGTATTGCTATACCATATGATATGATGATTAAAAAACTAGAGCTAAGGTTGTTAGTTCTGGAAAGCCAACAGTGACACATCCTTTTTTTCTATCTAATGATTTTTTGTTCAATTTCTAGCATTCCTTTCCTTTTCTCGTGTCTATTTAGCATTTTCATTCATAAGATTGTACAATTAAGGTCACATTCTATACAAAATCGGAGTTAGTTCTTAGAGCTTTCACACTATGAAATCCAAAGTTCCAGATGATTCACAAAACCATTATATTAAATCGATCTAAATTTAGACAAACCACATTTGTAATTTTCTTAGTGTAAAATAAATGAAAATCAATGCAATGACAGCGAAACAAAACCGAGGCATGTACATGAAAATGAGAACGACAACTGACTAAGGCTGAGACCTAGAGACAGGACAGGACAGAATAGGACACAACAGACTACTAGACCCAATATGGTTTACTGTCTGTCTGTCTGTCTAACAACAACATTAAGCGCAATGAATGAGACACAAACAAGAATAATGTTGTAATGCTGGTGAGGATGAGAAGGATGCAAATTTAAATTGTCAGCGACAGTAATACTAAACTGTTACTAAGTACAACAAATCGTATCTGCGTGCGTATCTGTTAAAGGACTTCACTTCACAAGTCACACAAATAGTATGGATGAGAATTGAATATAAAGAGGGACAGAGAGGGAGATGAGCTAACGTATGGTAAAGTAAAATTTGTGAAAGGCGTCAATGCGCATAGCTTACACTACTCCCAATCACCAATCCACTACTCAGTCCCCAATAAGTCAGGTTATGTGGCTTCAATATATTTTGTGTAGAATGTAAAGACATATACATAGACTATTTTGAGGGAAGCTTTCCATGTATTCATACATACATTCATTCATTCATCCATTGATTTATCCTTGCTTAACTGCAATTCAAATTATCAAGAGTGAGAGAGAGTATAAGAGATTTTGGAAAGCTATGAATGAGTGAGTGAATGAATGAATGTTTTGTGTGTTGTTATCCTTGTAGGTTGGTTAGTTGGTTGATTGTTTGGTCGGTTGGTTGTTCGTCGGTTGGTGTCAATAAGTATCTCAGTAACGGTGTAAATGTGGCATAGATACTTTGCATTGCATAACAATGACTATGTCCTTACTGTCATTGCTGTTACCGTTGATCTTGCGGTATGTAACTGTTTAAGGCAACATGATTTTGGTACAGATTTAGTTAGTAGTCATCATCATCATCATTATCATCACCATCAGCATTCAGCATCCTCATCTCATCATATTGAACAACTTAACTTGCCTTGGCTTGGCTTGGTATGAATGACTTATTGAGAATGAATTGGATGGATGTCAGTGAGTGAGTTAAAGATTGTTAGACTTAAGAAGATTTTCTTCAAAAACATAAATTAAACATGAAACATGACCAAGTTTCAATGGTGTACTCTAAATGATTATGATGATGATGATGGTTTTCAAATTGAGGTTATGTTTCTCTAAAGTTTTATTACGCCACTAAATGAAGAAAGAAAAATGAAAAAATTATACAAAAATGTTAAGTCCAAACTTCGACATGATGATAATTATGTTGCTGATGATGCTGATGATGATGTGAGAAGCTCATAGTACATATATTTCAATTCAATCGAATCCAATACAATTCTTAATGTCTTCGTCATCATCATATGTTCATGACTCGTGCATGTTGCACCTTCGATGTCGATATATTTGAATGTACAACAACTCATATGGTTTACAAGTAGTCATTATGATTATACTCATCATTATCATCATCATCATCATTATTATTATTATCATCATGGTCGTCATCATTGCTGTCGTGAAATCGAAAAAATGGAGATGAAGATGATGCAATTCTTGTAAGCATCAATACCTGTACTCTGTACCATCACCGTCACTCCATTACCTGCTCCACCTGATCCACCTGGTTTTCCATTCCATTCCATTCCATTCCTTTACTCTTCACATACTTACAACTTTATACTACACATAATTCGTGTTGTACTCGTACTTTACCGTTCGCTATGTTGTTTTGATTTCATTTCATTTCATTTAGTATTGACATCAAATACTCATACCTCATTGCAACAAGTTGACTTTCGAACTAAAAAGATGGACAGACAGACAAACGACAGACAGACAGACAAACGAATGAAGAAGAAACTTACTAACGTGTTGCATTAACATTTTTGTCTTCTTAATAATGATAATGATGATGATGATGATTATGATTATCATCTTCAAAGAGCACTTGTAACAAAAATCTACATACTACAAATATTTAAGTATTTAAAAGTAGTATCTGTTAGATATTGTACAATAACAAGTAATGTTGAACTGAACTGAACTGAACTAAACTATGGTAAACCTAAACTACTATTAATGTTACTGAGATTATTGTTGTTAGTATATATTTTTAGTATTAGTCTTGCACTTTGCTTAAGTGTTGTTTTACTTGTTGGTACCTACTATCTAGGGGAGAGAAAAATCCAATGAAACTTTCAACTTTTATTATCTTTTTTTTTTTGCCTTTTTATTGCATAAGCTTTTTAGTATTTTATAAAATAGTAAGTAGATCTATAAAACTCTCTCTCTATTGACTTTGTTTGGTTAATCATACTATATTGAAGGGAAAGAATTTGCCCAAGGCCCTCATTTGGATTCATGTACACGTACTAGGGATGGATGTTGACCAAGAAGACAACGATTAATGACATCGATTATTATTTTTTACCAATTAATTAATACACTAATTAATTTTCACTTATAAAGTCAATTAATCGAATAATTGTCAATGTCATAAAAGGTCGGAAAAAAATTTGGACAAATTTTGGAAGATGACAACAACCAATACTTGTCAATATCTTTCAAAAACAAAAGCTTATTTGGCCAGGGTGACAGTCAGACGGCTGCTCTGATCTCTTAGTATTTGTCCTGCTTCAGAAAAAAGCCTCTCTGAAACCTCTTCGAAATAGCTGGGAACATCTCAATCATCTGCTTCCAATATAACACAGGGTTTTATTGTATTCTTTCATGTGGCGTTCTCAAATACATGCTGAACTCTTCATTTATGCCGCCTTGATCGTCTATGTCACACGACTTTTGGTCCATGTCTTCTGAACACTTTTGTTGTGCTTTTTAAACAAAGATGAAGATGCTGCATCTGAGATCGATAAGTCCGAATCTGAAGAGGTGTCGGAATGAGTAGGTGATTGAGCTAGACTTCTCCGTATTTGTTTTGAAACTGTATTTAAGGTACTGGCAAGACTGGACTCATCGCTGACGTACATCTTCTTGAACCTTGGATCTAGGATACAGGATAGTGCTAAACGCGAACACTGTGCTATCAAACCAAATCGTTTTTTGTGTTGAGCCAACACTGAGCATCGCAATGCCTGCCCAATTTGGTGTTTTGGTTTCAAACTATCAACTGATTCCTTAAGTACTATAGCTGCCATACTTTCTAGAATTTCGCACACTTCTTGCAAGATGTCCATATCGACTGCAAAGAGCATTGGTCGAGTAGTAGTGTTCCTGAGTAGAATTCTCTTTTTCATGTCACATTTATTCTCTACTTTATAAGTATGATGATGACAAAAGTCTTGGAATTCTTTGAATTTCTATAATTGCGATGGGTAAATCAATGATGGTTTTAGGAACTTTACAAATATCATAATAGTACCATACTATTCTACTATTACAAATACTTAAGTTTATCATTTAATCATCACCATGCCATGCCATCACACCATCACACTCTTTGAATGAAGTAAAAAGTTAAAAATGGTAAACATAAACATTGCTTAAGACCCGTTAGACCCTGATTACGTCCTTCATTGTTTCGTTCCCTTGTTCCACCATCCATTCTTGTTCATAACATTTGATTTTGTTCGTTTCGTTGTTGCTTGTTGCTTGTTTCTAGGTAATTCATTCATTCATAGTCTCGTACTATTTATTCAATATATTCGTGCCACACAATTTTTGCAGTCGCCACTGCTGCTGCTGTTGCTGACAAAAAAAAAAAAAAAAAAAATACAAGAGTGTGGGAATCTGTTACCCTTTCTCTTAGTATACTATATAGTATAACAATAACAACAATAGGTGCAACACTAAATACAAATACACCAACAACTGAACACTTTCAAGTCAGTCAGTCAGTCGTCAGTCGTCAGGTGTATTGTGCTTTCCATTGTTTTTGTCATCGTTGTCGTTTCGAACTTGGAGTTCGTACATTGCCCAACACTAACACCACCTCCGCACATAAAGGGCAACACTAATACTCACAGACATTAAAGAAGAGACCAACGAGAGAGCGAGACATCTAATAGAAATTCCCGTCCTTCAGTCAGTCAGTCAGTTAGTCAGACAGATAGTCAGTCCATAGTCCCCAAGATGTAGTCAGTCATTCATAGTACACATAGTATCACACGCCTTTTTCCTTTACCCCTGTGTAGTTTTTATTCAGTCAGTTGGTCTGTTTATTTGTTTGTCGATTCGTTGGTTGGTTGGCTGGTTGGCTGGTTCGTCAAGCGCCGATCTCCAGTGGCAGTTCGCGGCATTTAGTGGTAAAAGCAAGCAACATTGTGGATTAGCCGTGAGATAGTTTTCTTTCCCTGTTGTTGTTGTTGTTGTTGTTTTAAGGCCATTACTTCCTATTTACTTACCTACGACTACGACTACTGTTACTTTTGTTGTTGGCTGTTGCTTGTTGCTTGCAACTTGGTCTCATTTCTAACTGTGCAAGAATAGGAAAAAAATCTTCCTCAACCTGTACAAGACATGTGTATGTACGAGTATAACATGTGAATTCGTCCAAACCAAACTGAAACCAAACCGAAATCAAGTCAAACCAAAACCATTGAAGTCTCGTTTCCCTTCCTTTCTGTCTGTCTGTCCATCTGTCTGTCTGTCTGTCTGTTTTTTTAGAATAGTTTCGTGTCATGTAGAGTCGTACTCATTATTCCTAATTTCATTTTAAATCAGATCTCGCTCGTTTAAAATACTTTGTTTCTCAGCTACTACATAACCACTAAAAACAAAACCAAAACCCCAAACAAGTCATGTCAAGCCAAGTTAAGCCAAGCCAAGCCAAGCCAAGTCAACTTAAGTCAAAGCGAAGCCAAACAAAGTAAAGCTTGGTAAAAACCAACCAAACACAACCCACCCACCCAACTTTAAATTCTCAAAGAGAAGAACTAAAGACATCTTTAGTCTTCATTGCCTTAGCCTTTGCTTTTCCTTTTGCTTTTGCCTTTGCCTTTGTCATCGTCTTCGTCATTATTGTTGTTGCAGGTCGATTTCAACGGCACATTATGACCCTAAGACTAAGACAATGCTATTGTTGTTGTTGTTATTGTTGTTGTTTCCCGAATGTGGCTTTTGTCCAATATTTAAAAGAAAAAAAAAAAAATTTCACGCTGTCCCATTGTTGGCCACCTTTCTCTACCACCTTCTCTCGTTAGACCTCTTACCTTTTTATATATATTGTATTGTACATACATACTTCATTCGTAGTGAATTGGAATTGTATGAACACTTCTGTGTGATGTTTGACTCTACAAGTATAAAAACTTGGTATCGAGTGTGTCCATGGCCACCATATTCTTTATTCCCCCATTCATCAGTGTGTCTTGTATACGAGTATGTGTATTCAAAGCACTATGGTATGGTATGTAGGAAGTCTGAATCAAACCCATTTTGCCAGAAAATGATATACAAATCCATCCGTCTTCCATTTAGTTAGCCGATTCAGAACGCATGCATAAACACTTTTTCATTTCATTTTGTGAACACGAGAAGCGAGTTGAATGAGCGCACATTTTGAAACCCGTCGTTATACGAACGGAAATGTAAGTAGCATAAACACATGCCGTTTTCAAAACGTTTTGATATTTAGTTGTTGAAAAATATTGTTTTATCAGAATAAGAATTATTCATTTAACATTTATTTTGTTCAATGTGATTTAGAGGAGTGGGGCACATGGCAACTTTACACCAGCAAACAAACACAAATTCCTTCTCAATAAGAACGCAATGGTTTCGCAAGCATAAACACCTAAAAATTGACCTGAGTGAAGTTGATTTTAGCAAAAACCGATTAGACTGGATAATACTTAGTACGAGTTACATATTAATAATACTAAAGATAGAACCAAACCAAATGACAACAACATGATTAAAATATGATTTCGTTGCTACTTTATGCGTAAGTTAGGTTTGCACCGGTTAATGACAGAATTGTCATTTGTTTAAATTGAAAAAACTGAAGAAGCCAAACTAGCTCCTTCGGCCCAGAAGTCAACTTAGCCTGAGCAACGAAGTTACCATCTATAAAGCTATGGTGATCCTGTCCTGGACTTATGGGATTCCCCTATGGGACACCGCAGCCGAATCAAATGTATACCTCATACAGAATATACAGAATTCTGCCCTCTGTCAGATAGTAAACGTTCGTAATGACGTCATATCCACGGATCTGCGAATCCTCTCTGGCCGTGAGCACATCAATTTGCACACAAGCCAGTATAATTACCGGCTAAAGTCTCATGTCAATAGGCTAGCTTCTGCCTTGGCTAATAATACCTCCAGGAGGAGGCTCAAGCGCCTTTACCCTGATGACCTTTGGCTACACGGACGACAAAGAGGACGTAGTCTCCGTTTCTAAACTTACCAAAAATTGCCCGGCAATTAATTTTTAGGCTTCAAACCATCTATCAATCTCTAGCCATATTGTCACATATATTTTTTATAACCGTTAAGTCGGAGGTTTATATTTGTCCAATAAATGGTTTGATTGTAACTTTAAGCATCAGAAATGAAAGTATCTAAGTATGAATATGGTATGGTATTTGAAGTATGTGAAGTGTATCTGAATTTTAGGTTTGGTGAGACCAAGGTTAGCATTTTTTTTTTTAATTTTTGCTGGACTTTTTTATTTTTGTACTTTATTTTAGTTCTTCTTTTCCTGTTACATCTTCTCCATCTTCTTTTTCTTCTTCTGTTTACTTGTTCTTCAGTATTTCATTAGTTGACTCAAAAGTTAAGCGCGCGCGTTCGTTCCTTAACTTCTCCATGCTTCATTCATTCATTCATTCCACCACTCATTCATTCATTGCCTATTGCCACTTGGCTTTACCACAACTTAACATATGGTTGTTGTTGTTGTTTTTGTTGGTATTGTTGAGCACTTCGTTTGCTATTATTATTATTACTGCTTTTGTTGTTATTGTTACTATTGTTGTTGTTATTGTTGTTGTTGTTACTATACATATATATATGTATCTGTTTATATTGCATTTTCTTCGTCTATTTTCGGTCTGAAGTTTTTTCTCTTAATTTGAGGTCGTGAGAATCATGGCTAATTAATTGGCTTACAGCAAGCGAGCGAGCAACCAACAAACAAAACAAATAAATATACTACACACACATACACATACCCACACACCCACACACACACTCACACATATATATATATATATATACAGAGTCACATATGATCATGCCTATGGATATTTTTGTTTTTTTTTTTACTGTAGCATGCCTAAAACAATCAACAATTTTTCAGTCAAAACAAATTGTTAAATCAATTGCAACAATAGAAGTAGTTGGAGCAATGATAATGATGATGATGATGATGTGATGATTTTGATAATGATGATTCGATTGCATTCACAGTAACGATGTTGCCATTATTTGAGGGTCCTCAAAACCTTACCATTAACTTTGGTTTGCCTTTCACTGTCGGTAGTACCACATAACAAATTTAATCTCAATAACTCAAAAACTGAGTGATAACAAAGACATATGGCCAAGTTATCCTTATAACGCTGATCATTTCCATATATGTATTGGTACATGGTTCCATGGTTCCCATCCCAAACAGCAAGCAAAAATGAAATGATTAATTTCTGTTGTCACAAAACACTTTTGTTATGTAAGTTGGACTCACTCGTAAGTCTTTATGGATTAAATCGATCAAAATTATATATAACAGATTCTCTCTAATCTTCTGATTTGCTTTTTTTGTAAATTGTATCCAAAAAGCTTGGGTGATTATGGAATATTGCAACAAAGTCATGTAGTTCTGGACAAAACTAAGACACGATCTTTTAGGAAAGGACTGTGGCTTTCAGGGCTTAAAAATGCTGTAGTTTTTTAATTTCATTTGCTGCGTTTATGCTGTGACTGCGAAAAGTTGCAAGCACGGCAGCACAGCAATAGCTATGCTGCCGGTGTGGCAGCCAAAGGAACGAAAGAATGGCACAACTAAACAAAAAATTCAGATGTGCTGTTGTTGCAAAGCCAAAGAAATAATTAAAAAAAAAAAAGGAAACGATATTTTCGCAGCACAGCATTAGCACATTTTTTAGTGCTGTGCCAATATGCTGTCGGTTTATTAAACCCTGGAGGCTATGCTTGTTGCTAGTATAACAGCAGGACTTGAGAAGTTCTTGGTTGACTGATTGATGTTGGGGGGAATTGGCCAACCGATTCGACCACATATGAGAATCTATGAATATATTTCATTACTTTTGTCATCACCATATTGTGTTTGCTGCGTGTTGCAAATATTTTAAAAAGAAATTGAAGTATTCGCATGTAACAGTAACTTTTTGTTTCGTGTATTCTTGGAGTCGTTTAACACCCTTGCACCCATGCACGCATTTGTGCACATTTTCACATTGCACAAACATACGAGTATTATTAATTTGTTTGTTGGTTGGATATGTTGCTGTCTTTTCTTCTCAAAACAAACATAAAGAAAGAAAGGAAGAAATGAAGGATGGAACAAGGAAGAAACTAAAGACAACAAACAGGAACAATAGCAAGTGCTAGTGAGCAAATCACAATAACAACAATGACAAAGTGATTATGGTGAGAAGGAGGAGGGAGTGAAGATAGAAACATAAAGAGAGAGATACAGGAAAGTACCTGAAATCGAAGACTGTTTATATGCCGATTGATTTCAATTTCTCTGTAGTTGTGCTAGAAAACTCAGAAATTTAATTTTTTGAAATTATATGTTTAAAATGTAAATTTTTACTTAAAACAACTGAAATGTTGAACACAGGAAAACCTACAGTTGTTGGGATTTTTTTTTTTTTATAACTTCAAATAAAGGACAATTAACCAAATCGTATTTATAAACGCCAGAGATTTGAAAACCATCGAAAGAGATTTCTGGCACCAAATGCAAATTTCTCAAACCGCAGTTTAATCTTTGAGCAATGCTCAATGAATGAAGATACACTTGTAAAGTGCGGCTGACTAAAATGATCTTTTAGTTGCTCAACTTGAGCAATTTGCCTTTTCAGAAACCATCAAACTGTTTAACCTTCAAACGGCTGACAGTTTACAAATGTAAACTTTTTGACTTTAAGACGATTTTTTTGGTCTAAATTGACCAAATCTCTTAGAAATTTCTATATAGAACTACAAATTCATTTCTAAATTGAACGCTTCGTGCCGACGACGCTCAACTCATAACACATAATGATGATTCGATCAGAGCTCCAATATGGCATCTTTACGGAAAGAATTGCTCGTCTTTTGTAAAGCAAGCGTGCGGCTTATAGTTGGCTTTCAATGATTCATTAAGCAACATCCAATCGGCTAGCCGATCACTTCATGTATATCCATAATCGAATAGAATGGTCCGCAAAATTGATTTGAAGCGATCGCGGGTCAGCGAATCGCGATAAATCGGTGGTGCTTCTGGTGCCCAAAGCTCTTCTTATATCTGATCATGCGATTTATAGACGCCAGCCGTAATCAACAAGGGTAAAAAGAAATCAAACTCAACCACATCGATTCTACCAACTTTTGAACTAGTTTATTTGGATTCTTAGCCCTCCAAATAACTGCTAGTGCATGACCCTTTATGTTGGTATGCCGCAGTATTATATTTTTCATAACATCAGTGAAAATAAGGCGCATTGTGTCACGACGAGTATAAAAAAAACAAAAGTAGTATAAAGTTTTAATTTCGGTCAATACCGATATTATTGATATTTTATATCCCTATCCTAAACAGCAACAAGTTCTTTACACATTAGAGGCGTGCATTGATTGAATCACTTCAAATTACTTATGTTTCATTGTATGATTTGTAATAATAACCACATTCAATATGCATTGGACAAATAAAATATAAATGGAATAAGAGAAACACAAGTTATTCATAATTTAACTGAAAATAAATATGAGAGAAATTCAAATTCATTATAATGAATGTGATTAGATTATATTTACAAACCTATTCAATTTTTGTTGAAATATTTTAAACACAAAAATAATGAGGGATGAAAAAGACACTTTGAACACCAACAACCACTACTCTCAGGCGATCGAGTTGAGCGCACACAAAAATACAATGATCACTGCAATTGACGTCACCAGCAAATCACAATAAGGTAGTAAAATGCGCAGTCCCTTAAGTGACTGTGCTCTTCTTCTCAACTGTATCCCTCTCTTTGTAAACGCGTAATATGTTTACTTGTGCACTCACTTCAGCTCGCTGGCAATATACAAAACACATGAAAATATTTCTACAAATAATGAATAGGTTTGTAAATATAATCTATGTAATCACATTCATTATAATGAATTTGAATTTCTCACATATTCATATTCACATATCAGTGAGTAAATCAACATGTGAATGCAATGTTATTCATACTACAGAAGTAAAATATAAGTGAAACTTAAAATCAATTCCAATGAATTTGATTGCAACAACTAACCATTTTATAATGAATGAATCAAAAGGGCTTTTGATTCATTCAATGCACCCCTCTAATACACATGCATCGGTTTTATTAAAAACAAAAAAAAAAAAAAAAAAAAATTCAAGAAATTTCTCTATGCATAAATACTAAGTATGTTGAACACTCAAATGATTACTAATCTGATATGATTATATACTTATGTACAGTGGTGGAAAAGATAATAGAAACAAGCAAAATTTTTATATATTTAAAAAAAAAAAATTTGAATTAAAAACTTTTCTTTCTAAACTTTCAAAAAATAATTCAAAAAAGTTACAAAGGTGACGCGGAACACCCTGGTGGAACGAAGTTCCTTTTTCTGCTGTAATTCAAGTTTTTATTGAATTTGCTTAGGATGTAAGTTTGTTAGCAAAATCTTGCAAATAAAAATAGACATACTTTTTCGCATACACCTTTATTTCTGGGGTGACAATACAATAGACATTGATTCTATTAGTGTATTTTTGTCACGCCAAAAAACACGCTACCATGCTTTTTGGACACCTTTTTATTTAGTTTTTTTTTTATAAAAATTCAACTTATCTATTACAGGAGTTGAACCTTTGATGTTTCGATCGTGGAACTAAGTTTATCCCAATGAACTATGTTTTTTTTTTTTTTTTTTTTTGCAAATTTTTGGCATAAATTCTACAGAGCTACAGAACTAAAATTTTGCACTTAGGTTTCTGTTTACCATACGCAATACATTTGTTGGAATCAGCTGAATAGGACCAGTGGGAGGGGTACCCCTCAGACAAACCCCAAGGTCAAATTAATGTTCTTATTAGAAAAAGTGTTTTGTTTTTTGACGTGTTGATCTAAAATTTGGAAACTATAAGTTTCTGATCCATATTCATCAACTGTGTAAATTCCAAGATTCTAGGATTACCAGGAAGTGTACCTCCCATACAAACCCAAATATAAAGAATATATATACCGTTTTCAAGCAATATGCTTAGAAATTTTCTTGTATTTATTCAGAACGAAAAGTCCTAGACTTGATCGAAAAGTTCTAGTCTTGGTCAAAAAGTATTAGTCTTGGTCGAAAAGTCTTGGACTTCAGTTCCGCATCTTTGTGTGTTACAAACTTCATGAAAAACTTACTATACTATTATACAGCCAAATAGGGCATACCGTTTTCAAGCAATATGCTTGTATTCATTCAGAACGAAAAGTCTTAGGCTTGATCGAAAAGTAGTAGCCTTGATCAAAAAGTACTAGTCTTGGTCAAAAAGTAATAATCTTGGTCAAAAAGTCTTAGTCTATTGCTTGGTCCACCTACCGAACCGTATTGGGTAGCTTTCCACCTCTACGCATATATTTTATATGAGTTTACAAATGTAAACCAGTCCGCCGAAATGGGATATGGTAAACAGTCAACCGTTTGAGGGTTAACAATAAATACGTTACAGATTATTTAGAAATTGCATTATGCATGTCTGCCGTCTGTGGTTAGTTTCAAAAATAGGTACATAGATAAAGCTTCGAGGAGCAACACAAATACAGAGTCATTAATTGCACTTGCCCCTCTTATACGGCCCATACATTATGCGACTGATTGTAGAATCAAATTTCAAAACTTTTTATTTTTCATACAATCGAGCATTCCCCGCTCACGTTGTTAGAGTCAATAAGCAAAATAAAATTGTACAATTGATCGCATAATATATGGGCTGCAGTTGTCTCAGCTTCTATTACTCTGCCACTCTTCTCATTTAGGACATCATCAATACATAGGTAATACTATCATAGTTTCTTCAAATTTTTTTGGCAAATTTTATTCCCGGGAGCTTTAATCTTGTTTTCCTATAAATGAATTTAATTTAGTTTGAAAAGTCCCTTTCTGTTTTTCCTTATTCCTCGTGAATTCATAATAAAATATACTTACGTACCTACATATGTAAGTGTATTTACACTAAGTACCTACATATGACCCACATATTTTCATTAGCTTCATACTATGGTATACTATATTTTTTTTTTATTTCCTCTTCTTAATAAACATATGTGTATGTACATACCATAGTACCTACTTATCTTCTTATATACAACAGCATAACATGGTAGGTACTGGGTACAGGGTGCAGGGTATTCTAAAATCAAGCTCATCTGATGATATATCATTCGTGTTTTTGTATTCTGTACTATTTCGATTTAGTTTGTTTGTTTGTTTGCATGTCTCATTGTTGTTATTGTTATTGCTCTTTGTTTTTTTCTTTTTTACCTTTGTTTCTTTTGCATATATTTATTTAGTGAAGACGAGCAATAGAGCAACCGAACGACCAAACGACCAAACCACCGTCCTTAGAAACCGACTGAATGTACCTACTACTACGAATAACCGAGGAACCAACTGAACGAACGTTGGAGCGCGCGACAATAATCGCGATTTTTTAATATGAGAATATTCTCACCATTGTCTTTTATTTTGTTGCTATTTATTGTTGTGTTGTTGTTGTGTCTACCACGATGTTTGGTTTTTGGACTGACTATGCATAGTATATGAAGGGGGGAGGGGGAGACCAGTGTGTTGGGAGCTTTGAAGTTAGTTTAGTTTAGAGTTAAGGCTCCATGTATTACTTACTCACTTACTTACAACATTCATTACGATTGCAGCACATTTGTTGTCCATTCATTTTCAATGAAGGAGAAACAGACGAAATATACTCCAACATACTGTAAACACGAGGTGTGTCCCAAAAAATGCTGGCATAATTCTTTTTCTTTTAGAATTGGCATCCTAAGCCTCATTGGAGTTTTCATATTCTGGAAATCAATTTGCATAATAACCTGAGAGATTTCGAAGCAAAGTTTTTTTTTTTTTTTTTTGCACCAGTGATGCCACCTAGACCATTATAATGTCTCAATGTGGAAGCTGCTTAAATTATTTCTAACTCATAACAAAGCACACAAGGCTATTAGTACACCTGATTGGCATAGTAACTTGTCGTCGTCGATACATTATACTTAGATAGGAAAATTCTCAGATTGTGCTTTACTGACTAGAATTTCGGTATAATGTTGAGTCAGTTCTTAAAATATTAATGGTGATTTTTTGGAGGAGTCATTGCAGAGTTATGAACACAGGTTACAGCATTCATAGGTTCTCAAAAATGGTACGCTCAGAGAAAATTAACAAACAAATTCTATCTACAATACAATAAAAAAAGGTAAACTAGATTTTTGGGGGCACTGGATATTTTTTGAAATCTCAAAGTGATAGTGGCAGGAATACGGGATACTTTCGGAACATGCCTCGTATAGAGAAACACATACACATAGTAATAAGTAGTAGTAGTAACAATATTTAGGTGTGAGCAACACAAAACAGGCGCCGGCTTTCGTGCAATGAAAATTGCAATTGCTCGCCTTCTTTACATTCTCTTCCTTTTACTTCTTTGCCTTCTTCATCATCTTCTTATTTTATTACAATTGTTGTTATTGCTGCTACTACTGCTGCTGTCGTTGTTGTTGTTGTTGCAATTGCTAGTATTAACGATCAGCGACCTTAATTCGCGCTCACTTTGCAATCGGACGCTGGAAATCTGCAAATCTCAGATGAGAAGAGAAGAGTAGTGAACCCTTCCTCTTTTTCTTAAGGTAAAGTAACCTTAAGCAACACAGCAGCAGCAGCAGCAGCAACACAATTTCGAGTAGCAACATTACAAGCAACAATAGCAGCAGCAGGAGCAGCAGCAACAGTTGCTGCTATGGTGAATACACTGTTGTGTTGTGTTGTGTTGTGTTGTGTTGTTGGTACTTTTATACTTAGCACTTTGATTGCATGTGAAAAATTTGTTGCTACTATTGTTTTTGTTGTTGTTTTTACTCTATAAAATTAAAATAAAAGCACAATAGCAACAACAACAACAACAACCAACTAAGTTGGTAGTGAAAGAGGAAGTTGCTGTTGAATTCTTTAACTTGCAACGGATTTCATGTAAATTGTCATTATTGTTGCTGTTGTTGCTACTCCACTTGGTTTTATGTGCTTCCTCTTAATGTTGTTATTGTTGTTGTTGTTGTTGCAATTGCAGTTATGCGAAATTTACTCTTTATTTATTTTATTTTTTATTTTTCTGATTTGTTTTTTTTATTATCATTTGTTTTTTTTTTTTTTTTTTTTAATTTCCAATTGGTGTGAACTCTAAAGAAAATATTCACATGCAACTTGTGGCTGAACTGAATTGAACTGAACTGAGCAACAAACAACAATAACAAAATACAAAATACAAAATAATAATAAAAACAAAGCAAAAGAATACGACGACACTGAACTCAAAAAAAGAAGAGGGTATCAAGTGGGAAGAAGAATAAGTAGGAATAGGTGTAAGAGAAGAATGAACATTGACGAGGTCGTCACTGGTCGCTGACGTTAAAAATAATAGAACTCGTCCAACTGTTATAAGGCTGCGTGTCTTCATATTCTACTACTAGGTACTATAGTGCCATAATAATAACTACTCTGATCACTCACTCACTCACTTACTAACTAACACCAGTAACATTTGATTAACTGTTCATGGAAACAGGTATAAAAGAACTCTGGCCTATCTGCCCCTGTTCTGCCCTGCCTTGCTGTGCCCTATGTGGGAGTAGGTGGATGAGTGCATTCAAAGTTTTCTCATCATGTCCAGTTCCAGTTAGTCCATATTAGTGTAGATACTACAAGGGTTACTTATATTTCCATTGTTAAATTACAAAATATTAAAAGAATTCAAATTTGTATGTAAATCTGTTCAATGGACAGACAATTAGCTTGTAAATAGGTTTACTAACTAACTAACTAACTGTAAACTGAAGTGCTTAAGCATTCATTTATCCACATATTCTTCACCCCACCACACTACCACACACTCATCTTTTATGCCATAAATCTAGAACAATTAAGAAAAAAATTATGCAAAAATCTTTGAATCATTTATAACTTAAGTATTTTCTTTTTCTCTTTTTTCATTACAGGTGAGTTAATGGTTTAACGGTACATAGTAATTACTAAATACTACAATTGTACATAAATTATGAGTAAGTGAACTTATATATAACCAAACTGATCTTAGATCTTGTTGATCATACAAAATGTGTTGTATTTTTTGATAAATTATCTAACATATATAAAAAAAAAATCAATGTAATTTTGTTTACCCAAGAAAAGAAGTCCTTAAATGTCATTAAATTGAGAAGTATTGATAGAATCAGACACCAAGCTACAATGTTCTACGTTTGTAATCTTGAACAATATTAGCATTATCAAGTAACCGAAAAAGCTCAATGGTTTCGTTGCTTGTGTGGCACGTAGCGCCGTCTTGTTGTAAGTAAACGTTGTCCAGATCAATACCATTCAATTCCGGCCATAAAAAATCATTAATCATCTCTCGATAGCGCAATCCATTCATCGTTACTGTTGCTCCAGCCTCATTTTCAAAAAAGTAAGGTCCAATGACCCCGCCAGACCATAAATCCTACTAAACAGTCACACGTTGAGGATGGAGAGGCTTTTCAACAATATCTCTTGGGTTTTCCCAGCTCCAGATGCAACAATTCTGCTTGTTCACGTAGCCACCGAAGTGGAAATGCGCCTCATCAGTCAAGATGATTTTTCGATGGAATTCCGGATCATTTCTATGCATTTCAATAACCCAATCAGCAAAGACACGACGTTGTTGATGATCAGCCGGCTTGAGTTCTTGTGTTAACTGAACTTTATAAGCCTTCAGACCCAAGTCTTTATGCAAAATACGGTGTAATGACGTTTGTGGAATGCCAAATTCCAAAAAACGATGAGGAATGGACAAACATGGGTTTTCTTCAAACACTTTGGGCTAAAGCAGCAATATTCTCAGTTGTTCTTGAGCGACGTGCACGGGTTTTATTCTTCACATCACTAACTTGTCCCAACAGCTCGAATTTTTCCACCAATTTCTGTATTGCTGTCCGACAAGGTGATTCACGACGACCCAAAAATTATAATGAATTTTAATATTTTCAATGGTTTGTTGAAGCGTGTATCATTCCATTTTTATTAATGGCGTAGTTTCTACTTATCAAATGTTTAAAACTGACAGCTGCAAAAGTGACATCTACCGAAATAGCGGGCTATTCAAAATAACACCTTTTATTGGAAAACCCTTTACAATATCATTAGCGACTAGAAGGTGATCTCTGTAGCACTATAGTAAATTGGATAGTGTGAGAATATTCTAACCGTCGAATAAATATATGCACCGATTTTTATGGAGATCAGTTCAACAGTGTAGAAGGTGATCTTTTCAGCGCCATCTAGTGGCGATTTGCAACAAAGTGGATAGCATAAAAACATTTTCCATTTTTATGGTGATCTGACTGATCACGATGTCGGATTTTAGCGCCATTAAACTATTTTCCATTTCCAACCCGGGCAGAGGTTGCTTCACTTCTCCCTCCCAAACATTAGAAAATGATTTAGAAAATCCTCTCTTTGCTTGTGGCGACTTTTTGCTATATTTTCCCATATTATTTTCACCTTCTTTTTTCTCCCCTTCTTCTTTTACGACTATAAATGAGGAAATGCAGGTGGTACTGGTTTTTATATTAATAAACTGCACACGACTACCACATGGTACATGACCAAACTCTCTACATGGTCAAGTTTGTCATGTTTGTCATGTTCTGCCATCTCACTCGCACACCTGGTTAGTTTAATTTTTTTATTCGATTTTTCAACTATTCCTCTGTGGTTTTTCCGAATTATCTTCTTTTTTTAAACCACCCCAGTATTGAGTCGAACAAAGCAAAAAAAAATTATTGAAATTTGTGGAGCCAATCTCGAGCTTTTGTAGGACTTATTCAAGGCAACCGAGTTTTATATATACATACATAGTAATGTAGTAATTGGCAAAACTATCCTTTGAAACCCTTTCCTAAACATAATAACCTGTTGCGTTTAAATGATTAAGATCTCATTGATGATGAAATGAGTTTCAAGTTTTTTTTTAAGAATTTAAGTCAATAAAATAAAGTTATCTAATTACTGAACCAGGGAAACTCTAATACAGTCTGGAGAGCATTCTTATAAAGTTCGATGCGGATCGGACCCGGTGTTGTTGAGAAATTGGATGATAAATATTTGCATATAAAGCTTAGAGACACCTTTCTTTTCGTTATTTTATAAATTTTCTTAAGTATTGAATAGACCAATTAAATAGAATTTTAAGAAAGAAAAACATCCATAGTAAGGCACAACAAATGAAAATAGAGCATTTGAAACGGAAGAATAATGAGAATTTTGACTTGACAGAAACAAGGAAGAACAACGAAAATCTCGACTAGCTAGTATAGTATAGTGTAGGACGAGAAAAATAGTTTAACAGCTTTTCACTCCAACACCGTTTGACCGATCAGCATGAAAGTTGGCATGTATATGTATTTCTTCATGGAGTATGTTTATATGCTATCGACTTTGTTGCAATTCGCAGGGTTTTATATATTTTCATATTTTGTTTAATAAGAATACTGTAAGTTCACAAAATGAGAGCGAGGAAGGAACAATGACTACAAATATCACGCAACGCACGCCGGGCTACGCTAGTGAATTATAAAATAGAACAACTTTTAAGCAACCTCGGAGCCTTTTTAACAATTTTCTCGCAAGATGAGTTGCTAAAGCCTTAGCAAGAAGCTATGGATGGAATAATAGATTTTCCGCTATGGAAATTTATTTGGTCGCCAACAAATCGAATGTTCAGGGTTCACTTCCAGGCATCGGCTTATTATTATACAATACCATAAATTAAAAAAAGAAACATTAATTCTCCGTAAAATGTCAGATGATTTCTCTTGAAAATTATAGGGAACAGAGATTTGTTTGCAGTTTCGTTTCCTATTGTCCATATAATGTCTATAACTAGTGCTACGTATTGCTTAGATGCTGTTGCTAATCCTAATCATATTGACAATCAATTTCAGCTTTCTATCTCCTAAAGTGTAAATTTTTGTCTATAACTGTCAATAAATTGATCATCCTGTTCATGCCGGACAATTGTTTAGTGAAAAGGAGAAGGAGTGAAAGGCAACAATTGTGTTTCCCTTCACAATTCATTGATTCTAATGGTCTCCGATTCTGCTCTCCTCCTTTATCCTAGCGCAAGCATTCGAATAAACTTCAATAAATTTTATTTTTCTTTAAATACCATACTCTCAAGTCTACTAATTACAATACTTGAGGACGGAAACATCGAAATCTGGGTCAATAAAACTGCTTCACATATGCGTATATGTGTAGAATTTATTTATTGCTGATTTGATCTATTTCCAATCTAAAAACTAACTGGTAGTAAACTATTGTATTGGACACCTGCTCATATGATGAGCTGAGCTGAGCTGATCCGAACTGAATACATTAAATTCATCATCTTCATCATCATTGAGGATTAAATAAAATTTTCCCACAAATTTACACAAATAAAGTGTAAATATCTTTCTCTATATAGATTTTTTTTCATTGCTCTTTAGATATCCTTTTTAGGTTACAGGAACAAGTATAAAATTTCATTAAAAATATTTTTACGCTCGGTTTACTTATTGAATTGCATTTCAAGTGATCCCAAAATTCAATACAAAACACAATACAAAAACAGAAACTGAAAAAAAAAAACAAAACAACAAATCGCAAAGGAGAAAAGGAGCAAGGACGACGAAGGTGATAGAGAGTGAAAGAGAGTGAGTGAGTGATTCAAGTACTAAAGTATTTACTGATCTCATTACATTAGAGGAGAGAAACTGTCAAAAGGACGTGCAATGCACTTGTTTTGCACGATCTTCAAAATTCTCTGCTGTGTCCTGTCAATCAAAATTGATCCTTGAATCGTATTTCATGTGAACACAACACAACACAACACAATAAAACAAAACAAAATACTACAAATGAAAATGAAAAGCAGAAAATTCATATGGAAAAAGAAAGGAAAAAATCGCCAGTGAAAAGTACAATGCCCCTTCGTTAGTCCGTCTTGCATAGCGTTGGTCTTCGCGAAGAGACCAAGTAGGAGTGCAAGTGCCTGTATGTCTTTAGTTTATTGTTTACTTGTCCCTTTTTTGTGTCTATATTTTTTTTATATACAGTAAGATATACATTTGGAGCGTTTGTAATATGACCAAGGGGCATATCCTGCTAACGGTTCTACTACTACGCGTAAATCGACTCAAGTGATTAGCCGCCGAGAGAACTCAATGACGACCGACGAACGACGAACGACGAGCGACGAATAAGATAAATAAGTTTTTTAAAAAAAGGAAAATAGATTAGAATGGCATCGTATAAAAATATGACATGAAAAGAAAATGAAAGAAAAGAAAAGAAATCTCTTGGTTTTTCTTTTGCTCCTGTTCCCGTGTTGTCCTTTTGTATCAAAAAGAAATTGTCATTCGTTCGCGAAATTAAGTTCATTGTCATCATCAGCATCAGCATCAGCATCAGCATCATCGTTATTATGGGACATGGGAAAAATTTGAGCAGGTGAAAGTATATCGCATCAAAGAAGATCCATATGATGAGAAAGAAAGGCTGATAAAAGAAGGAATTCGGGCTTCGCTTGTCATTGTGCCTTGTTGTCTTGCCTTTAGTTAGGGCAATTTTCGTCCTTTCTGCACATTCGCTGATCCAGCAAAATAATTGAATTGATCATGATTTGCTTTTGTTTGGTGTCAAAATCCTTTAGTGCGCGATTAAAATCTATCGAACATAGAAATACATTGTAATATATTGTAGGTATATTTTTTTACCTGAGCCAGGTCTCATGTCCTTTCTGATGCTATCCCCTATGCATATGTGAGCAAGAGCATGGCCATAACCATGAGTTTGCAAATATTCGGCAAAAGAAAGCAAGTCAATCAAGAAAATCAGCGTAGGATTCGCACACTTAGGCTTAGAGTTTTTTCATTTTTCTTCTTCACCTCTTTCATCATCTTTCAAGTGAATTTGTGCGTGAGAAAAAGGATTAAAAGAAAAAGATATCCTGATTGACTGACTATACTGTATGGTAGCAAAACATTAACAAACAGACTGCTTCTGATCAATATGAAAATGATTATTTTGAATCGCTCGCTCTTAGTCTTAGTTCCTTTCTCTGCATATCTGCCATGATTTATACTTACTTCTCATTTCATCATAACTACACAAAGATATATATAAAGAAGGATAAAGATATATAGTACTTAATAGACCATCTGATCATCTGATCAAACTCTTACTCTTCCTACTACTTAGTATCTTCTTATACTACTCCCTATGTTGTTTGTTGGTATTTCCTATAGTTTAGTGTCATTTCTTCACTCAACAAACAAAATAAAAAACTAGTTTAATTTGCCACTCAAACTATTGAATTGAGTGTATCGGTGAATTGGGAAATTGGGGAATCTCCTTGCCACCACAATGACTTCAGCAACCAGCAATGGTTTAAACTTCAACTTAGTTGGGTTAAGCTGCATCTTTTGCTCTAACCACAACAACAATGAGATCATTTAGTAGTCGACTTATGTTTGAATCGAAAACTACTGCCGCTGACCCTGCCAGCGTACCGTCTTCATCCAGTCTCCGTCCGATCTGGTCTTACTTCGTATATAATTCTACTGTTGCTGTTGCTGGTGCTGCTGTTGCTGCTGCTGTTATTGCTGCAAGTTCATATCGATAAGCATCAAATTCTCACGAACTTTTATTGTCCTCTGAGTACACATTACGGGACAGACAATTCGGACAGTCAGACAAACAGAGGGACCAAGCGACAGATAGTTAGAGAGACAGACAGACAGACAGACAAACTAAATAGGCGCATTCGGACAACGAAACAGTTTCAGTGTTTTTGTTTTTTTTTTGTTTTTTTCTAGCGATTTCCACGCTCATTTTAGTAGCGTTTTAGTGGAACACGTTGCACGTTGCAAGTTGCAAGTTGCACACATTGTGCTGCTCGCTTTCGCGCCACTTTAAGACTTCTGTCGTCGGTCCTCTTAAGTACTCGTCGTATCTTTTGTGACTATAAAATCGGAACAACATACAACCATAGTAACAACAACAACAATTGTGGGCTGATGCACTCGAACTTAACTAAAATTGAACTCTTTCGTAGTCGCTTCGCTGCTTAAATTCGATGACTTTAACTCGGAACTCTCGAAGCTCGAATCTGACTGAAATTGTGGCATGAACTTTGCTGCTTTATGTCGCTTATTGTAGTTGCATTTGTTGTTGTTGTTGTTGTTGTTGTTATTATTGTTGTGGGTTTATTTGCTAACTAAATGGTGAAGCTTAAGCTTTTATACTTAAAGGAGAGACATTCAGATAGACAGACGGACACACAGCCAGAGAACAAAGCATGCGACTAAGTGTGCAAAAGCGATCCACAGTAGTTTGTTTTACCATCATCATCATCAGCGCCTTCATCATTGTCAGCATCATTATTATCATTATCATCATTATCATTGTTATCATTATCATTTACTCTGGTAATATTGGCTTGTGAGTTACGTGGGCATTGCACGCTCCTAGCAACAACAACAACAACTATCACATGAAAATCCCAGTGCGACAATGACTACGACGACATTCGACATTTCAAGCAATTAATGCCAAATTTAGACAAGTCGAAATTTCTTGAAATTAAATATCAATTGGCAGTATTACTTACTACTCCCTATCTCCCTATCTCCCTCTCTCTCTCGGTATTTCTCTTTTGTTTTAAATCACTGTGACTATAAGTTGAGATATGCGGAGGTGTTCCGTATATGATTTTTTGCATAGTCAATTACGGTCAGCAAATAGCAAGTGCAACAAAATAGATGTGGTAAATAATAAGAAAATAAATAGAAGGCATCACTAAAACAGCGGTTCTTAAACTGTAATTTGCAAAACACTTGGCTGTCAAGTGCAAGCTTACTTACTTACCAGAATAAACTACTCAGTTATAGAGAATAGTTGAACAAATATTAACCTTCGTATACTCGCGCGCTTCTTCAAAACACATATACTCTCGCACGGTCTTTCAGACCGTGATTTGATCTCGTATGTATTTTTGTAATTATCATTATCACCAAATGATGAAGGTTCTGATTAATCTAGTTTGCATATTTCTAACAGCCTCAGTCTCAGTTTTTTTTTTGCAGACTTGAAATTAATGCCCGCCTTTTAAGATGTGGTCATACGAAAGTGTCTCTAAAAACTTCTTGCGGCTTTTCTAATGTTAAAATTGTTAAGCCCATATATTATAAAAGAATATATACCAGCAACATTTATAAGGCTGTAAAAAATATCCTTAGACCACCAATTAGTTCCTAAAGCGCAGTTATAGGTTTCACACATTTTACTCATTTAGTGTTTGTATTTTTGCCGTCATAGCCGACTTTGAAGATGTATGCGCAACCTCTTAAGGTTCGTCTGACGAACAACCCTCTTGTTCCGTGTCTGTATTTTCCCCATGTACTTCTAAAGCATCCTCCACTGTCACTCTTGGTATCGTTATATGAGTCAGAATCAGAACATTCTAATAGCGCCCTTATCCTTTCTTCGTTCAACGTGGTGACAGAATTGGCTACCAATGAATAAAAATGGTCCTTAAATAATGTTATCCATTATATTCAATCAGTATTATATACCACCAAACTAAATTAATAATAATATTGAGAAAAAATTTCAAATAAGAGATTAGACCGATGACAGTATCAAAATGTCACACGTGAACTTTGCACAAACGCTTTCACTGCACTAAACATTGCCAAACAAGAAATTAAGAAACTAAGATAACAATTTTGTCGGTCTGAGAGATCGAATGAAGCATCTTTTCTTAAATTAATGTCCTTGAATCACCAGGGTAGATCCCCGAACCAATTTTCACATTACTTAACTTGGTATTCCCAACATTTCTTATGTTCAAAGAAAAAAATCAAAGTTTTTGTTTTCGCAATAATCAGTTATGTTCAGAAAATGGGTCTACAAGATTTCTAAAGAAAACATGAACAGATGACATATGTTTAAGAACCCCTGCACTGAATCATAGGTCATAAGTAATAGGCGATTTTAAAAGTTTTTAGTTTGACCAAAAGCATAAGTTTGTACCCACTTGAATTGTTCAGTTCTGTTCAGATTTTGTACTGTCTGCCTTACTGTTCATCAAAGTATAACGCACACTTACTCACTACAAAAGTGTGAACACACCCATGTGTCTTATACCAGTAGCTTGCTTGTCTTAGCCCATTATAACATACTCGATAGTATGAGAATAGTTGTTACTGTTGCTGTCGTCTTCACCGGAAGCAGCACTCATGACGCATGTCATTGACAAGAACCAACCAACCTTTCTAGACTTTTTTCTACCTAACACTTTGCCCATTTTTGGGTGCATTTTTTTTTTTTTTCTTTACTTAGGGTGTGTGTCTGTTTATATAAGTACAATATTTTTTGGCTTAAATTTTCGGGTTTTTTATAAGTAATTCTAATTTTACTTAAACTTTTCAAATATTTCCATATGATTCGCTTGCATATTGAATGCTGTTGAGTTGGTGTTACCCCCACAAATTCTATATATGCATGTGCATTTTAAAATGCGGGACCAAGATCACCAACAACACCAACAAAAACCAACTTTCTAATCGAAAAACCAAATCAAACTAATTCAATTCAATTCGATTCGATTAAAGATCCGAAATAATGGAAAATCAAATGCCTTGAATCGATACTCAATAATTCTCAATACCCAAATAAAATTATTGTATAATTATGATTATCATAATCATTAATTGTTGATGATGATGTTTCCTTCTGTTGATAATGATAATCAATATTTGTCGTAATACTCACAAACAATATAGGTACGTATAAACTTATATAATTTCATTGCATTTTTAACCCTTTTAGTTCACTAATCTTAACCCGCATTACTTTGAAATGATTTTACTACTACATTATTATTGTATTGTATTGTATGGTATCTGGTTGTATAAGAAGTATCTGTCACCCAGTGATGGGAGTCTACTCAACTAGTATACTCTATTCTACTCCACTATTATATGTTTGTTGTTTGTCAAATTGTTTTATGGTATCAACTTAATTAAGCAATCCAATCCAATTCAATTTAAGATACCATATATAGAAACATGATAGACAGATAGGAAGAGTCAGAAAGAGGCACATAGAGTGGGAAAGACAGAGTAAGGTCCTGTTCTAATTAGAAGTATTCATTTATTTTAATTAAATTTCTATTAATAATTTCAAGAAATTTTCAAAAATTCAACTAATTGTAGTTATAAATGAATGAATTCTTATGTTGGGTGGCAAAAAAGTTATTTTTACATGTCTGAGTTTAGGAGATCTTTTATGCACGGTACAATTGTCATTTAACATCTGAAGCCATTCGTTAAATAGATCCATTGTCATAAACACCTTCTTATTGTGTTGGTTGTCGGTAATGCATTGGAACCACCTTGGTTTTGCAGCCAAAAGCCATACGTTCTTCATAAAACTCTACATTTTTCTGATTTCAGAACACTTCCAGTTTCATTGGTTTGGCAAAAAAAACAAAGTTTTCCGATAATATTTCGCCCCCAATGGGAGTATTACTTTGCCGGCAGTGTGGTAGCCACAATTGTAGTAACTTTTCCAACGGAAAACGAATTCCGCCTGGAACTACGAATTATAAGAGGTTTTATAAATAAAAGATTGGACTGTCAATTTTAAATTGGTAAATACTAAGCTGGAATTTATTTTTATAAGCTTATACATGTTTCCCTGGTAAGAAATCATATCAACGTTTTGTTTTAAAACTTTCGAGGTTTCTTGCAATATATCTAAAACATTTGATATTGTAGACTGAATGTGTTTGTACACGCATCACATAAAAGCCAATAATTGGATTCAAAATTGAATTACTGAAAATTAACAAGCTTTATTGTGAGTAACATATAAGCGTTTGTTTCATCAAAATCGATCTACAGAATCAAGAGATATTAATTATTGTAAATTGTAAAAGACTTTTTAACACATTATTTCTGGCTTTGTTATGCAATAACAGACTATGCATACAAGTACAGCTCTCTTCGTTCTTTTTTTTTCTGTAAATATTTGTAGTCGCCAAAACATAAAAGGCGATCTAATTACATAGAGGGCAGGACAACGTTTGGCCGGGTCAACTAGTCCCACATATATGTATTTCATTTCTTTAACTCTAAAACAAAGGTATGAAAATCAGAGAGTTGACAAGAGTTTGTTTTACTTTTTTGAGAGACTCATAAAATGGTTTACCAGAGCAGGTTTCGTTAATAATTTTTCATACGGTGTGACCTAACTACCCAAATTGCAGATCTTTTGAGAGACTTTTTTTTGTTTCTTGAGGCGCTTCCCTCATTTAAACACTTAAAAGAATATAACAAGCGCTTCCTCTATAAGACCCCAAGCAGATATCAAGATAAACAAAGATAAAGCTTCGAGCCATGCAATTGGAGATTATAAAGAAATGTTACATATTATTTTATGTTTTTTTTTTTTTTTTTTTTTCTTGCAAAATCTATTACTTTTTTTATATGAAAGCAATTTAAATTTATTGAATGATACAATTTGATAAATATGCATAAGTTCATATATTTCCTTGATTCAAATAACAATCCATCGTATAGTTTTGGAGCCTTACAGGTTTTTATCTAACTACGAGTCTATTAAAAATTTAAATTTTGGTATTTTGGAAATTGTAATTTTGATTTCAAATTCTTATTCATACATTTATTCTTAATCTTAAGATATTGTATCTATGCGACATATTCTTTCTATCTATGCATTTTACCATGTCGCACCTCTCTTGGCTGCACCTTGATGAGTCTTATCATTATCATTTCACCTAACCTTAAATGAATTTACCTTTTACCCAGTAACAGTCTGCTGTTACCTTCTCTAACTGAGTTATGATATGAGAGATACTACATAATTCTTTATGTGATTATTATATTTGTTAGTGCTGTTGTTGTTGTTGTTGTTGTTATTGTTGGTGTCTTGTAGTATAGAAGAAATCAATCATATTTTCTTCTGTTTTTCTTTTTTTTTTTTGTATTTTTTTTGTACTCGTAATGCCTGGAACACGTTTTGCTAAATCTCCTCTCCCCATCAAAAGAAAAACAAAACCAAAAAAAAAAAATAAGAAATTATTTTAACAAAAAATCCCAACAATAAAAAATGAATGAGATACATTCTCAAAGACCATTCAATGTTCGTCAAATATTTTTGACAATTATTGTTCTTAAAGAGAACAAATAATGTTCAACCTCATCATCATGGTCATGATGAAGATTACAATGATGATGATGATGATGATGATGAAATGTCACTTTGTTATTGTCACCAATAATGATGTCCGATGGACAGAGGCCTCTCTGGTCTCTGGTTTGGTCTAAAAAACAAACAACAAAATAAAAATTGTTACGCGTATTTAAGCAACATATTCACGTAAGAAAGATACATTTACAGATGCACACACACGCACACACACACGGATAGATACTAAGATAGATAGATATGCATACATGTGCGCATGGGTAAGTATATTTCATTCATACAAAAGCAAAAGAGATGCAAAAGATACGTAAATACACAGATACTTTTCTTATACGAATTGTACAATAGTATGTAAGAGTACATGAATAGCTACACGTTCTGTTTTGGTATTATGCTTGTTACTTGGCGACTTTGCGTTGTCCATCCAATGTTGTTCGACCTCTTACCGAATACACACCCGCACGCAGTGATCCCATCCCATACGAACCGATTCGATGTGATCCCATTGAGTGTGAATTGCTTTGTAGATACAACTGAAGTTCATGATGAATTCTCATGGGAGATGTGATGCTGCTGCCGCTGCTGCTGCTGTCTGACCAACACGACCAACTGACTGAACGTCGCATATAATACTACGTGGATGATGATGATCATGATAATGATGATGACGACGTGATGGTGATGGTGATGATGATGAGATCACCAATGCGTCTTGACACGTTTTTTTTTTTTCCTTAAATTTGTAGAAATTTGAATGTGACCAAGTGAAATACAAAAAACACAAAAAAAAAAAAATGAAAAGAAAAGAAAGTAAAAAAAGAAAAAAATAAAACGAAAACAAAACACAAAATACAGAACACAAAAAAGATACATGATGCACATGTCGGCGGTCGATCCTAAAGACACATGAGTTTCGCCCGCGCATTGTTTTGAGTCTTTCAGATCATGATTATGTTGATAATGAAGATTCAAACTAAAAAAACTTTGGTAAGCGTGTGAGAAGATGGTGGCTGCCCTGAGTTATAGGAGACAAACAAACCAACAGTTGATCTTGAGCGATCTTTGTTTGCATATGATTGCAAAGTAGAAAAACAAAACGACAGAAACTCAAAACAAAATACAAAAAATACAAAAAAAAAAATGCAGGGCAAAGACAAAGTAGTGAAAAAAAGGGTGAAACTAAAAGATTCACAGATTCAAAGATGCACAGAAGGAGATAGAGAGAGAGAGAGAGAGAGAGAGAGAGATTGAAATATCAGTGCCTCAGTAGATCGGGAAATTGAGAGAAAGGGGGAAGCTGTGCTTATATAGAGCTTAGTAACTATATGAAGTGAAGGCGGCTTTAGGCGTACAAAAACAATTATTCAAGTGACAACTTTAGTTGGCAGTGAAGATGGACGACAAAAACACACCAACTCACCAATGCTTTGTTATATGTAGTATGTAACTTAAACATTTTGTATCTCAACAAATACTCATACACATACAAACATGTATGTACGTTCATATGAGCTAAGATGTGCGTGACATGTTACTGCTGCTGCTGCTGCTGCTGATGTTATTGTGGCTGTGACCATGCGCGCAATTTATGATGATATGATGGAAGGCAGGCTGGCAGGCAGGAATTGTTATGGGCGCTGCCGCCTTTGACAGATCAACGCTGGCCACGTTTCACGTTGGGTCAGTCAAACGATAAGATACAAGTATTGTAATACTTATACCATATACCAATGGATGAAACAAGTTACGTGTTTGGCATATTGAAATCAAATTGAAAGAGTAACAAAAACACTAACAAACAAAACAAAACAAAATACCACATATGACAACATCTGTGAATTCTTTTCATTTCATCTATTATGTATCTTCTGTTGGTGCTGGACTATTCATTTGAAATTTTGTTTGTGTCAGTTTTCGAGATCAAATCAGATCTGAGAACACATTCAATAACAAAACAGGTACACCATACAATAATAACAAGTGTCCTTTAACTTGCAACAGAAGCGCCATATAGATAGAACACAGATGAAAACAGGATACACATTATCTCCCTAAACAAGGATATTTTCAGAAAGCAACCGCCTACAAATAAGAAAATTTCAAAAACCGATCCAACTCTCTTCTCTCTGTGATGTGCACAAACTCATTTTGTTGTCCTTTTACATATTGTAGTTCTTATTGTTGATGGTCATAAATAAATAATTTAAAAGAATAAAGGATACGTAAGTGAGGACTGGAGAAGGACACTGAAAGTAGGCGTATGCGATTGTAAAAGAACTAAAAGTATTTCAATATTTTGCACAAATAAATCTTATAGGACAAAAAATAAACATGTGACAAAAATACACGTATTATTATATTGTAGTATGTCAGTCAGTCAGAGATCAAAAGATACAAGGTGCATACTGTAGTTTAATAGGCGTTTTATTTATATATACCTACTTATCCTCAAACTAAACCTGTACAATTTAATTTTTTAATAATACTCACTTTTACTTTCTATGCTTAATAACCCTGCAGTATGATTGGTCCCCGTTTCGTTAGTGATTCACTAACCCTTTTCTTATTACCTAATGGCTAGTAAATTCACTAGTCATTGCAAATGCAGGCAGTGGCTATGTCTGATGACACGACTGGTGATCGGTATGGTAATGCAGGCGGTCGTAATTGAACTCTTCCAATGACATCGCTATATTAAATTCACCAGCTGAATATATATAAAAGGAGATATGTAGTTGAAACTAGTACTGGTTCCAAAGGTAGGTACTAGCCACGAACCAGTTTAGGATCAGTGATCCTTACTGTATGGAAGCTGTCACTTCTACAAATATTCTCGAATATCGATCAATTTTTAAACGAATCTAGACTCAAACCTTTTAAATGAGACCACACACCCAACATATGTGTGGCTATTACTCATGAATATCATTAGTAGGTATATAATAGGCTATTGAATAAACTTAGAACAGGTCTATAACTATCTTAATTTTATACTATTGTGCAATTTAATATTTATGTTTAAACGAGAAATTCTTGTAAATACATGCGTATATAAATATATATAAATTGTGTAACTCGGAACGGCTCTTCCGATTTGGTGTTCGCCTTATTACTGAAGTGTTTTAAGAAAAAAGATAATTCGAAAAAACCGAAACAAACAGCCGAAAAATAGGAAAACCCAAATCAATGTGTGCAAGTGAGATGGCACATGGCATGGCTGTCAGATAAGTAGGTAAATTGTGTTTACTGGTGCAGAGTTGCCATATGCATAAAATGAAGTGTGACTTGTCCATCAGAATGAATAACACCAAACACGAGCAAAGCGCGTTCTCTTTAGAGAATTGACCACTTATGTACACGGTGTAATCTGTAAATAACCGAACTTTAAGTCTACCATAAATCATAGACCACGTAGCATCATCTAGTATTAAACGTTGATTACAACTAAGTTCATTCTAATCGATTGGCATGTTACAAAATTATGATGATTATATAAGCGGTATTTAAGTTTACATGTGGTTTACACGTGATGATTTCAATGAATATCCAAGTTCTGGACGAACAGAAGCATCAACTTGTACAGGGAAAAAATCACTATTGATCGCATTCTATACAATATAAACTAAAGATATAGGTAAAAGAAAAGTCTGTCCACTTGTTGTTCCACATCAGTTGCATGAAGATAAAAAAACATTATTTCACCCCGAATTTTTGATACAAAAAATGGATTTGTGTGATTGACCACCCTCCGTATTCGCTTAATCTATTACCGTGTGACTATTATGTGACACAGGTAACAAAGTTTAAAAAGTCTATGGATAAATTGTATCAGATCAAACGGTGTATGTACTCCGAATCATGTCAATATATTAAAAATAGTAGGTACATTACTTTTTCATTATGACATTGTTGTGCGATCAATAATGTCAATTAGGAAATTATACTGGCACCTGATGTATTCACCAGACCCTAGAAATTAAACGATCTAATCTTTATAAAATGATTTGTCTGGAGTGTGCTTAACATTAAGAATGGAATCAATACAATCTTGGTCTATAACTAGCTTTACATAATCCCCACTATATCCCATTATGTCCCCACTTAATTGGGCTCATGTCAGGAGAATTTAAGAAAGTTTATTGAGTTTCAATCAATTTATCGTACGATTTGTTTAGCCATAATCACGAAGAGACAAATGAATCGGTTAGACAAAATTTAAAGGATTTTCATAGAAACCCCATTTAACTAAAATATTCATTGCTTGGAGATCTTAAGAAATATAAGGATCGTTCTTACATTTCTATGCCAATAAATATGTGAGCAATATGTGTGAGATAAGTTTTTTTTTATAAATATTTTATTATCTCATGATGTCTTACCATCATTGAATGGCATGAGAATGATCTAGTAAGTTTGAAATTTATATCCCTATAGTATTTATTAAGAAATAATCTAGCTAACATTTGGTTTGCCTTCGTAGTAGTTATGATACTCTTCTTCCTCTGAAAGAATTAAGTATACACAACTCTAATGACCAATTAGACTCATACTTAGTAGATATTCCTTTTCTTATTTTATACCTATGACTTATTTAGAACCTCAACTATACTGTACTCGATCCTTACTCGATTTAAGCGCCAAAAACCAAGAAAATCTTTGTTCTCCTAATCTATGTTCTGGTATGGTATACTACAATATGTATGTATGTATGTATGTATGTATGTGTTTTCTTTATAGAAAGAACATTGTTAGTAAAGTAAGTAATCCTTTCGAATGAAAATAATCATATAAAATATCCTTACGTAAGACGAAATAATTGAAAATAAAATGAATTGAAGTGAAAACAAAAGAAAAGAAAACATTCATTACTTTGACACTGTGATGCAAAGAAAAGAAAACCTAATCAAAAGTAAAGGATGAGGAGAAGTGCAGGACATAAGTACAAAAAAATAATAATAATAAAGACAAAAAATCCGTCTTCGCACCCCTTGCTTAGGAACTAAGCCCATGCCAGTGCCTGTGCCTGTGCCTGACTGACAAGTTTTTTATTCTCTACTTGAGTAATTTTTTATTTATTTTTTCCATACATGCTCATTGTCCTTATTTCTGTGTAGTCCTTTATTTTTTGTTTTTTAGTTGCTTAAACCTCTTTTTTGCATTGCGCAGGCGCCGTTAGCACACTCACATTGCTCTCACTGTATTCGTATGTGCTTCCGTCGTCCTGTCTGTCAGTCCCCAGTTCAACGGTGTTTTGCGTTAGGGTCTTTGTACGTTTGACTATGCCTGAGATGTGTTGTTGTTGTTGTTTTCTTTTTTTGTTATCCTTAGGCAGCTTGCGCAACATAATTGCTTAGATGAATTGAATGCGCTCAAGGAATTAGAAGTAGGACACGTAACCAGAAAAAAGAATCCTTGCCTTGTATGTACCATACTATTTCTTTGCGCGACTGTGCAGTGCGTTTTTTTATCCTTTTCTGATTTGTTTTTCGTGTGTGTGTGTGTAGAGTTATGAAAGATGAGGCTGCGCACAAGTAAAAGGATGCTGCTAATGTATCCTAAGACACACACACACTCGCACGCTCATAGATTACTGCTTGGTGTACAGGGGTACAGGAAACCGAAATCCGGGCCAGGGTAAGGCTAAGATAAAAAAAGAGTCGTGTTCATCTTCTTGAACATCATCAGGCGATCGAAGATGTTGACAAGGGAGCCTGCATGCATGCATGCCAATATATTCTTATGTATGATATACGATTATGTCCTGCGAATCCTTGCACATCATCATCATCATGAATAGCATCATAATCATTTTTTAGGGGTTAACTTGTGCTTTGTTTTCTTAAAAGTTTTTCTTTTTTTTTCTACTGTTTGTTGTTTTGTTATTTTTTATGTTTCGGCATCCTTCGACTCGATTTGGCAACAAAATCAGCAAGGACTAGACTAGTGAAAGAATGTGCAGATATTCACCCCTCAAAGGAATTCAACTTCGACTCGACTCAACTCCTCAACTCAACGCTTTGCGACTCACAGAGCTCAGCTGTCACATATGCGTGCGTTCGTGCTTGAGGGTCCTGTGGCCACATTCTTACATACTCACTCACCCGTCAGGGATTTTTTTTGTTGTTGCTCCTTCCTAGTAGTACGAGTAGTAGTAGTAGTTCTCTCTTCTTCGCTTGATTTCGTTTTCATTCTATGTATCATCCTTTCTACAAATTCTTCTTTCGTTCATCGTCCTTTCTTTAAATTCGCATAAAACACAAGACAAACACAAACGAAATTATAACTTGATATCCTTGTGTGTGACCTAAGGTAGCCTCTCGCTATTAGTGTGCATATGCATGTGTGTGTGTGTGTGTGTGTGTTTGTATGTAACGGCATTTTTTATTATCAAACCTTGTTGTTATTTTTTTTCTATGCAAATTTTTTTTTTATATTTTTGTTCAGCACAAGAATCTTCCCTACCCTAGCCTAGCCTAGCCTACTCTACTCGACCCTACCCTACCCATGATATTAATTTTTTATCGCGCTTTGCCAAATGTGTGTGTGTGTGTGTCCATGTCCTTTCTTGGTATGTTCCCCTCGTCCTTTTTTTATGCAATGCACCTTTGATTTGATATTTCGTTTCGTTTCCATATATTTTTTGTCGTTCGCTCTTCTTATTTTTTGCTTATTGTTTTTCTTTTGTGTATCGTTTTTTTTTTTTCTTTTCTTTTATCGTCCTTTTTCGTGGGTAAAAGATTTTCCCAAGATATGATGCCGCGTATTCTGACAAAGGACAAAAAAAAATGAGAAATAAAAAGAAACCCGAATTGAAAAAGGGGGAGGGAATGCATATCGTTTGAACGAACATACAGTCTAATCAAGTACGGATCGGCATCAGGATCAGTAAATAAAAAAACTGTCATATGTTTAAATTAATAAAAAAAAAAAAAAAAGAAAGGAAGAAAATTTTGCATTCGTCGTCAGGGTGAAGGGTGTCTTTCTTAGTCTCTTCAGTTAGAATGCAATCAAGCAACATGATAAAATAAGGAAGGAAGGAAGGAAGGTATGGTATGGTATGGTATGCAAGATCGAAGGACACCTTTCAAGAAATTTTATTAAATGCATTGATTGCCGTTTTTTTATAATTGAATTCCTTACGCTTCATTTTTAAGGGTCCCAATACGACAGGATAGGATCAAATGTAAATGCAAGACAATTCTTGAATGTTAAATACTGATTGCTGAATATTGAAGGTAGTCGTTTGTCATCCGGGTAGCTCTAGGAACAGCATCAGGACATAAGCAATTGCGCGCATTTCTTTATATGATATTTTTTATTTCAATTTTTTTTTTTTTTTTTTTTTATTGTATTTTGTCTTCTCTGCCTATTCAAAATTAACTCATTTTATGCGTATTTTTCTCTTCAAAGGATATGATTTTTTTCTAAATATTCTTTATCATTTATATTTTTTTTTTTTGGTCCTTAGTTTTTGTGGCCGTTTTGGTTTAAATGAGCAAATCCTTACGATTTACATAACACTTTTTAACGGAAAATTTATGTTCTCAACCAAAAAAAAAAAAAAAAAAACCATAAGAAAAAACTTGTTTGATTTTGAGAAATTGAAAAAAAAAGAACTGAAAAAATTGGGATAAAATTTTGCATAAATTTGGATATATTTTTTTCGAGTTTTTCATTTTTTTTTAACCAAAAATATACGTTAGACTTTGCGTGTTTGAGATAGAAATCTGTTAAAGGTGTGTACATTTAACCACTGATGGAAATATCTAGAAATCTAAGGAGTACATAGAAGGAAGGAGCAGATATGAAGGATCTCAAGATATTTAATTATTAAATTAAATATTGGACTAACTAAGTATGAATGATTTCTTATTATACAATATTATGTTAAGATCAATCTATAGGTAAATTAGTATGATGAAGAATAGTATCTAAAGATCTGCAAAAGAATTTATTATCTGGCTTGACTTTGATAGTGTTTAAATGATGATCTATTGGTAAATTTATGTGATAAAAGTTTTGCAAAAGAATCATGACTTTGGAAGGCAAACAACTCAATAGAAAATTATAAAAAAAATACCCGGTATTCCTTAGATCATATGTAAAAGATTCCTAAAGTCACTTTAGCAAAAAATGAAATGGAAAATTTAATAAAATATAAAAACCAGGGCTTCCACTTCATTTACTCAAAAGAATTATGCACATGAACAACATTTTTATTTATTTTTTTTAATTTTTATCCGAAATCCCTTGTTTTTTTTTTTATATCACATTATTAGGCATATTTTCTACCAATTTATGGGCACTGGGAATATTATTCCATTTATACTGCATTCTCCTTCAAAGTTAATCTTCCATAGTGGGCGCCCAATTGGATTTTGGAAGCCAACACTTCCTAAGTGACCCCGCATTGAGGTCTGGGTCTTGAGCCGGCCACTTCAACACCTGATGTGGTGATCTAGGTTTGGCTGTATAATCTTTTTAAGCTTTGGATACGGAATAGGCCGATAAAGTCGTTTCATACGGTAATAAATCCGCCATTACACCTTAAATTTGACAGTCTTAGAGGAAAATATGGAAATTTCAGGTGTAATGGCGGATACTTTATTTTTGATACAATATTTCATACTTATTCTTGTCACTTACCATGCATTGAAATCACTTCATCAACATCAATATATATTGTATTATGTAAAGCTCCTCCTAATACTAGTACTCACATAGTACTGTACATCTGTTCAAATGTTTAAGTAATAGAATCAAAAATTTAGAGAAATGTTATCAACTATTCTTGATCGATCACTTGATCATCAAGTCAAGACTCTCCATGAACGTAGATAATATTAAATTAGATTCAATTAGGGGAAGGGTGGAATCTTATTCACCTCATTACTGCTGCCTCAAGTGAACCAATTGTAAGAACCTTTCCCTTTTAATGACTTCTTCGAGATTCTGGTATGCATTAAGAATTCCAAGATTTTCTGTTGAGGTAAATTTGTAATTTCATTTGGTTCCACAGATAGCGGAGTCTGGGTCCAAATTAAGCTCTCACAGTGGCATTATAAATGCTCTGCACTCCCCTCTTCATAATTATATAATCTACACTGGTCCTCATATTATGTAGCGTTTGTCGTATTAGTCTCAGTATTTCCTGTGCTCTTTAGCAAAAGCTTATTGACCTCAGTTTTGGAGATATTTCACTGAAGTTTTGTGCTTAATTTTCTTTTCAAATAAAACTCTGAAAATATTTCAATCTTATCAAGTACAGAAAAATATTTCATATGAATTGAAATTGATTTATGCCAAAGCCAAAAAATGTGTCTCCGTATCTCCTTAATTCAAGTTTCTTTAATACGTAGAATAGTTAAGTTTAATATAATTTTAAACTATAATCTTCTTATCATTGCTAATATGTTACTGTTCACTTAATGGGATAATGAAGAGCCCTTGAAGATCTCCTCAAATATCACCTGTCTTTAGTATTTGCTTTATAACTTTCTATCTGCGCCGTCTTTATTTTATACATACTTAAGTAAGTAATACCAATATAAAGAAGTTCGATCTTTTTGATCTCGTAGTATGAGAAACCCAATTGCGTCTTAGTAAATAAACTATTCCAAGATATTTGATACAAAAAAGATGAATACAAAGAAAACAAAGATAATGATGATGGTGATGATCAAGAAGAAGACTATTGCATAAAGATGAGCTCAAGAAGAAACGGAAGCTGTGGCGTATTGGTCTATAATAATTACAGATACAAATATACTTGTAGTATATGGCGTCATAACTGCGCGCACTCTCACAAAAAAACAAAAAAAAAACAAAGTTCCATATTAGGTTGGACCCAATGGAGTGAGTGAGTGAGTGAGTGAGTCAGTGAGTTAGTAAGTTAAAGAACATATGTGAGTGTGTGAGAATGAATCAGCAAGTGAGCGGGTTAAATGAGATACAAAAATAGCACAGAACCAAATGTATCTAAACATACTACTTTTGTATATAAGAATTAAGAAAACGGCGCAGCTCGCAAAATAGTAGAATAAGCAGCAGTAGAACCAAGAGCAGCAGAAGGAATAGCATCATCAGCAGCAGCAGCAGAAGCAGCATTAGCATTACAAGAACCTGGAGCAGGACCATCTTTTATTGTCAAGGATGCTGATGTTGCTGCTGCTTTTGCTATTTGGAGCAGAATTCGCAATATGATTGAAACTGAGACTTTACCATTTGCTGTTGCTGTTGCTATTGCTGCTGCTTCTTTTCATCCCCCTTTTTGCTTGGCTTTGGCGTCGGCGGCGGCCACGGTCCAATGTGATGAGATTTGGTCCAGCAAGAGAAGCAGCAGCACCAGCAGCAGCAGCAGCAGCAGCAGCAACATAAGACAGTAGCCAATTTCAATGGCCAGCATAAAAAGGCAAAGACAGAAGAGAGGGAGAGTGTACTATGTATGAAAAGAAGAACCAAACCAAAAACACATAAACTACCCCGCATAGTTAAAGGCACAAATACTATGCACACTGACTCACATACACTCTTACTCATACTCATACATACAGATAGTGTGTCCATGCATTCGCTTGTCCATGCATGCGTGTGCAAAGCAGTGGTGACTACACACATTTTTTTTTACTCTCATAGTATCTTCTAATGTCGAGCGGTCGTTGATTTGGTCGCTCACATGCAAAGACAGCAGCAGCAGCAATGGAGGGAAGCAAACAGCAGTAGCCTCAGGGTTCAGTTTTAGCCTTAGCCTCAGTCCCGGCCTCAGTCACAGCCTCTGTCACAGCCTCAGGACTGAATGAATTCTCAAGTAACCAAGAAATTATACATATATTGTATACTATTGTATATGAGCGTCCGTTTGTCTTTACTGCTGCCTCTCTGTCGCTGCGACCGTCGCTGTTTATGTCTGTTGCCGTTGCCGTTGCCGTCGACCGTCACAGGAACGTGACGAAGATTCTCAATTGTCAGTCCACGTGAAGCCTCTGTGGGGTCAACAACACACACAATCATTCACTCGTTCGCTCGTTCAATCGTTTGTTCGTTCGTTCGTTCGTTCGTACGTCGTTAATTCGTTGATCTTACATACAATTTTTTTTTTCTACTAAAAACGATCCTGACTTCGAATTTCGAATATTGAAAAATCCGAAGAAAATCAAATAAGAAAACTTTCTCAATCTTAAAAGACCGAAAATTATAATATAAGACATTTTATTTTTTTTTTATTTTCATTCCACAAAAAAGTGAAATTATTTTTTAATAAAAATAAATAAATAAACAATTTTATCAATTATAAAATAAATAAAAAATTAAAAGAAAACTATTAGAGAAGACACACAGCTTTGGACATTTGGATTACCTGCTGTGTGTTCTAGAGAAAGAGACGTTATTACATGTGACAATAATATTAAAAAACAAAAAAAAAAAAACATAACAAAAAATAAACTTAAAAATTACAAAATTAAGTTTTTGTTTAAAGAATATTTATATATATTTTTTTTTATTGGTGGAAATTCAAAAAGAAATAATAAACAAACATTAAAAAATAAAAACAAAAACAAATTAACAAACTTAATGTGATGTGTTCAAATGAATAGATTTTTTTTTTTTTTACCAATTAAAAAATAATTTATTTTAATAAAATTAAATAAAATAGAAAAAATGTATAACAAAATGTTATCAATCAGTGAAGATCATGGATTTCGTTCCTTGAGCCGTAAGTGATTTAAGTTTAAAATACTATACTATTATAATATCATTAACTTAGTTGAGATCTGTGATATGTGTCTAATTTGTTGAATACTATTAAGTAATATGTGATGATTTTACCGATCCATTTATGTTGTCAAATATTTAAATGATTTAATTTCAATTTAAGTTGAAGTTATTAGTCATCATATCATATGCAATTTAAAGATTTATTATTAGTTAGTTAAAGATACTCACTTATAAATAGATGGGTACCTATATAGTAATTTAACAAAATTTTAAAACAAATATACAAATTTATTTTATAGATAGATATACATATACGTGTATACATAGTAATAAATTTAATAGGATTTTATGTTAAATAAAATTAAATGAAAGTTTGGGGTCTTCAGACTATTTAATTTCATTCATTTATTCACAATAATTTGGCGTATTACATGTATGTGTTTTAGCATTAGTTTTTTTTTTTTTAATTAAGAGATCAGGCTACGTTTCCTATTCTACTAAGCCATATACTATAAGGGATTATTAACTATGGGATTTAACAATATGTTCCTAATAGTAAAAAGAGGGATAAAAGATTTACAAAAACCCTAAAAAAAACTTATTTAATAATTTATTACTTATATCTACACTTAAGACTAAAGTATTTGTGCTATACTATTTATATGCGGAAAATTAGATTGGATACACTTAGTATTTTTAAAATTCAAGGAAAGTCGAGCACGTCTGTGTAGGTACTATTAACTCGATATTCTTTGCTTTGTGATGCAAGTCAATGGTGGAATGGCGCCAGGGCAGATTAAAAATCATTTTTAATATTTTATTTTGGGTGACTTGAAGTTTATTAACATGACAATTTGCGATATCAGACCAAACTGGACCTAAATAGTTAGATACAATTTTGTTTTCTAAGCTAAGGCATGAGTTCCTGTTAATAAAAGGATATAGTGTGCGAATCAAAGTGCTAACTCTATTTTTGGTGGTAAAGTTGATGTGTTCTTTGAATGTCAGCTTTTTATCTAGGATTAAGCCTAAATACCTAACACTATTTTCCCATATAACGTCGACATGTTTTAGCTTTATGCGACTGTTAGGGAGATTTATGTCTTTCCGCTTTCCGGTAAAAATTATTGCGTTTACTAATATTTTCCACTTCGAGAAATAGGAAACAAGACAGTCAAAAGCTGCCTGTAGCTTGTCAGAAATGTCGGCAGCTAGGGTCCCTGAACATGGGACCGCTGTGTCATCAGCAAAGATTGAGGTAGTGCAATCTCTAAGTATAGGGAAGTCAGAGGTTTAATACTATATGTTGTAAAGGATGGGTGAAAGACAAAAACATTGTGGACAGCCTGTTCTTATTTCCAAGGCGTCGGACTTGGCATTGCCAATATGGACAATAAACGACCGATTTTTTAGGAAGCTTTGGATAATTTTTGTGAGTTCTGGTGGGAAATTCATAAGACTCATTTTGTGAGCGAATCCATCATGCCAAACTGAGCCATACCCGTCTATTTGAATCTTGTAAAGTTAGTTTTGACAATGTTCTTGATTCAATTTCTTATAGCATACACTCATATCCTATGTTAAGAAATATTGTTTTAGTTGAAGTTTAAGGATAGTAACAAAAGATCTTTCTAACTAACACAATCCCGAATGCCATAGTAGCCGATACTTTATCCTTTATTTATTTATTTAAAATTAATTTATGAGCAATACCAACCAAGGCTTTCAGCTCAAAAAGCTGTTTATAAGTAGGTACAATAACTAAAATTACAATATCTTATATTAATGTTTGATAGTACAGTTTATGTGAATGAAGCAGGATTGGAAAGGATGTGGAGAGGATAGGAGAGGAGATCTATGTTTGAAAAGTATGAACTACATATTGGTTAGATGTTTGTGGGCATTCAAGAAGAATATGATTGAAAATTGAGATTTTAATGCAGGAACATAAAGGGTCCAGTGATGATGCAATGCACAAGTGTCCATGGGAAAGCTTGGCATGTCCTAGGCGAATTCTTAAATATTTCATATTGCTCAATCTTCTGATTTCATCAGGTACGGCAATTTAATGTTGCTTGACGGTGTCAGTTTATTGGAAAGTGTCTTGTGAGGAATAATTCGGGGTTGTTAGGTGTGGAGAAAAAGCAGCTTCTTTGGCTACTTTGTCAGCCATTTCAGCCATTACCAATATGCAGGCAATGACTTGGGAGCCTAATAATGGAACTAATTTAATTTTTAATGGTTTGCAGTTGAGTATATTCCTCTGTTATTTTTGCCAAAGGATGCAGCTTTGAGTTTAGCGACTATTTCTGCTATAAATATGGAGATTATTCTTAGATTTAGTTAGTTTTAGCTTTATTTAAATTTAATAAACTTCTGTAAATAAATAATAATAATAATAATGAAAAATCTTTATTAAACGCTTCAAATATTTATTTGGTAATAATATATATTAATACTAAAGACCCGTCCCTGATTTGCAAACTTGCATTAGACAGACATTTCCCATTTCTATTTATTCATTGGTTTCATCATTTTGAATCAAATGTTTGCGTTTCTTGTTCTGTGACCGAAGTCGTTCATTCTTGTCCATAATTGATTTTATTTATTCAAAAGAAACTTTGCTACATGAGAACCTTTCAGAGAAAATACTTTCACTAACAGTGAAAACAGTATCAAAATCCATTGCAAAGTTTAGAAGTATGTTATCAGTATCCAAACTAACTGAAATTTCGACTTTGCTTTATACTATGCAATAATTACATATGCTCCTATGGTTTCATATTCTTTATTACAAAGAAATACTTGAGGCTTCAGTGAATCCAATTATTATTCAATTAAAACACTTAACATTTTTTTTTGGTAAGTCTAGGATATGCTATTGTTTAAGCCAAATGACAGTATCATTGCTATCAAGAAGATTTGTAACAAAATCTTTGTCAAGGCTACTCAGTCTTCCTAGTTTTGTTAATGTTGCAAAATTTCAATATTTCGGTAGCTTGTATAAGATAGATTTTAACACACTTTAATAGTGTGACACTATTTGGTTTTCTATACTCAACTTTGATTTGGTACCAATCAGCCAATACATTCTAAGCATTTTTACAATAGTATAAGGTGGGTGTTTGTCACTTTAAAGTGTGCATTCCAGTGTAAACCTGCATTCATGACCTGACTTATAATGGTCATGGTTAAAATTGTTTAAATTTAAAAATAAGCAAAACTTGTTCATACGAGTACCTACTCTTAAAGGAGGGATAAATATTGAGAATGATATAATAACTACAAGTAAGGCCGGCAAACTTTGTATTGCCTTCCGGTCCGATTTCTGGTTCATCTGCAGTGAATTGATTTGTAATATTCCGAAATCTGATTTCAGTACGGCTTCGTTGTGAAAGATAAGATCGGATCGGACCCGCAAATGTAATAGCCTCACAAGGTGAACATCTTCTCACAATCGCAATAGAATATTACAGCCGAAAAATTGTGCAGCAGTTAAGATACTTTAGAAAAATTAGACGAATCAATTAGGAATATTGACAAATGTAATTATATGATTGATTTTAAAACTCGTAGGTTTCTAGCGCTTATGTGCGAAATTTTATCCACCAATTTCTCGAACACAGCTGGTTCTATCCGATGTTAAAGCTCATAAAAATCGACCCAGCCGTTTTTGAGTTATAAATAGTGTAACACACACAATACCTATAAGATTATAAATCCATTTGATTCCATTGTTCTATAATGTAAATTCTTTTTTTAGTATTTTATTAAGTAAGTTGTTGGATTTGTGGCTATTGAATCTAAGGAAAATGCAATCAAAGTTCTTATAAAATATGATATAGAGTGTGCTATACAAAAGAGTCTGATAGTATGACCAAAAATTTAATTCATTTGACTTGAGTCTTGTCAATAAACTAATTTCTCTAAATAAAATCTCCAATTCTATGTCACATTTTCCTTATTTTATTCATTCATTCATTCAGTGATTCTCTTATTTCGATAGCATAATGCGTGTACAAAGAATTTTATAATTATCTCAATTTGATATACTCATTTGAAAGTAATTTGTAGTGTGCATGTACTTAGTACCTACTTATTATCATATCTTCTTGTCATTTAGAATTTCTTGGAAAATGATGTGTTTGATTTCTTGTTTTTTTTTCCGACAAAAATATATACCAAACTCCACACTCCATACTCCATTTATTCTATTAAAACACAATTGGCACTAGAGATCCACGAGATCCACGATCCATTCAATGTTTCTTCTAACAAACAATTTGTTTTTTTTTTATCTATGATAACCACAACAAACGTTTGTTTTATTCTTAAGAAACCTGTGTATGCTATTGATAAGATACTGATACTGTAACAAATACTTACCTACTATATAAATACGACAGGGAGAGAGAGAGAGAGAGAGAGAGAGAGAGGGAGAGAATGTAAAAAATCCTCAGAATATATGCCGCCAATGCGTTTCTATAAAAATTACTAGGAATTGTTTGCTTTGCATGTTGTTGAGTGCAATTTGAGTTGAAAGGCTCCGGCGGCATAGAGATGTCAAAGTCAATGGGAAATGGAAATATAAATATAAATACTACAAAGTAAAATATAAATAAATTTCTATATTAACATAAGAAAAAAAAAAAACAAAAACAAAAATGTGTGGCATATCTTGACATAGCACTAGGCCAACATCACTCAGTGGTGACATATTATATGGAACTTAAAGCCTTTACTGGTAACTGGACTAATGGAAACATGCAAATTTATAATAGAAAACTTGTGCGAATTTTAATTAACCATAGATTAAGAGATACTTTATGATTATGAATAAGAAATAATTGGATTTCCTAAGACAAAATATTATTTAAATGGAAGTGAAAGTAGAGTACGAAACTCGTTTATAGAATATTCAATTAAAAAGAAAATCAATTGAATAAAGATGAACAAAAATTAAGAAATATCAGGAAAAGAAATTTCTAAAACACTGGGTGAACGCCAGGCAAAACAATTTCTCACCCTTTCAAATGGTATCTCGAATAAGCTTCTCTCACTCAGTAGAGTAGACTTACGCATTTTGACCGGATACTTCACGGGTCAATGCAACCTAAGGTATCATCAAAATAAATTAGGTCTTTCCGACACTGACGTATGCCGATTTTGTGAAATGGATAAAGAAAGTTCAGAGCATATACTCTGCAAATGTCCTGCACTCGGTAGACATAGACTTCACCACCTCGGTGACACTGTGCTAATCCACACAAATTGTGGAACAACAAACCCCAAGTAATGTTAAGATTCATCAAAAGTCTAAACATATAGGGTTTCTATAAAATAAGGCCATGTACAATAGATCTTATTGGTCGCTTTGCTTTCGGGCCCGTTATTATTAAGAAATATACTATCCTCGTATAGTAGGATATTCTAAGATTTCTATTTAAATGAAAAAATAAAGTACTAATACTGGGTGTTCAGAGAATGTGATTAAGTGTTATTTCTGTTTGAAATGACTGAGAGCCTGGTGCCGTAATTGGAAATTTAGTAGAGATGGAGTAATTTTTCATTGATCAACAATATACTTTGGTGATTTGTTTTGTAATAAGTCCATCCTTGCTAACTGGTTTTGTTTGAGAATTTTGGGATTTTTTTTTTCATCATTTCTGGATGTTATAAAATTAAACAAAAGTATCTCCCAATTTAATCACAATCAAAGTTTTAGTTTAGTCCAGACTCAGTACACTATCTAACTCTCTCTCTCTCTATGCCAGATATATTTCCATTTTCATTGTCCATTATCTGTAGTTAAACAGAACAAAAAAGCACAACAATACAAAAATAGAGATACATTTATTACTAGTGTATATCTATCTGTTTATACACATATGTATGTACATATGTACTTATATATAAAGGTACATGGGTAAGTAGATAAATAGTTATTTGTTTGTATCACTTTAGACCAGACCAGACCAGACTAAAATAAAGTATAGTCAAGTAAAGTCATATTTGCATATGGCTCACTGAGGAGGGCACAACGTCCGTACCGACCATCACCTTCTACCATCCATCCTATTATCATTACCTATATAGGTACCAATACCACCAACATTACCATAGATATTTTTTACTATACTCACGCCCTTACCTCATCTCATCTCACCTCACCTCACACTCTTAGACCCTCACTCACATCACACACATACAATACCACTCACACCTTCAGTCAGTCAGTTAGTCAGTCAGTTAAAGGTGAAATAAACTTTGGTACATAAAGGTAATGACTACTGACATACATACATGCTTGTTAAAGATACAAATGTATCAGTAAACGTATCTGTATTTGTATTTGTATTTATTTTGTATTGAAATACACTCGTATATAGGTACTATGGGCACTACGAGTATGCGGGTGTTATCAGTTTCGCCAGTTTGTAGAAGTAGTATTATAATTTTTTGGGCTGTTGCGCGTTTTCAATTTTTTTGTATTTGTTATTTTGTATTTCCCCCCAATTATTTTAGGTTTTCACCTGGCCATGAGGGGCACACGTACTACTTACTCATACATACTCACTTACTTACTGTACATACATGATGATGATGATGATGATGATACTACTCGTACTATAGTACTCGTATATAAATTAAAGCAAACCAAACCTGATGTGTAAATAAAACCGAATTTCATATGCTAAAAAATAAAGATATTTTACCCATGTTTTTTTTTTTTTTATTTTTTCGGTTTCGAAAAGTCGTTGTCAGTTGTCGCCTTCACCATAGTCGTCGGTTGTTGTCATCGTCATTATTGCTGTCGACTGTTGTGTCACCATTACTGATAAGGCGAACAAGCGATCGGTCGAGTAGAGTAGAGTAGAGTTGAGTTAAGTCGAGAATATAAACCACCCGCGCTCGTGTATACTATTTAACTAAGAAAATATGTATATACTTACATACATAATATATACAAATATTGTATAAATAACAATAGCAACAACAACAACAACAACAACAACATGAAAGACACCTTTAGCCGCTTCACTTCAGTTGACAGTTAAATAAATAGAAAAAGATACAAAAAGATATAAAAAACAACAGTCAACAAAACTAAACTAAATTCGAGAAAAAAAATATATACAAAAAAAAATGTTGTAAATAATACAAATAACAACAGCAACAACAAATACAATAATGACAATAATAAGAACACTATGGAGAAGAGAAGAGAAGTCAAATTTACAAGATACATATTTAAGTATCAAGTAGTAGTATATTCATTTCAATTTGAGTTCTTGAATTTGAGAATTTGAATTTTTTGTAACCTTTCATCATCCATGGACATGGACATGGACACAGAAGACACAGACTTGGACTACTATCAGATAACAATGAATGTAATTTGTTTAAACAAATTATAAGACCCCACAAGCCCTTTCCTCTCTCTCTCTCCTCCCACACTCTCTCTTTTATTTCATATTTATATAGTGTCCAGATAGAAACACACACATATGCAGACAGACAGTGACATTTGTGAAGTCTTTTTTTTTCCACTAAGTTTACGCCCTCACATATTTTCTTATCTTGAGAATTGTTTTTGTTAGTTTTCTCCTTCAATAATTGAATTTATTTAACTTTAGTTTGTTTCATTTTTTATTTTTTTTTATTTTTAGTTCAGCTGCAGATACTTATGCACACAAATACACAAGCTTAGAAATAATAATATGGAAATCACAGTTCAAAAATATTTAACAAAAAATATATTTGAAAAGATTTATAAAAAATAAATTAATAATAAAAATATATTCAAATTTAATAAATTAATTAATAAATATAAAAAAAAATATATATAAATAGATAAATAAATAAATAAAAAATACTATTATAAATAAATTAATTAAAGAGAAATTGGAACAAAAGAACAAAAACTAAATAAATAAATAATATTGTAAAAATTTGCAAAGGACAATCAAAGCAAAACTCTTTTAAGAACCAGATATTTGCTCTCTTCAAAACTCTTTGAGTGGTGAAACATTCGATTCTGATGTTGGCTGTCAAAAACCACTTGACACAATTTTATGCCAATAAGGTTCAGAAGTTCTACGAGGAGAGAATAATATGATACTCGATTAATTTTTGATCTCTATAAAATAAATAAATTTTTAATTGAATTGAAAATGTCAGTCATGACTTTTCTACACACCCAATAAAAGATTAGAACGCAAAGAGGAGCATTTTAGATGAAAATAATGTCCTACAATGTCCAACTTATATGTTCAAAGTAGACAAGACTCACGAAATGGTATCCAAAAATCTTTAAAATTATTGTTGAAAACCATACAAAATTGTTGTTCATATCCCAAGTGTTGTTGATTCGTTAGTCTCGTAATAGTCAGTGATGCAGAGACATGCTTGCAATGGGTGCAACCTCCCTCCTATAACATCCAACTTATAAGTTTGTCAAGTAGAATAGTCAAATTTCAGCTAATTATATTTATAAACAATTTCGTAAGTAAGTATTCTCAAAGTAGAAAAGTGAGAAAGAAGAGTCCAGAGAACAATTCGATGTTCATTTCGTAAGTCTGAATAAATTAAAGTTGAGTTGGCTTACATCTGAACTTGTCAGCTTTCCTGTCACAAGTGAAGTCAGTGAAGTAGGTACACTTCTACGTAGCACATTAAACAAATCCAAAAATTAACGAAAGACACATTATGTGTTATTAAAAATAAACGACAAATTAATCAGGAATTTAAACTTTTTATTTAATTTTTTAATTTTTTTTTGTGTTTAATAATAATTTAGCATACTCGTACTATACATTTACAAGATAACAAATCTTATGGCATAAAAATAAATTTCAATTATTTAGTAATCGTAATAAAGGAGAATTGAATGAAGAAATAAAAGACTAAGCATCATTTTTCTTGTTAAAATAATCTTCTTCTTAAAATAAAATAAAAAATAAATATTTACATATGAATATTAATAGTTTCCTTTTTTTTAGTTGTTACACAAAAAAAATTCACAAAAAATTAAAATACATGTGAAATAAATTTTATAAACTATTTTTATTAAAGTAGATTCCACAACCTTTTCAACAAGTATAAATACTATTTAGTTTATTTATTCTAATAACTGTTTAAAATAGTTTGAAAATTACATTTGAGAGAAAATCGTAGATAAAATATAAATGTGTAAGTAAATAAATTAAATAAAAATGAAAAATAATTTAATAATCAACTAAATAAATTGAAATTTTTAAAAAGATAATCAATACAAAATACATTTATGCATTATTATTTTTGAATTAATTTATTTTATTTTTATTATACATAAATTTATAATATTTTTTATTTAATTTTTTGTGGTTTTTTCTTTAATTTTTATACAATATGTTTAAAAATCATGAACACTTCTACTCCATGATTCCTTGAGAACTTGAACTATGACTTGGTTTTTGGGTGGGTTTACTGTTCCTGTATATAAATTACGATCTACCATCCATAGTATATAGCCATTTATTGCATTTCAAGGAAACACACTATGTACTTCTTCAATGAAATGAAATGAACTCATGGTTTTTATAGCATCACAACTATAATATATCAATAAAACCAATAACCACCAACAGTTGAAGTAGTACATAGTAACTGAAGCAGATGCAGAAGCAAAAGCTAGAGCAACAACACTACTAAATAGTATGAGTTTACTAAAGATAAAGGAGGAGGAGGAGGAGAATGATGAAGAGAATGAGAATGAGAAGTAGGAGGAGGAATGTATTTGAACAAAAACTACTATGAAACCAAAAGCAATTGGCTAACATTCTGTTTTCGGTTTATTACTTTCTTCAATTCAATTCTTACTTTCTTAGTCTATACTCGTACTTACTATGTTAGTATATATGTATATACCTTTTTCCTTGAGTTTTTCTTCATACGAGTATAACATTCGTTTGTTCGTTCATATGGTATAGGTAGACTCGCTCGTATATTATATTTCTTGGTATCCTAACAACAATGGCTAAGAATCATAACCTTTAGGCGCCATTACCATTTTGACCTACTACATACTATATCTTTCTCTCTCTCTCTTTAACTTTCTTTCTCTTTTTTTCCATTCATATGTTTAGTTACTGAATAAAATACTCCAGTCACCCCATCACTCCCATCAAGGGGATGGGATTGTGAATGGGGATGGGGATGGGCAACTACAATATGAATCGCCAAAGTGGCAAAAACTCATGTGACGGTGGCATAAATTAGTCAAAATAAAAGAAAATATAATAAAAATAAAATAAAGATGGAAATGTTTTGTTTTTAGCCTTCAGCAAGTTTTTCTACCGATTGTGTCCTTTATTTTATGTTCAATATCCATGGGATGGAGACTATGGTAGACCAGACCAGACCAGACCAGAACAGAATAGATATTTATTTTCATAGATACTCGTATGCCAGCCAGCCAGCCTGCCTGCCTAAATACCTTCATTTTTCAAGTCAATAGCACACACACACACACACACACACACAGGCACACATATGAAAATACTAGTATGTTATAAATAACAAAACACCAACAATTCCAAGTCGAATTCGAACTCGAACTTGAAGTCTTTAGTCTTTATTCCTTAGTCTTAACTTGGCTTGGCTCGGCTTGGCTTGACTTGACTCGGTTTGACTTGGAACTTAACTTATGTTATAATTTATTATCAAGCACATACTTGACTAAATCTATCTATCTATGTATATATCTGTGTATCTATCTGTATAGTAGTTGTACAAGAATCTATAATAAAAATAGTATCTATGTATATAGCAGTCTTGAGTTCATTTCATATTTTTTGCTGCTGTTGTTGTAATTGTTGTTGCTGTTGTGCTGTGTGGCGATAATTTGAGCAAAAGTTCTATTAATATGTTAATTCTTAATTGTCCTACTTTGTCTAAGATACTCATACTCATACTACCACTTAGGGTGTTTATACACATATATGCATTTATGTGTTTTTGCTAGCATTTAGTATCTATGTACATATAAATGAAGGGATTTGGATTTGAGGGTTTTGTGATTTGTGAAGGAAGGGTAGAAAAAACTAATAGATAGAAATGTCGTTAATTTATAGATTCATATACATACATATACGAGTATTCCCTTCTACATCAAACTACAATACCATAATAGATTAGATACAAATATGGATGGTGGTCTTCTCATACTACACACGTAACTTTTCGGTTAAAGATTGAAACTAATTGTGAGAAAATAAAGAAGTAGAAGAATACTAAACTTATTTAGATTTACAAGAAAAGATATTGACAATCAAAATCTTTCCTACCCCATAGCACACATACACTTATTAGAAATGTATGAATGCTGGGAGAAATAGAAACTAAATCAATCAATGTATGGATTTTTTGACCTAAGAAAAGAATTTCAGTTTGGCATCTCCAAAATTTCAAATCAAAGTCTTCAAATAATTGAAACTAGGGTAACCCGCGGCCAACAGAATCGACTGCATTCTAGAAAAGTGCTAATAACTTCATTGTAAGCAATGTTCTTTGGAAAAAATCTACAGTCATGTGATAGAATTGATGTCTCAAAAATATAAAATGTACCTACACAGAGAGGGAAGAATACCTTTCAATTGGTATATTTTTTATCAAAATCGGTTCTGGGGTTAGAGCAGGAAAGGATTCACACAACATGTGTTTGCCGTTTAAATATTAGAGAATATTTGGAAGTCATTTGAAATTTGTGTTAATCAAAACCAAGGTTGATAAGGTCTTTTGTATGAAATTCAGTTCCAATTATAGAGATTCTTCTCAATCTAATCAGTTCAATTTCTTTAGTCCCACCTTGTCTTGTTCTTGGTCTTCATTTTGGCTTTGCTTTATTTATAGTACCTATATTTATCTTTTCATAATATTGTGATCTGTATCTCCCTTTGGTAATATTGATAATTTTCATACTTTTTGCAAAGCTTGATATTAGAAATTTGATTTCTTTTGTTCCGTCTTTGTTTCTAGACCCCCTCCCCATCCTCTATTGATTTAACGCTTGGTCATCATTGTCATTCTCTCATAGCCACTTCACACTCCACAAATACTACATATGGTATGGTATATATTCAATATTTCAATGGTGGCATGTGTGTGTGTGCCTGTATCTCCCTTTCCTTGAACTCAACTACTTACTACAAATGAATTTGTATAATACCTTTTGTGTCTGTCAACGAGTTAGTCAAAATGTCCTTGTGTGCTGTTGTTGTTGTCATCATCCTTTAATAGTCATGCGAAATGGTCTAATGGTCGATGATCCTGATGCTGTTTAACCAGAGTTCAATTCACAGAGAGAGAGAGAGAGTAGTCACTACGTTGCTTTGGTTTTGGTTTACTTTACTTTGAGCTGATTATCAAAGGGTTACGCAACAACGCAACAAAAGGGCAGAAGTCAGAAAGGGTTCAAACGCATTCATCCTTTATCCTTAAAATTTCTTTATTTTTCTATTTTCATTTTCAATTTTTCTGTTTTTTTTTTTTTTTTTGTTACTGCTGTCGTTGATAATTCAATTTATGAGCGCGACATTTGGCTACTTAAATCCTTTTTTTTTGTGCTTGTTTTCACCTTTTTTTTTTGTGTCGTTGTCCTTATTATCCTTTCTTATTGTTGATGCTGTCATAGTTGTTGACTTTTGCGTTGTTTTTATTAAAAAAAAAATAGAAAAACATAATAAGGAAGAAAAAATATATTCGCATTTCAATTTAATTTTCATTAAAACACTTGAACTTTCGTCGAAATGTTTAGCCTTTATTTTGTATCTAAGTATCTCTGTGTATGTGTGGTTGTGTGTGCATGTGTGTCCATGTTGACACTTGTCACTTGTCTTACAAATGAGTGACATTTGACAGTTGGCCACATTATTGTGCGTGTGTGTGTGCGTGTGTGTGTGGCAAATGTCAACAACTCAAAACATTTTACTAAACTTTGGCTGACTGACTGACTGACTTACTCACTCATCAATTCACTTTAGCTAGAGATTCGCTTATTCAATCATTGGTTTGCCCCTTTCACTTTTGTTTGTGTCCTTGTTCCTTTGTTCGTTCTTTATCAAAAATTATGCCATCAGCTGTTAGTATTATCCTTAGCCTTTATCCTTATTGACCTGACTGCCTGCTTGTGTGCCTGCCGCCTACAGCAGTTGCTTCGCTTCAGTTTTGCAATATTACATCAAATACATCCAACATTCTAACTGACTGACGACTTCTGTCAATATTTCAATTCAATTCTCAGCTGCCTGCTGCTTCTGTTTCTGCTGCTGTCTATCATCATTTCAATCTCTCAGATGCTTTTAATACTAGTAACAAATATAATCTAAGCGTAAACATCTCTGGTTAATCGTTTGTATAAATATAAATAACTTTTCTTAGATATTTTATCATTTACTAAATATGTTTTTTCTTTATTTTTTTTTCCAATTTTCCCGCTTTTTCTTTGAGTTCACAGAAGGAGGAACCCTTAACCCTTAGGGTTATACTTATTAGTAGGGTTATTTTACCATTTGTCTTGTCACACACACATACTAGTATTGGGTCAAAATGCTTAACAGTCATTGGTTTGTCATTGAACAAGAAATACGCCTACATTTGCTATGAGTTTTTGATTAACCTCACTCACCGCATTACCTTTTCTGATCTCTTTTCTTTCATTTCTTTTATCCTACTATTCCTACTCGTATTTGGTCTTTTGCAACACATGCCACATTTGGGTCATATGAATTTTCTCTACCTGTTGGGTTCGTTCATTCACAATTCTATAACAAATGAGTCAATGAAAAGGTATATTTGGCTTAATCCTTACCTACTCGCTCCGACTCGACTTGACTTGACTTGACTTGACTACCTAACATACTACTTAGTATTGTATATTTCTACCTGTTTTGCTTTGTTCTAAATTGACCAGTTGGATCAGTGAACCATGTCTTTTGTTTTTGTTTCTGTATTGACCATTCATGTCACAGGCTCAAACCTTTTTCCATATTCATTTTGAATGAGGAGTGTCCTCTTCTGATTTGTAACACCTTCTCATATTATGACAATCAATTAATTGTAATTAATAATCAATAAATATATAAACAGCAATTAACAAACTCATGCATACTACACATAAGTACCTATGTATCTATAAGTGTATCTGATTCTTCTAATTTAATAAATAATTAAATGAATGAAGGCAACAAACATGTTTTGCCTTTCTACTAGTTCACTTAGGTTAATTGTTAAATTATGAATGATTGAGAGTATACTATTGTATAACAACAACAACAACAACAACAACAACATTAATATGTATATGTAGTAGTATATCCTTCCTAAAAACTGAAACGAACAACAACTTACAACAAGTAACAATTACAAGAATAACAAATTTCACGCCAATGAACGTCAATCAATAAAAATTACCACCAGAAAAAAAAAACAAGAAAAAATGGTAAAAAAAAATAGGGAAAATTGTATACCAAGAAAAGCAGGAAAAATAAATACAGAAAAATATCCAATTACAACAACTATAACAATAACAACAACATCATCATCATCATCATCATATAAAAAAAAAGGCCAATAAAAAAAACATTATCACAACCGTCAATAAAACTAAAAGCCAATAATTTATTAGTCAACTAGTCAACTAGGAAGAGAAGGGACAATACACAGCACCATCATCATCATCATCATCATCATAATCATCTAAAACTATGGGTCAGATACACACTCATACATACATATGTACATATGAAGTTACCGTTATCGACACAAGGGAACAGTAACAACAATCAAACACTCTTATCACTAGTAATAGATAGTAGTGATATACAGTAGATGAGAGATGGGCAAATTATGAAAATTTACTAGAGGGGACATGTGGAAATACCAAAAAAAAAAAAAACAAGAAAAAGTAAAGAGGACAAAGGACAGTAGACGACAGGACAGGACAGGACAGGACAGGACAGGACATTACAGGAGTAAATAGAAGAAACTCCCATTCAATCAAAAAATTACCAAAGCTAAATATGTTGTTACTTGTATAACACACAACGCAACACAACACAACATAATACATAATGATGCTGTTGATGATGATGATGGTGATACTGATGATAATGATGAACTGGGAACAACAATCACATGTGTGAATGTCCTGCAGGACCTTTATTTCAGTTCGCTACGCTTCGTTTCTTTGGTTCATTTTCATTGTCGTTGTCGTTGTCGTTGTCACCCTGACAACAATCAATTGATAAAAAAAAAGCAACAAAAAAATAAATAAAAAATGAGAAAATCTACCACAAATGCCCTAAAGCAGCGTGTCCTTTTTTTTAACATTCTATCTATGGGTCTGTGTGTATGTGTGTGTGTGTGTGTGTGTGTGTATATGGGTAAACCGCAAGTGGACCAAATGACAATAAAATAATAAAAGAAAAAAGGGACATTCAGACAGAGCCAGCAACAAAGCACAGCATGCTGGGCTTCTTAGTGGGTGGACAATTTTGGGTAGTTGATCAACTCAACTGAAGTCAACTCAACTGAAATGAACTCAACTGGACAATAAGATATATGTATGTAGGTATATGTAGAATATATAATACAGGAGAGAGCGAGGTAATGGGGAATAATAAAAAAAAAATATGATGATGATGAGGAGGGAGTAAGAAAATTTTGACAATGATATAACAATGATGATAAACAACTAATTGGTAAAAGCCGCAATAAATGTGATTATTATGTGGTTATTATACCTATTGTTTATGATGATAATATACCGAAGATGATGATACAAAATTTATTGTATTCATATTTTTAAAATTATTTGATTGCAAGTATTGATGAGTATACCTACATATGTTTAACAATTTAAGTAGGTATATCCTTAAGTATACTTTTGGGATAAATAAACTCATCCGGAGAATCTAAGAAAATGCAATTCAAATTCATTACTTCTAACAATCAATCAACCATCATCAACCACCCAATCTGCACTTAGTACTTACTAGTAGCTAGCATAAATTTGTTTCCCCATTTTCTTATCTATCACTTTACCTTAACAAACATATACTCGTATTTATCATGACATGAACTCAAATCAACTCAATTGAACTCAGTTCAACTCAATTCATATTCTGTGCTTATTTCATTTCAGTTTAGTTTTGTTTTCGTCAAACATCAAACTGTGAATATAACTAACTGGGTATATACATACAAAGTATATCCTATACTCAATCAATCAATCAATCAATCAATCAATCACTCAATCACTCAATCACTCACTCAGTTATTTACTTATTCATTTCAATTTCCAGTATTACATACTACATACATCATATCTATGAAATTTTTCACTTATCCTGGTGTAGACTGCCCTTTGGCTCTCATATTTCATCTCTTCCCTTCCCTTTCAATTATGTAAATATTTTTTTTATTGTTTCTCCTGTTGTGATTGTTTTAAAATCCTGTTTTATAAAGTTTTTCATTTTGTTTGACATTTTATGATGATATTCACTCTCATTAAAATTGATGCATTATGCAAGTATCACAACCAATGAGTTCAATGTCATACTATATGGTATGGTATGGTAAATAACATACTATAATACTTCAATTCATTCCAACATATGGTACACATAGTCTGGACCTCATCATTATTATCCACCCATGTCACCCTTTTTTTATTATAATTACATCACAACCAACTCATTTTGTTTATCACTGAAAATGCAGCATACAACTTCATAACTATGAGTGTGTATCATCATCATCATCATCAACGTTATCATCTTCATCCATTACCCACAATCTCTCTGTCTGTGCTTATCTGTTGCTCTCTTTCTTTCATTTTTAATTTATCATTGAATGGCGAAATTTTGCCGCAATTCAAATTAATTAATTTTTTGCGCTATTTTACCACTGGAATTTATTGCCAGCTGAGCTGAGCTGAAACTAACAGACAATTGTGAGGAGATATGATGACAAACATACATACATACATACATATATATGTACAAACTAAACTATCGAACCATACACATACACATGTAGTACGAGTATTATGGGTTATTGACAAATTTTTTCGCATTTTTCGATAAGAAACCAGAAATGTTTTAAAGGTTAAAATATTTTAATGTAATAGTAGGTATATGACCAATAATCCGAAATTGTTCTTTTATTCTAATAGTACATATATTGAATACTAGCGCAATCGAACGGCAACAAATGTTAGATATCAGATATGCTTCCTTTCTAAGCATCACTATATTCTCTATTCAATTCAGCCTATGACACTTAGCACTAACATAACATTCTATTGATGAAAGAATTTTTAAAATCGGATGAATAGTTTCGAAGATTACCTCTAACATCCAAACAAATTTTAACTCTTTATCATGAATTCATTGATCAATTGATGCATTCAATTGCTCAATTGATAATTGAAACTATCAAGAAGGATAGATGAACTATTATATACAAGTTTTGAACTGCCATCCTCTTTTCATTCTCAATACTCAATGAACTGTGACTGACTGATTGACTTAATTGCTGTACTATAACAATGACTAAGATATTTAAACTATAAATATATTAGCAAGAAAGTTCCACAGTTGACTTTCGGGGGAACAAACTACAATCCCATACAGAATAGCAATTCTAAGTATTTACCCAGAAAGAGCACATCGTAAATCATGTATTATTGCTTCCAAATCATGCCCGATTGTTTGAATCTTTAAGTGTCAATCCTTATCCCGACATTATCGACTTTCGGTACTTACTTTATACGAGTACTATTGACTAGAGACTCTTCACCTTGGAGACCAGTTGCAGATATTGCTATAGACTGTTGAGAAATATGCGTAACTCCACCAATAAGTTCCACCAAGGTCTGAGTCGAAAATATTGACACAACAGTAAATCTAGCCCATCACTCTTTGAAGAAAGACTTCCATGCCAGTATGGCTATAAAACAGAAAAGAAAACTCTTGCAATAGTCATGCCTGTTACTAACCAGGCTATGGAACTGGAACCGTATTCCCTGTCGTTTAAAATTATTCCAGAAAATTTATTTGTTTGAAAATTTTTCCTTGAACTAAGTCACACTATACTCTTCTCCATTTCAATTATCCAAGGTATAATTCGATTATTTGCTGCTACCACCAAGATTTCTACCAATGCATTTGCACAACATTGAACACGACTACTCACCACTATCTCAACTGAATATTTTACGAATTGACTGTTTAAATGACGGATAGACTGAGTTGTCTCATTGACATACAAAAAGTAATAAGTTTCATTTGTCAATAACTGACTGAGTTTGAAAAAATTGTTTTGTTATAATTGACATAACATAAGTTAATTTTAATTTTCATTATTTAAAAGTATTTACTAAGACAATTGAATTGACAATTCAACTGACTTTTATTTATTGACAGCAAAAATATTCGAGTGGTATATTTTTTTCGTTTATCGAAGTTTCTTTATATCACACACACACTCACTCATTGACTCACTCCTTCCACAATTACCATTTGTTATACCATTCTCCTCATCCTAAGTCCTTCTTAAATGAACCACTGAATTACCACTGAACATAAAATCCGGAAAAATAAAAGAAAGAAAAAAATAAAATAAATCTATTTGGCACAAAATATTTCGACAAAAACAATTGTGCTACAAAAGAGGAAACACATTAATTTATGCATATGTGCATATATGTATGTATGTATGTATCTGTGTGTGTATCTTTATAGCTTTATATGCAATATAAGATTGCTTCATCATGCTTCTTTCTCATATTATTTTTAAGGATATGTACTACTATGGTATGCCTGCCTGCCATTGATTGTTGTTACGAAGCGACAATTGACTAATAAAATAAGAATAACTAATAGAACCAGCAGGAGCAGGAGCAGGAGAAGCAGTAGTTGGAGTAAGGACAAAAGTAACAGCAGCAGGAGGAGTAGAATTAGTAACCACAATGAGCCTGAAGATGCTTCTATTATATGATGTGATGTGATGTGGCATGGTGTGGTGTGGTGTGGTATGGTGTGATGCCTGTGCTGCTGCTGTTGTCCTATTTAACTTGAATTTGTCTTTATTTTATTGGTCTCTAGCATATATAGTATAGTATAGTATAAGTATGTACATATATATAATCAAACACATGTGAACTTGTATCAGTAGAAAATATCTTAAACCAAAGAACGAATTAAGATAGAATTTATTTGCAAAAAATTTATTAACTTCGAAGGCATTTGGACCAGCATTCCCACCACCACCACCTCTTCTGAAGTGGTTAAATGATTGGAGACAGCAATGGTAATGAATCAGAAAGAAATGGATTGTGAGTGAGTGTGGGTGGGGTAGATAAGATAGATTTAGTCTCATATTTACTAAGTTTTAGACTCACTCGCCTGAAAGTAGACTTTAATATTTGTTCTCCATTTTTTTCGTAATGTTTTATAGTAGGTACGAGTATATTGTATTTTAATTGAAATTTCTTTGGATTCATTGCAGACTCTGATACTACAGAAAATGATGCTGCTATTGCTCAAGATATCCTTACATGTGGCGCATGTCAAAAGACCTTTGCATTATCGGATATTGTTAAATTTATCCAACACAAAGTACTTCAATGTAACAAAGAAAATTATGGACAATGCACAACACAAGGTAAAATCAATCACCAAAGAAATAAGAATAAATAATTAATAAAATTAATTGAAATTAATCAAAAAAAAAAAAAGAGAATTATGTTGAAATTTATGTTATTTTGGAATTTTTATTTATTTTTGCCATCTTAGGTCCAACAATGGATCGAGATGCTGAAGAGGGTCGTCCACTTAGTTTAGTTAATCGCCGTCCATCAATATCGGCACCTATAACAAATCGCTCTAAACAACAGCAACAGCAACAACAACAGCAGCAACAGCAACAGCAACAAACATCATCAACATCATCAACAGCTTCTGGTTCCAGTAGTACTAGTACATCAGGATCAGTATCAGGTTCAAGTGCATCGTCGGCGGCAGCAGCAGTTGCTTCTGGCTCAAGGATACACACACCACCGCCAAGTCCAGCAGATCTGTTAGCTGATGGAGCTTCAAGTACTCCGAAACGTTTGGTTGATGAAAATGATAATACAACACCAAAAGATAGTGGCAGCAGTGCAAATGGAAGTGATGAGATAACAACAGCTGCTGATAGTACAAGTGCAAGTCCAAAGTCAATGACACCAACAACAACTACAACAGCAGCAACACCAACAACAACAAGAATAGATCATGATGATGATAATGATGATGATGAACATTATACATCAACCACAACAACAACAACAACAACATCAAAATCAGAAACAATATCCCTAAGAACTGATGACAAAATCAATCAAAAATCATCATCATCATCATCAAAAGCATCAACAGCACAACAATTAATTGCAATCAAACAAGAACAACGTGATGATGATATACTAATAAGCCAACATCATTACGATGATGATAATAATGATGATGATAATGATGAATCATCACTAATTGAAACATTACCAAAACATAAAACTAATAATGATAATTATGATGGCAATGATGACAAAGAAGAACATCATGGTCAGCCAATGCGTAAAAGACCAAAAATTGAAGTTTGTGATGCTGAAGCCAATACGATACATACAGGTAAGTTAAATTTTTGTCTACTCTGTACACACCACATATATACCTTTCAGACATTTAGGAATTTTAAAAATTTTCAAACAATCACAAAAAACAAAATTATCAAAATTTTAATCAAAAATTGGAAAAATCGCTTGAGGACATACTACCTACTACTACAGCATTCAACAACATGCGGACAATATTATGGATGTATTTTTGTGTGATTATGCGTTATGTGACCATACTCTCTTTCTCTCTCTCTCTCTGTTTGTCTATCACAATTTTTATCACTCTCTTGATTTCTATCAATGGTTCCAGTGATAATGTCTGATGACTGTGATGTTAAAATAAAAAAAATAAAAAAACAATTTGATGAAAAAATGTGTTTGATGTTTTAATGTCAAAAGCTTTAATGTCACAACAGCAACAGCAACAACAACAACAACAACAACAATAATATTTATAACAACAACAAATATGACAATATGTTGGTGGGTCCTGTCGCATTTAACGCCTGCATATCCTGCATTATGCCAAGCCGCCCTTAAGGCATACATACTATGTATTTGGTACAACATATGAGAACATGCGTTGTTGCAGCTGCAGCAATGACATTGTCCTGGCACTCATCATTGCCATCATCAGTCTTAAAATCTGACCAAAAAAATATACTAAAAAATGACAATGAATAACAACATATCACCGTTACTTTTTTTGTTATTGTTGTTTGATCAAAACAAACATCAAAGTCATTCTTACTTCGGAAAAAGCATAGCATATTTTACTCCAATGCCTTTCCTTTAATTTTCTTTCCTTTCCTTGACTTTATTCTTTATCTTTTTGGTTCTTCAGTTCAAATGCAGTTCAATTGTTGTAAAATATGGTATACTGGTGTGATAGGCAAAGCAAAGACACACACACATAAGAAGCAAAAAAATCAAAATTGAGCAGAGCAGATACTTTCTGCATATGACAATCGAAGAGCTTTATTTTTTTTTGTTTTTTCTTCATTCAACAATAATTGTCCTTAAGGGTTATACACACACACACACACACACACACACACACACATTCACAATGTTTTTGATTCTGATCTTGAGTCTTATCCTAGCATCGTCTTGTCTGTCCATCCTCAGTCATTCAACCAGTCAGTCAGTCATTTGCTATTCGCACTTTTGACTTCATCTAAGCCATAAGAAATAAAGACATAAAAGACCATAGAGGGCATAGGACAAGTCTTTATGCAAATGCTGATGTCTACAACAATAATTATTGTATGTATAATAACAACAAAAGATAAAAAACAAAACTTTAGTTCCATCGAAGCCCAGATACCTTTCTCATCTCCCTAGACATAGAAAACTTGTAAGTACTACAAATATTATAGATAATTTTTAGGGTGGTTGTATGTGTGTCATGTCTCATTTCTCATTTTTTGTTGAAGTATGGCACAAACTGTGATTAGATAGATGACCATGGATCGAGGATTTGAGATCTTTTGACATACCTTTCTATACCTACCCACCTACTTACCTAGGTGAATAAGTACAAAAATACAAAATTTGAATATAGAAAACTTGTTCATTTACAAATCATAGAAAATTATATGGTCATCTGGTCATCTATGTAAATATAAAAGATCTTATGAGAACACAAACATCACAACAAAGTGATGATGATATTACCTTATGAAATTTGAAAGGTATTAAAAACAAAAACAAAAAAAAAAAAGGAGGAATGACGACGGTTAGTTTGTTTTAATGAAAATGTGTTTGACCTTTTGAATGAGGCACACGACGGACATCGAGAATGAGAATGAGAATGAAAAAGTACTAAATGAAAGGCAAGCAGTTGTTAAAGCTTCACTGAACAGACAAAGGATAATGAAATACAATAGAAAAAACAAAAAAAAAAAACAAACAAAGCAAACATAAGTACAAGGGGTTAAAAATGCTGGCCGCTGGCCACTGGTCACTGGTCACTGGTCAAGAAGTGTGACATGGACACACCGAGAGCACAGGTAAACACCGAGTAAGGTAAACACACGTTCAAAGTGTGACAGAGAACGCGTGGCAATATTTGACTTCATATACATACGAGCATACGAGTATTGTGTGTTATGTTATCCTTGCTTTACTTTAACTTGAATTGATTTGAGTTCAGGTGCCTTGACATGACTTCCTGTAAATTCATTCATATGGCTTTCCACATTGGAAAAATCAGTGGGATATGTTAAATTATCCATGTAAAGAAACAGAACATGTTAATTCTTCTTAGACAACATTACGTAAAAAGATAATCATAATGACAATGACAATGATAAGGATGAGAATGAGAATGATAATGATGAAGTTGAATGGATTTGAGAAAAATATTAACTTGTATACCATAAACAAAAGCTAAGAATTTGGCTTGAAGAATACTATGTAGTACCTATAAGAAAAAAAATTATCTACCTCTAAGTGGGCACAGCAATTTCCTTTTGAGAATCACAATCCATGATCTCCCCATTCTCTGCATTGTTGTCGTCATATTAATTCTTATCTTTACCCTTATTCTTGTCCCATTTTCTTGTACGCTCTCCATCTACTATTACATGCACACGTACATTTGTTTAATCTTTTGTTTAATTGCGTTCCCTAGAGTTGTGACTTCTAATAGGATGTTGTTGTTCTTTTTATCCTTTTGTGTTGACCACAATTTCAAGTTTTTTTTCTTGTCATCCTCATCCTTTGAGTTTCTTGAGTTGAGTTCATTTCAGTTGAGTTGCTTTGCATAGGCTTCTTACTTTAAGCTTTTCCTTACACTCGCTTGAACATATACAAAAGACATACACACACACACACACACACACATAGATACAAAGGACATACATATGTATGTATGCAAGTAGTTTTTGTTTTGCAGTTGCTGTTGCTGTTGATTTTTTGTTTAGCCACTCACTCAACCTCATCAGTTTACCATAGTATAGTATAGTACAGGAAAATTGTTTTACTCTTTCTTACAAGCACATTTTCCACCTCTCTCACTCTCCCTCTCTCTCTGCATCTCTCTCTTTTTCCCATCATTTCTCACTTTGTCTTATTGTGTATTGTATACATACATACATATGTATGTGAAGTATTTCTTCTAAGGAATTAAGTGTTTTTGCAGGACAATGGACCTCAGGAGACTAAAAGCAAAAACAGAAAAAAAAAACAAATAGACAAAAACAATAATGTTAAATATACGAGTATTTGTATATGGTATAAAGAAACTTAAAGTTATAGTAAAAATAATAAAGGACAATCGGAAGAAAGAACTTTCTTACCAATACAAGTTTTTGATAGTAAAAAATTTTATTTTTATGGCAATATTCCAGTCATAAGTCATCAATATACTTATTAAGTTTTGATGATAGCACACATATTTTATTAATTGTCATTATAGCGGTAATTGTCTTATACATTCCTATTACGTGATCATGAGATAGAGCTCACTGACTGACGAACAGACGGATGGATGGACAGCGCAGGCTTAGTAAACCTTTCACTCACCAATGATGCTTATAATAAGTGCAAATATGTACCTACTCGTACTACAAATATGCTAAATGAAAACAAGAAATCTGATCTGGATCTGGAACCTAATTCACACAGTAGATGCTTTTTTAAGACTCTTTCGAATTGAATTAGATATTTTTCCTTTTGTAAAGGTTGCACCGGTTGTTTGATGCTGCTGACACTGCTGCTGCTGGTCTGATGAGTATGGGAGGCAGGGGTATAATGATGGCGGAATAAGAGTTCCTCAGCTAATCAATTTTTCTTATACCATACATAGTAGATGGAAGCTGTGAATGAAGCCAGTAATAACTCACTATACTTTATTACATGTACTATCATGTGTTTGGGTGTCTCTCAATCATAAATCTTAAAGACTATTGATCGACACAATCGATCGCATTAATGCTAATACAATAACATGTCTGTAAACAATGTTCTTTGCAAAAACTCTACTATCACGTGATAAATGGCCCTGATCAATTTATGGAAAGGCAGGTCACTAACTGATACAGTATTCAAAAACTCAATAGGAATATTGTTGTGTTCATGTTAATAAGTCTGTAGAATGCCTGTTCCTTTCCAGGCATTTATTTTAAGAGTTCTAAATTTATAAATGAACAATTATAGTTTTTTTGGAACTGAAATTATTTAATTGAAAATGTCAGTAGATAAAATGGTTTCTGGAATATTTGCAAACATATTATTGATGATGATGAAGACAAAAAAACGCGTTTAACGTTTAAATAAAATGACAAAGATCTTTGTTGTCTCCATCGCTCTCATGTATAATGTTGTTGTTATCACTTGTACGTTGTTGTTGTTCTTCTTGAAAGCAAGGCTTGTTTTTTTTTAAAAGTTCATTTCTGTTATAAAAATAGAACAACAACAATCACACTGCTTCACACAATCGATGAGCGTACAGCAATAGAACAAAAGAAAGAGAGATAGAGAGAGAGACACACAAACTTATCTTTTCTCCCATTCTAATGAACTCAAAATATCAATGGTTGCGTGTTGTTGTTGTTGGAACGCGGTTATCTTACCTTAATCACTGGACCAATTCTGTTTGTACACATCTGGCGAAGAATACCTTTCAATTGGTATATTTCTTTAAAAAATCGGTTCGGTGGTTTAAGCAGGAAAAGGCACACAAACATTACAACCAACAAAAATATCATCGTTTTCTTTTATTTATTATGGGAATTTTGATGATTCAAGACAAGAAATACCTAGTAATAGACAAAAAATTTCATGTTTGGATGGGCTATGAAGGATGATTGTAACCAGGACATCATTAAAAATTAACAAATTGAATTTTAAAACCCGAATTTCATGAGTTCAATTTTATATTTCTTCTGCAGTTTGATTGATTTTTTATTTTATTTTATTTAAAAAATTATATATTTAATTTTAATTAATTGTATTTTCTTGTCGTACGAGTATTTTTGGAATTTTCCTATTTTCGGGTTTGGTTATTTTAATCTTTGACACATTGATGCTGTCAATTTTTTTGCGGCTTTCTTTCTCTATTTTCCTTTTTACTGATTTTTTTTTTTTGATGGCAATTATCCTTTGCCATTTACATATGACAATATGAGTAAGTGAGTGAAGTGAGTGAAGTGAGTAAAGTGAGTGAGTCGCAACCGCAAACACAGCAATACACAAAAATACAATCAGCAGTAAAAGTAAATTATAATAAAATAAAATAAAATAAAATAAAAGGAGCAAAATACAAATCAAAAATTCATGAGAAAATGTGAACAAAAAATCAGTCAGCAAACCGAAAGTCCGCGTTAAATGTCATTCAAACTGTCACTGACAGACAAACATATCCTTTTTTTTACCATTTCGTATAGTAGTTGTTGTCCTTACCAACAGTGACTTGTATTTCTATAATATTGTTTACCATATAATAAGTAGGTACTATATGATTCATTCATTCAATCATTTCATTTATTCATTCTTAGTTTGGCATTAAGCCATAAGCAGCAGCAGCAGTAGCAGGAGGAGCAGCAGCAGCATAAACACATGGAGTAGATGGGAAGAGTAGGAGGAAGATTATCATCATTATACAATATAATATTAGAGCACATTTAAATTCATTTAAAGGCCAAAGCTGGACACTTCATAGTACTCGTAGTACCCCCATATAACCAATGTCAATCCTTGCCAATAAAATCAACAAAAATCTAAGATTTTAACAAAAAGTGAGAGGGGGGTCTTTTTCTGTTTCCAATTTTGTTTGTTGAAATAAAGAAGAAGCGAAGGGAAAATGTGTGAAAGGATAATATGCTTAGAGTTTGCATTTGCACGTACTACGAGGGACAAAGTTAAAAAAGGCTTAAATTCTTTTCTTTTCTTCTGTACTTTTCTAGATCAAGAAATCGAGGGACAATCACATGTAAATTGCAAAACTAAACCCAAAATGAACAAAGAAAATAAATAGAATAAAGCTAGGATAGCTAGGATGAAAAAGCCAAAACAATTATCCTGCACACTAAATAAGTACTACAGTATATATTGATGATATGTTGGCTGGCTAATAAGTCTTTCTCCTTCTCTTTGTCGTCATCACCTGCTGTGGTTTGCATTTATTTACTCACAAAATTGTCTCTCTCATCTTAACCCATGTTCCTTTTGTCAACCAAAAGCTTCAGTTATATAATATACTGACTATAATACAAATAAGTACTTACCATATAAGGAAACTATGGTTTTTGCTTACTTCTAATGTCCTGTTGTTGTCAGACGCAGCATGGCATTTTTATTTTCTATATGATGATGTTGCTGATGATGCTGATGATGATGATGATTTTAAGTTCTCCAACTCTTTCTCGGTGTAGGTCTTAATGCCGCTTTTGAAACCGCTTCACATCAGCAGCATCCTTCTCATCAACATCCAATTCCTCCTCCTCCTCCTCATCATCATCATTATCAACAGCATGAGTTTCCCATGTATGCGTGCATGCAGGATATTATGTCATTGTCTGAGATTTTGTTATTTTGCATCCTTTTGTTCATCGTCGCCACCAACTGATATGCTTAACCCTAAATTGTTTGGCTTAGTGAGAATTGCTGAAAATCTAACAAAACAAAATAAAACAAAACCGAAACCGAAACAAAATTATAAAGAAATGTAAAAAGTGAAGAAAGAAAAGAGTGAAATCCGTTTAGCTTTTAGTACGATTTGGGCTTTCTTCGCTTCAGTTGCTCTCAGTTCAGCAGGCGGTCAATTTGCCATTTCCGTTTTGCCACCATTTCCGTTGAATTTCTTTTTCGGTTTTCTTTTTTCCTTTCCTTTTTGCATTTGTTTATTACATTGCATAATATGTGTGGTCATTCCAAATGGGCAATTGGCAATGGGTACAGTTGAGTCTTCAACTAAAGCCTCCCACAATTTGAAATAGAATTGATCCTTTTCACTTATTATCTACATGATCTGAATCTAAGATTATTCCTAAATCTAGAATTACAGTTCACAAAGTGGTGCATCCTTGTTAGAAGTCAATAAGAAGAGAATTGTCTTAAAAGTAAAATTAAAGGCGCGTGACAAACGCCAGGCACAGGATACCACAAATAAAAAGAAAAAACAATAATCATTATCATAATGCTGATGCTGATGATTATTATGATGATGATGATGATGAGGTAAGGTTAGAGACAAAGATCAGTAGGGTAGACAATACTATAGCTAGCAAATGTTAAAAAGCAAAAGTGATGAATATAATAACATGATGCTTTGATCGCAGGCTCTTGATCAGGCACGCGTTCATTCATTCATCCATCCATCCAACCATCCAGCCGTTCATTCATTGACTCACTCATCATTAACTCAGTTTGTCAGTTTTCCTGAGATAACAACAGCATCCTTTTTTTTCTTGTTGTGTTTTGTGTGATTATTTATCATGAAATACCAAAAAAAAAAAAAAAAATTCACTTGGTTTGTGTTATTTAATTCCCTTTTTTTCTCCATTTCGATAAACTTCCTTTATCCTTTTGAAAAATTTTAAACAAATTTTATGCATAAATTTTTTTGGGGTATTTTATATTTTTTAATTGTCCCTAAAGCGTGAGCGCGCGCGCTCAACGATCTCCTGCATTATTACGAACCCTTTTTCATTATCCTTTATTTAATATTATTATGTATGCATGTTCTTGTTGGAAAGTGTTTAGCGCAAGCGCACAACCCTCATAAAACGATAGACCGACACGACGGTTATGACAGACAGCAGGATGCGACAATGAAAACCAAGCTAAAGAAAAAGGATATGTTTGTTGATATGCAATTGCTGCTGCTGCATGAAGAACAAGAGAAAGAAAGAATGAAGGAAAGGAAAGGAAAGGAAAAAACAGGAAAGAAAAGAATGAACAAAAAAAGGATCACATTTAGTACTAGTAGAATGAGTATGAAAAATAAAATAAATTTGAGATTCATTTGCATTTCCGTTTCAACGGCACGGCGCACGTCAAAATGAGACATTTGCCCTACTGTCTGTCCTTCTGTCCTTATGCCCTTCTGTGCATTTTATATCCTTTACTTTTCGTTACATGCTTCTGTGGCATCTGCATTTTTAAGCCCGCATCGCCCGTCATAAGCAACAGCAGCAGCAGCATCATCATCATCATCACATTTCCCTTTTTCAACAAAAAATTCTATAAAAAATTTAAGTAAAAAAAAAACATACACACTCACTCACCGGTTTCCAGTGTTAAACACATTCACCTTTGACGCATTTTTCAACCTTCTTGTTTTCATGCATACTTATTATGCCATACATATATCTACCCTTTGATTCTTGACCTTTATTCGTGTTTATAGATTTTGTACTGTATTTTGAAAGAAATAATAAAATTATACGAGTATTGGCCTTGTTTTTGAATAGGTAAACACCTTAATACTTAATGGATTGATTTACTATTATGAACTATGGTAGTTGGTTGACCTGGGCAGAAGTTGACCTGCATTTTATCTGAAAACCACATTCAAATCGATGAAGGCGTTTCCGAGATTAGCGTGCACAAAATAACATACCTACTATGTATGATGATTATGATTCATTGATTTATGTAGGTATATCTTCTTCAAAAAAAAAAAATAGAAACTCAATTTTCATAGTTATTATCAAAATTCGCTCTCCAATTGATTTAGAGATACCCAAACATTATTCAATCCATCTAACCACATATTAAGTATAATGGACCTATCGACAATACATCTTACACAATCTATCAATCTAATGAAATTTCAATTCAATGGATACACAGTGATGAATAGGTGGGAAAGGCTGAATCTGTTCACCATTATCAATGAGCCTTTTGTGTCAACTACAACGATTACATAGCCTTATGATATTCACCAAGAATACGTAGAAGATGTTTAGCTATCTGCGAACATCATAATAGTTATAATATAAAGCAAAATTGGAATTCAAGAAAATTTGGGTAATGATTACTTCTAAGCCACGCTAAGGATTTTGATCCGGTTGTCACTGTCATTTACAGAAGAATTATCTCCGAAAGGTTTTCATGTTGTAAAGTTTGATTTTTATAAATGAAATTAAAGTTGTATAAATCGACAAACCCCAAGTAATGTTAAGATTCATCAAAAGTCTAAACATATAGGGTTTCTATAAAATAAGGCCATGTACAATAGATCTTATTGGTCGCTGTGCTTTCGGGCCCGTTATTATTAAATCGACTTTGTCAAGAATGAGCGACTTCTTATATAAGTCGTAGAACAAGAAACGCAAACAGTCATCGTTTGTTTCAAAACGATGAAACCGATGAAGAAATGAAAATGGGAAATGCACGGAAGCGTTTTTAGTGGTTAGTAAGCCTGAGATTTACACAAAAACCTTTCCGAATTAGTCTTCTTCCAGTACATCTTATATTCTTTCTGATTGAACTTGAATGTTTTTATTACTTGAATATATGGTAGGTACAATATTTTGTTTCCAACCTATAATAGTTCGATTTACCATCAATCATCATTGTTTAAGTTTTATTATTGTTGAGAAACTGCAAGTCTCAGCGCAGAATGGTTTGATTGCATCTTCTTTTCTTCCACTGTACTTAAATATCCAAATAACATAGGTGGGGTCACAGCCCTCAGACGAGAGGCTCACTTAGGCACAAAAAAAGAGAGTATGGCCCATTGTGATACCAGCTCTTAGTCCATAGCGCAGAACCCTTTTAGTTTTCGAGATGAACCTAGTTATGTCCTTGATTGGTAGGAATGATAGTTCGGTTAAGCTGGAGAGAAACTTTTTGGCGAGGGATGGACAGTGGCACATAAGGTGAAGCAAGGTCTTCTCCTCTTCTTCAGAGCCGCAACTACGGCAGAAATCGTAATGCAGAAGCCCAAGTCTACCAGAAAGTTTGCCTATGACGCAATGGTCCGTTAGTATGTTTATGGTTTTGCTTATTTAGGTTCTACCGATATTGAGCAGCTGGCCAGTTCCTTTTCCTGTTCATATTAGACCAGGTTTTAATCATCAAAAAGACTCGAATATGACTCAGCAAGATGATTTGTGTTCAAATGATCTTCGAAATGCTAGCTGGGAGCTCATTTTCCCATAGACTCCTGAATGCAACACCAGTGTCAAATGTTCAGAGCCACCCATATACCACAAATGGGAGTTACAAATAGGCTTTGTTCACCATATCCGGAAATGTAACAATTGATGATAGTGGGCTAGTCTTCGATTTTTATTTCATTTAAACAAGCTTTAAATAAAATTAGGTTAAACAATGCAAAAACAACCACTTTTTTTCCCAAAAAGGCAAAACTCTAGGATAAACATTTAGGAATTTTCAATGGATCTTTCTTATTTATTTGCTATTATCCCATTATCACACATTAATAAAGTAATTGACAATGTTGAACATGCACACATAAATTTCTTGAAAAATTTGAATAGATAAACGATTAACGATAAATTTGTTATATTGCATTGTATGTAGTATTGTCTGTTATCCTGTCCCTTGTTATCCTGATCCTGACAAATAATATTTTGCCTCCTTTTGCCTTTGCATTGGTGACATTTGGCTGTATCTTTTTAAGTTCGTTTGACAAACCAATATTAACAGTAAGAAGGAACTCACTCACTCATTCCATTTAAACTTCATGATTGGCTTTACGTGCGTAAGATACAAGTGAGTCTAGTCTACTACTACTACTACTACTATATGAGAGTAAACTAAGAAAGGACACTACCAACATGATGACTATAATGGATATATTTATGTGTTTCCATTCTTTTTTTTTTTTTTGTTTTTATATTTTTCACACTCATCAAAGCAAGTGAAAACGAAATTCAAAAAAAAAAAAAAAAACCACACACACACACACATAGAAAAAAGGAAAGAAAGGAAAATTATCATTTTTCATTTTAAAGTAACAGCTGTTGCATGTCTTCTGTTGTTATTGTTTATGTTTAGTGTCCTTGTTGTTGTTGTTCTTATTGACATCCTTAAAGGAAGTAAAATTGTTCCGATGACTATAAACGCTAGTCCTCCCTCATTCGCCCTGCTTCTGTTGCTTTTTGCTATTCAAGCAATTTAGCAATATGGCGATTTTGTAATTTCCTTCACATCCTCACACATTTACTCAGATCACACACTCACACACACACACACACACACATGTCTAAAATTAACAAAAATTGCACCGCAAAAACTATTGAAAATTTTGTGGTGACAGCAACACCAAAAATTGCAAACAAAATTCTAAAAACACAACAAAAAAAAATTAATGTAAAGCAAAACGAATCGCAGACTATGGATGGTGACAGAAACAGGAGCAGGAGCAGGAACAATAGTAGTGACATCGAAATGCCATCATATCAATATATTAGTGAGTGTGGTGAGAAGGGGAGGGGAATTGAGTTTGTCTTCTGTGGGTGTGGGTGCGGGCTTAGAGTGGGTAGTGGGTAGTGGGTTTGGGGTGTCATAAATAGTGCGCTAAATGTAATATCCGGCAGGCACGTACACATGTAGAAGCGCCTTAAGGATATCGATATATTTATGTGGTTTACCCATTTGCCCATTTGTCTATGCATGTATGTATGTATGTATTTGTGTGTGTGTGTATGTGTATGTCCGTGTGTGTAACACATTTGGTAATATCCTGAAGCGCATCCTTATTTGAGTTAAAGAGAATATGCCAGAAGAAGTAAAACCTCAAGCGCTAATACAATTTTACAACATCATGTGTCCGTGTGTGTGTGTGTGTCTAAGTGACATCCTGTTGTCAATATATACCTACATACACACATACTCCCACTCCCACTACCACTAGCACTCACATGTGTATATACACACACACCTTTCTTGTTTTGGCTACATAAAAAATATAAGAAAAATCCATTGAAAGACAAGACAAAGTTAAAAAATATCAAACCATGTATGAAGAGAAAAGCATTGGTTAAGGAAGAAGGGCAAGAAGAGGCAAAGGGACTGGAGCTGGAACTGGAGTTGGGCAATTGGTTTTTGAGGAAACGCGTAATTGTCGCACATTTGTATGCGAAACGCGAGTTTGTGATTTTCTCAAGATTTTTGCTATTTTCCTAATGTTTTTCTTTTTTTTTTTTGTTTCTTCTATTCTTTCATTTTCTTATTTTTTGTTACTCTCAACTTGTTCGATCAATAAATTTTTGATTTCTTACCAATTCTTTTGTTCATTCTTTCATTTGGTTAATTTATAAATATTTTCTGTATTATATACAAGCTAAGATAGACTTGCCTAGATTTACTATACTTCTGAGAGACTGAGAGATGAATCAATTGGTGATTGGTTGGTGGGGTACTAACATTAGTTAAATTTTGGATTAATCGAACTTAATATACCAACAACATGCTGTTATAAGTGTTTAATTTTTGAGGTATTGAGATGAAATCATTATTCTAAATTGCAATAAAGAAATCATAGATCATAGAAATTTTGTAGTAAATTTTAACATGAAAATTTATTAGAAAAGAGAAAAAATGTCAACAGGAAATACTGTCTTTGTTGTTATTGTTGTTGCCTCCTTGCAGTAACTTCTTCCTCCTTTGCCCTGCACATTTGCTGAACATTTACGCTGCGTGGGTTGCTGCACCTCCTTGCAACAGCTGCAAGAACAATTGTGCTGCATACAACATACAGAGTGGTTCCCCTTAGCTTAGCTTAGCTTGGCTTGGCTTAGCATGGGCTGTCTTGGCTTGGCTTGGCTTTGATTCAATGTTGGCCAAATTAATAAAAAAAAAAAAATAAAAGCACAAAAAAAGAAAAAGGAGGTAGATGACGATGACTATGACTATGAAGATGAAGATGAAGGCAAATGCGAAGAGTTCTCCATCAAATGGAATGAAATCAAGGTGTGTTTATTTTATTGGTTTGGCCTAAGCCTACACAGCAGCATCACAATTTACTGAGATGGCAAACAAAATGTTGGCACACGCATAAGTTCCATAGGGTTCAGATGCTTGAGACTCACTCGTACTCATACAATCATCATCATCTCGTCCACACCTAAATTCAAAACGCAAAATGCGAAAACGTTTTGCCCAAGATAATGACAGCGCAATTGTGCAAATGAGGCCCCACTAAACTGAACTGAACTCAGTTGAGCTGAACTGAACTGAACTGAGCCCCACGTATCCATTCCCAAGTAAAGCCCAAGAGTCGATGCGATGCCAGTCGCGATTTCACCAAAAAGACTTTGGCGCGTGTTTGACTTGACAATCATCATTGAAGTCGCCACGCGGAACTATTAATTATTTTTAATTCAAAACAAACAATAAATACAAAACACAGGTCTTGAGCAAGAAGGCGACATTTGTTTTGCTATTCCTCTTTCAAAAGAGGAAACCTGTATCTGAGACAAGTCCAAACGAAGTAAGAAATCAAGAAAATCAAGGCGCAGGCGTTAATGCATGCGTAATTACTTAGCACGCGCAATAAGTCTCTCACACACTCTCTCTCTCTCTCTCTCTCTGTCTCTCTTTTGCTCTTTCTCTTCTCTCTGATATTGTAAAGTAATATACATAATAATATTGGTTACATTAGATTCGTCTTGATATGGGAAACTCAGGGTGACAACACACACTAATGTCTGAAAAATACTATACTTTTCTTATGCGTAATACAGTCCAGTCTCATTTAGCATATTAAATTTGGTCATTTCCCAAGGAAATGACCTTATATTTTAAGCTCCCAAAATAGTACAATTGATAGAAATTTTCTTCTCTTTTATTTTTCAGAACCCAGTAATTACACTTGCTCTACATGCAAAACACGTTACACATCCGCCTGGCGACTCATTCAGCATGTCCAACATTCACATGGTGTTAAGATTTATGTGGAATCAAATGGTGCCACCAATGGTGCCCTGACAGTTGCCACACCAGCATCTCTAAATGCAGCAGCAGCTGCTGCTCTTGAGACAGGATCACATAGTGCTACGACTTCACCAACGATTTCAGCTTTGCCCATTCATGCTTTAATGCAAACCTCAACGGGATCCATCAATTCTTCAATCACATCAAGTGGTGCAGCCCAGAAACGTAGTGCCAGCAACAATACGAGTGGCAGTAGCAATCATAGTAGCAGCAGTAGCAACAGCAACAACACAAGCATCAATACAAGTGGCAACATAAGTTGCAACAGCAACAATAGTCACCACTCAAATGCGAATTCTCCGAGTAGTGTTGCCTTGGCGGCAGCTGCTGCTGTTGCTCAGCAACATCAACAGCAACATCAACAACACCTGCTCCATCAACAACAACAGCAACAACAGCGTGCCGCTGCCGCTGTAGCAGCTGTTGCTGCAGCTGAGCAACATAAAGCCCAGCAACATCACCATCAACAACAGCAGCAGCAACAGCAACAACAGCAACATCAACATCAACAGAATAGCCTCACAACTGCAATGCAAAATGCTCAGAATTTGGCTGCTGCCGCTGCGGCTGGTATGCGTCATCATCCTCTCTTGGCACCACCACCGGAAGCAATGCACGCAAATCCTTTCAATTTACTGCGCATGCCATTGCCACCAGCGTTAGCTGGTCAGGGCGCTGTTGTTCCTAGTGTTTCGCCTCTATTCACCAGGCCCCATCCCGATCATCATTATCGCATGGAGCAATTGGTTTCCGAGCAATTCCGTCATCATGGCTTCAATTTGGCTGCAGCCGCTGTTGCAGCAGCAAATACTCTGGCGGCGGGTCCACATGCAGCTGCCGCTGCTGCTGCTGCACAGTTTAATGCCACTGCAAATGGTGGTAGTGCAGCACAGAATGCAGCTGCCGTTGTTAATGTTCCTAGTGCTTTGATTGGAGGTGCTGCTGCAATTGAACAGCGTCCACCATCTAGTAATAGCAGTCATCGTGGTTCAGTCCCACCGGCAGCATTGCCACCACCATCGTTGTCATCACAGCAGCAACAACAGCAGCAGCAGCAACAACAATCATCGTTGGTTACAGGTGGTACATCTTCAGCAGCATCTGCTGGAGCTGCAGGAGTAGCTGGAGCTGGATCATCAGCAGCTAGCAATGCACTTAACTTGGAACCACAGATGGATTTTTATTCGCAGCGATTGCGTCAGCTTGCGGGTACAACAAGCCCTGGAGCTGGAAACATTGTTAACTCGAGCTCGCCGAGTCCACGACAAAAGCAATCGCCGCATTTTGCGAGCCCATCGCCCTCCATGAGTAATACAGCAGCAGCTGTAGCTGCTGCGGCCGCCGCTGCTGCAGCCGCAGCTGGTGTAACCCAACTACCTCCCACAACACCACCAGTCACAAATAGTCACAGCAACAATAGCCACCACCACAGTCATAGCCATCATCATCAGGCACGTCCTCAATCATTAACGCCACCCGATAAATGCGGTGAAAATGGTTCCCTTCATCATACAACACCACGTTCTGCCTCGACACCACCCTCGAAACCAGGCAGCCAGGATAATAGTTGTACTGGCTCCGGTTCTTATGCATGCAACTATTGCGATAAGAAATTCCGTTTCGAAAACAATTTGATTATTCATCAGCGCACGCACACCGGCGAGAAACCTTACAAATGCACTGCCTGTGAATTTGAATGCTCCCACATTAGCAAACTAATGAAGCACATGCGTGTCCATCGTAGTCCCGTTGAGGATGGTGCCAGCAATGCTGATTCCATTGAGTCCAATGACAACGACAATGATGATGATGATTCCGATGAACATGAGGAGGATAATATCGAAGATGAAAACATGGATGACGAAGACGATGAAGATATGGAAGATGGTGAAGATGTCGACTATGAAGCTGAGGATCTAAGTGTCAGCAATCGTATTGATGGCAAAAGTCAAAGTCCAAAGACAAGCGCCAGTAGTGGTGGTGGTGGTAGTGGTGCCACTTCTCTAGTTGGTGAACTTATGGATAAATTTGGTCTATCGAATATCGCTCAATATTCCGAAGCCTATAAGCAGGCTCTTCAAGAGTCTGGCAATTTGAAACATTTAGCCAACAAGGAGGCAGCCAATGCTGCTGCCGCCGCTGCTGCTGCTGCAGCTGCCGATAACAATAATTCGACGCGTTCGCCGTTGCCACATTTGAGTGATAAACTGAATGGTCTGCCAGTTGCCGCTCTACGTTTGCGTGATGAATTCGCTAAGAATATGTTTCCTCAACCACCACCGCAACAGGATGCTGGACCACCACCACCACAGGTGCCACTCTTCAATCCATTCCAGAATCCTTTTGAGCTCTCGAAACGCATCAAGTTAGATGGCAACGATTGGTGGAATATGTCAGCATTGCATCGCAACGATGCTCTATTTGAGAACCTCAAGCTGAAACCACTGGGTCTAGGCAGTGCCAACTCATTGCTTCAGAATCCAATGCTCAAGAAGGAAAGTCGCCAACGGAATGACACTTGTGAGTTTTGCGGCAAGGTCTTTAAGAACTGTTCCAATCTGACAGTGCATCGACGCAGTCATACCGGTGAGAAACCCTACAAATGCGAATTATGCACATATGCGTGCGCCCAAAGCTCTAAGCTAACACGTCACATGAAGACACATGGTCGGACGGGCAAAGATGTCTATCGTTGCCGCTTCTGTGATATGCCCTTCAGTGTACCATCAACACTGGAGAAGCATATGCGCAAGTGCGTTGTCAATCAGGGTAAGGCCGCTGCAGCTGCGGCAAATGCTGCTAATGCTGTTGCAGCCGCTCAAGCAGCTCAAGCAGCTGCCCAACAGCTTCAGGCACAAGCTCAACAAATGGGTACACCACAACAATTGTCTCCACCATGTTCGTTAGCCTCGTTTCAACCACAATTCGGTAGCGGCGGTGCTGGTGGTGGTGGTATGATGGGTGGCAATAATTTATCATTGCCAAGCAGCATAAGCGGTGATAATGATTCGAATGCCTCCTCAAGTTTGCCAGCTCATTCGATTTCACTTAAAGAAGAGGCATGACTCTTTAGTGGTTGGAACAATAATACAAATGGTTTACCACCGCCACATCCATCTCATCATCCGCATCATCCCCATCCGCATTTACATCATGCTGCATTAACGCATTCACATCAATTGCATCAACAACTGCAGCAGCAGCATCAGCAGCAGCAGCAGCAACAACAACAACAGCAGGTTGGTCATCTGCATCTGCATCCAACGCATCCGCATCCTTTAGCACCACTTCCACATCAATTGGCGGCACGTAATCGCGTCATGTCACGCATTTTTTAAAAAACCAAATCAATAAAATACCCAACTCTCAACCTATCAACTAGGGTAGGATAGTGTTCCAACCCTTATAATCTCTATCTGTCTCTCTCTCTCTCTCTCTCTTTGTATCTCTCATTGTTTTCTGTATATAAATCTCTAAGATCCTGTATATATGATGTGTAGTTTGTTCTTAGTGTCCCTTGATCCCTTGTGCGTTTTATGGTCCCTTTGTTTACAAGTATTTATTTATTTATTTATTGGTTTCCTCTATAATTTTATTGTTTTATTTATATTTGTTATATTACTTGTCCATTTACTCTGTCTCTCTCTCTCATCCTAACTTCTTCTACTTCTACTTACATTGATTTCTTTGAAAAAGATACAAGATTGAATATAAAAAGATTGATCGATCGATCGACAGTCTAGTACTATACTACTACTTATAATCATATGATCAGTTAGTTATCAGTTATCAGTTTGATTCATGAACACCAACATGGCAGAACTCAAAACTCGACCAGAGGCATTTAAAACCAAAGCAATAAAAGTTATATACAATACTATAAGTTATATCGATAATAGATTACTATTTTTTTTTTTTTTTTTTTTGATTATTAAATTTTTAATTAATTAATCGTAAATTAATCAATTTTTTTTTTTATTATTAATATTATTATTATTATTATTAAAATTTTTAATTCAGCCTCAAACGCACGTTCGTTCAAAAAATAAAAAAAAATATATGAAAAAAGATAATCGTAAATATAAATAAATAAATTGTAGATTTAGATGTTTTTTTTTTTTTAATATTATCATTCAAAATACTTCGATCCAGTGTATTTTTATCTATAAGAAAATTTTGTAAAAAAAACCGAAAATACTTAAATTTATTATTAATTATATGGCATATAATAAATATTATTAAAACAACAACAAAAGAAAAAGACAAAAAAAAAACTAAAGAAAAACACAAAAAATTTAACAAATTTATTTTATAAGATACTAATTTTTTTTTTTTTTTTTTGTGTATAAACTTAATTAGTAAATGATGCGAAATATAAATTAAAATTTATATATATGATGTAATAATATTAAAATAAAATAAAAATAGAAAAAAAACAAAATTTGTATAAAGGAAATGAAAAATCTATGAATAAATTTAAATATAAACAATTAAAAAAAAAAAAACAATATATTATTATGATTTTTTTTTTTAGAAAATATAAAATAATTTTTAAAATTAATAAAAACAATTTTTTTTATACATACATACAACATACATAAAACAATACAATACACCTATAAATATATATATACATATATATATATATATAAAATATATTTTTTTTTATATATATATATAAATAATAAATAAAAAATAAAATAGTCTTAAGTTGTTTAATAAATTTATAAAAAGTTAAAAAAATGAAAAAAAAAATTTAAAAAAAATTGCTAATAAATATATTAATGAAAACATAAAAAAACAAAACATAATTTTTTGTCAATGAAATTTATGAAATAAAAAAATTAATTAAAGGAAAAAACAAAAGTAAATTATATAAAAGAAAAACGAAATCGAAATAAATAACAAAATAAAAACAAAAAAACAAAACAAACAAACGACATATGAACCACAAAGAAAAGGGAAGAAAGGAAGGAAGGAAGAAACAAAGTTTTTTTTTTTGTAATAAATAAAAACAAAAATTAATTCATCATTAATTTATTAACGAAAACAAAACCAACAACTAGATATAGAAGACTGAAATTTCATTTGTTTTCCTTTGTTGAGCAAAAATAAATGTTTTCTAGCTTTTTAAAAATTTATTTTTCTTTTTTATTATTATTATTATTATTATTCTTTTTGTTAAATGAATAAGACAAGGTATTTTTTTGCATATTTTTAAAATTAATAAAATTTATATAATTTAAATAAATAATAATAATAAAAAATGAAAATGTTTTTAGGGCAAAATAATTCCTTTTTGTTAAATAAATAAAAATTCGTTTTTGTAGTTTTAATTATTTTATTAAACATTATTATTATTATTATTATTTGTGAACAAAAATTTGAGAATTAAAATAAAAAAAAAAAAAAAAATCCATGTCATTATGGCACACACACACACATACACATGTATTTGTGCCATAATGCATTTGATTTTTTTTTTTTTTTTATATGTTTGTTTGTTTATATTTAAAATTATATTATATATTCTCATATACGAGTATATAAAAAGAAATAAATATTTAAATTAAATTTAAATTAACAATTTTATTATTTTATTTTTATGGAATTTGTTTTTTGTGTGAAAGAAATACTAAATAATAAAACAAAATACTGTCCAAATATATGGAAAAAACATATGAAAATGGAAAAAATAATGTAAAATTAAAAAAAAAACAAAAAGCATAAAGCATATGAAATTAATTACAAATTATTGGAAAATAAAGGAAAAAACAAAATACAAAAAAGGAAAAACATTAACTAAAATGATCTATGACTTGATTGAATCTTGTAAAGTACCTACCATAACGCAGTTGCTTTGTTCCTGGAAAACTGCTTGTTATTCAAATTCCAAACAAACTGACTTCATTTTAATCAAAATTAAATAAAATTCAGACGGCAAACAATTAAAAATGTTATCATATTTTTAACATCTGTCTGTAAAGTGTATGTTACCAGTCTGTAAACTTCAGTTTATGTAGGCGCTTGCCAGCTTAGGGTACATTCATAGTGCACGCTGAGACGAAGCCGAAGCTGAAGACAAACTGCTTGCGTTGCTTGCAAGCTGATGAGTGTTCATAGTGTGTAGACGAATTGCTTGCGAAAAGACAATTGGAAAAAAGAAAAAACAATAAATTTGTAACTCATAAAAATCGAGATCATTTGCCATGTTGTTGTTGTTGTTTTCTTTTTCTATTCTCATGTGTTCGTTCTAAAAATTTTGGTCGAACGCAAACCACACACAAGAAATAATTAAAAAGAATAATTAAAAACAACAAAAACTGCACTGAGCAGCAAGCAATTCATCTTCAAAATCAGTACCGCACAGTTTGAAGCTGACACCTTGCGTTTCGGCTTTAGCTTCATCTTCGTCTTCGCCTGCACTGTGCACACCTACATATGTTTCCTTGCTTACGCTTTTTCGTCTTTAGCTATGGCTTCAGCTTCAGCGTGCACTATGATTGTACCTACCATTAGAAGCTATTACAAAAATTGGTGTTTCTTTTATTTAACAATTTTGTTTCCGAATCTGACTTTTCCTCCAATATGGCAAGCCTGAGATATATGGTATTTGCAAAAGCTTTTTCTTTAAAATACAAAAACCAATCATTTTTTCTCATAAATATTGTCCAGCATTGAAAATGCATCATCATGATCAATTTCCATAATCATCTAAATTTACAGCGAGCAAACTTAATATCACCAATATCATCCATTTTACAGAGCGATAACAGTGTGCACAAGTTTAATATTTGTTTATGCTAACAAACTAACAAAATCCTCTCCTAGGCAGCAGATGTTAAGAAAACAAACAGTTTGTCATCAGAAGAGCTTCTTTTGTCATTGCAAAGAGCCATTAACAGACAATAACCACTCTGTTAGGCGTTAACAGACAAACAATTTCTTTGTCATCGCTGTGAGAATATGATGATTATTTTAATAAATTAAGAAATTCATTCATTCAAAATTTTTAAAAGAAACAAAGAACTTATATTTATGCCAGTATCTTCTGATTATAATAAATAATTATTTAACCTCATTAAGTCCCAAGACATAAAACTAAGGCAACTACAATTATAGCATTACACAAGTTTCCCTGCAATACAAAAAATGTGTTCATGTAATATGGAAATTTCATTGGTAGTGGTCAATTGCCAACGCCTGCATAACCGTTTACCAGTCGATTCACCAGCATCGTTTCGAATTTCAACTCTCATTAATACCGAACGAAAATCTGATGCAACACTAGTTGAATTGTTCCCACTTACTGCAATATCTACGACTACTTAATTCACTAGCCATCAGTAATACAAAAAATGGGCTAGTGAATTACTATCGAAACGTTTCTCAAGCTGGACGAACGGTCAAATCCAAAGACCAAGTGAAGACTTTAACTTCAATAAAGGAAAACAATCAACCAACCGACCACTCAGTGCGATTTGATTTACAAAATCAACCAATCAGACTGGAATGTGAAAGTTATCATATGTTAAGTTACCCGATTTTTATATCTTCTTCCTTTGTAACTAGTACCTATGTTTGTTCATCAATCTGCGAAGATGACTGATTTTTAACATGTTGAATAGCTGAGAAGACTTAAATTTATAATGATTTTACTTTTTTTTGAAATAATAGATAGAATTGAGTATCTTCTCTTTACCACTCTTTCATTTAAGATTCTATTTCATTAATTAGTCATAAAATCTAAATTTTTTTCCTTTGTCCTTAAGTTTTTATGATTCTTTATGGAGAGGAATATATGTAGGTATATCATAAGAATTGTCAAACGAAGTTAATGTTTTTGTCTTTTTAATTTTGTTGTATGTTTCCAAAATATTAAGAATATACATATGTTATTACTAGGGGGGAATTCATGAGACCCCAGGTTATGTGTGGACTCCTCCTTTATGATAAGGCTCCTCGGTGGTAAAGACTAATAAACATATGTTTTGAATTGACAATTCGCTTATGAAATTATGTTTTGTGTGTTTCAAGAGCGCAAACTTGTTGTTTTTTATTTTCTTAACATTTTGGAAGCATTAAAAAAAAATTATAACAACTTGAATTTATTTATTTATTTTATTGTTGTCATCAACAAACAAAGCTTTTCAAGTTATAAAAAATAAATATATATATATTTTTTTTTTTATATTATTTGAATTGGATAATATAATAATAAAAAAATAAAAAGAAAATTAGCTAAATTGCAATGTTAAATAAAAAAAGAAAAAAATAAATTATAAAAAATAATATTATAAATGAAAATTCCAAAACTATCATGAAAATTCTTTATAGCAAATAATATTTATATATATACCTACATAAGTATATATGTATGTATAAATACTATAATTCTTAGTTATAAAACTTTAATAATTGTAAAAAATAAAAAATAGTAATAAAAAATTATATAAAATAAAAAAAAAATGATAATACAACAAAATAAGAATTTATTGATTGATTTATATGTATAATTAAATCAATAATTGAAAAACAAAATAATATAAAAAATACAATTTGAAAAACAAACATAATAAGAAAATAAAAAAAAAAATAAGAAAATGAATAAAAAACAAAGAAAACAAAAAATTAAGTAAAATATGAAAAAATCAAATAAAATTAAATAAAATAAAATGAAATAAAATATTTTTCAAATGTGTGTAATATTTTTTTTTTTTTTTAATAATAAATATAATATTTAATAATATTAATATTAATACATATAATTATAAAAAATAATAGTTGTCTGTGTTAAAGATATAAATATAAAAAAACAAAAAAAAAAACAATACAAAAAACAATACAAAAAAAAAAAAAAAAAAAATGAGAAAAATAATACAAATAAATTGAAAAAGAAATTTTGAAATGATTTTTTTAGTATTTTATAATGATATTGATATTGAAAAACACAGGAAACATTTTAGCTGGGGATGCTGACCGATATTCAATGCAATTCCTTTAACAATTTATGAAAAGGATCAACAAATTGCGAACAACAAGAAAAATAATAAACAAGAATGAAATTTTAATTTCTTGAACAATTTGATAACCGCAACTAATGACTTTGTTTGGAGTTTGAGGAAACATACAGTGAACCAAAAAAAGCAGGGCACACTGTCATTGTTTTTGCGTGGAAACGATTTTTTTTATGTATCACAAGATTACACACAAATTTGTTGTTTTTTATTACAATGCATAATGTAATGAACCAAGCAATTGTTCATAAATAGTTACACATTCACATGGGTTGAAATAATCAGCCAATAGTTCAAATAAGAGATGAAACGGATGCCCGGCAACTATCCGGTATCCGGCCGGATAAACAAATATTAAATCTGCATAACAAATAAAATCATTTTTTTTTGTTTTACACAATAAATAAAAATTAATACTCGTACTGTAATAAGGGTAAATTATGATGAATGAAGGAATCTTCGCAAGACATTTTTAAAAATTCCAAATGAATCTTCTGGCGAGCTCTCTCCGCTTCCACAACCCCCAAGTAGTTTTTTTTTTTTTTAAATCTTGGGTCTAGGAAAGTTGCATTCAAGTAGTTGGAATCTTGATTTAAGGAGTTGAAACGCTTCTCTGATTCTGCTTCTGTGGTAAATCAGGTGTGCGGACAAACCAGAACTTGTTATTTTGGTTATTTCTTCAAAGTTTGGATGCACTGCTCCATCAAACACCACTGTTGAGACGTAAAATTGGTGAGTGTAGCGTGATCAGCAATGCTTATGTTCTAACAGATGCTCTACCATATAAAATGAAGCGCTGAATAATAATAACATTCTAACTCAATTTACCCAATTTTCGACATAAGCTACTCTGACTTGTTGACACAGATATGTATGTGTAACTCTTTCATAAGTAACTAAATACATAAACGTTAAGTAATGAAACCATCATTTATTGTTTATTCAATGCAATTTGATGCACTTAGGAAACCGATGAAAGGATATCTTAAACGTTGTTTATAATTTAGGAATTCATTTCCACTCAAAGGACTGATGAAATAATAAGAAGCAATTGAAAGAATAGTTGAAGCTTTATTTCTGGTTTACTTTAAATTTATTTGTTGTTGGTAAGATGCAACAATCGGCTATACCGGATATCCGGCCAAACAACTATCCATTTCATCTCTAGTTCAGATCATTTGTCGAATATTTCACGAATTGGAGCAATTTTGTCCGTAGAGCTTCTTTGACGTCTGCTCATCACATCATCAAACCGAATAACGCGATTCATGTATTGAAATGTTTTCCTCCTCATTATCGCTTTATTTATGAGACATCCATAGTCGCCATTCATTCTTTGATTTAAATCTTTATAATAATGACTAAAACATTACATTCACATATAAACGAACACGATACTTATAAACTCCACCCAAAATGAGAACACCGAAATATGCATGTAACAAGTTTGACCACTTCAGAATAACATTCTCAATTGGCGGTGGGAAAATGGGAAAAGCATCTTTGGTATCATCGATACGTGCTCTTGCATATCTTGTTCTGCCTGGAAGCAAATTGATGACATTTTCGTTCCGTAATCTTCCAACACAATCGTTGACTGATTGGGGATTCCATATATACCGACTTTTGAGACAAATCATAATGGATGAGACTCCTATTGAGTCGACATCAACATTTTGTTCCATTGCAAAAAATTCAGAATCAGTTTCTTTTTCCTCCGATTCATATTTTCTTCAGGCGAGTGATTTTCATCACCACCGGAAAAAACTTCATCATCAGAATCAATATTTAAAATTGCTTCAAGCTCTTCGTCAGTAAGATATTTTGATGTAGCCATGTTGTCATAATCACTGACTGACTACACAATTAGCATTCGCCAACTAAAGAAGCGTAGCTTACACAATTTATGATCGAACTTGTGTTATGTTCGATTAGTGTTAAAGTTGTTGTTTATCTCATATGTAATTGTTTTTGTGTTAGATGAATGCTAGCCATTACATCACGGTCGATGCTCTCCTTCTACAGTTATTTATTTATTTATTTATTAGAGTTGCACATGCACGCTTATCAGCGTGTAAACGTGTGCGAAGTTTCTCAGAAAATCAAAAGCCATGGACATTTTACGACAAAAAAAAAGCTGTTGCTATTGCAAATTACATAGAAATTACTTACATACATATGTGTGGGAAACTACACACGAGGGCAAACAACGTAAGTTTTATCATTGAAAATGATTAAGGGCTGCTGTTTTGAAATTTTTGGGGAAGTCGAGGAGAGAGAAGAATGAAATGCTGATAAAGCACAAATAAATTAAGGTGTATGTATGAGCATCGAATGAAATGAATACAAGAGAGCAAGAGAGGAGGATGAAGTGTTAAAGAGCTGGTAAAGCAGAAATAAGTTAAGGTGTATGTGTGTAGGAAATTATCGAAGGGAAGGAATACAAGAGAGGAGAATAAAGTAGTAAAGCAGAAATAAGTTAAGGTACTTACATGTGTTAGCAAAGAGATGTGAGCTGTGGGTCAATGAAATAAATATAATAAGTTAAGGTGTATGTATGAGTGTGCATATGTTATTGATTGAAATGCGAAGGCGCACAGGTCGAGGAAGGGAGAAAAATGAAATAGTTAATAGAAACTATTTATCTTCACTTAACTTAACTTAGAATTAAATTACGGCGTATGTGTGAGGTCATTTTCAATGATGGCGTCGTTTACGAATTTCGTAAAGACAGTTAATTTTCATCAAAAAACATTTTTGAATCAATTAATGCGTTTTCTGTGCTAAATTGATGCGCCAGGAAATGTCAAGAAATTTCATGAACATCCTCGCTTCAGTAGTTTGCTTTTAAATGCACAATGCACCCAGATTCATTTTGTGCGGTTTTCCACACAATCGATGAGATGAAGGGTAAGGACTCATATTTCGGAAGAGAAGACTACTCAATACTAAATAGTACTTAAGTCTTAATATTGTTTTGTCATGTTTTGCTAATTGATTAGAAAACTTCAATCAAATGAAATCCCTTTAAAGGATTATCTTTGAATCCAGAACTAAATATATAATTTAAATCATGGATCAACATCATCTTCATTATTAATAGATGGAATGCTTTCCAGATTTATTATTATTATTAGTAGTAGTAGTAGTAGTAGTCCTCCTTTTTATTCATTTTTTCGTATATACATAGGCATAGATTAAAATTAACTTAATTTATACAATTTTGGAAAAAACAAGAAAAGAACGAAGGGTGATTTTACAGCATGGCTGTTACCCGTTAGCTAAATTCTGATATTAGAAATTTTCTATAATTTAATATTGTGCATATATAAGTTGCTAGAGTCTTCCAACTGATTTCATGGTCACCGCTTAATATTTTTTTAAGCCCAAATGGTTGACATATCTGGCGTGAAACGATTTGCATTTAGTGGTACCTAATATGTCGCAGCGTGCTTTTATTATCATCATTATTTCACGTTGAGTTAGGTTGGCTTTGAAATATTTTTCTCCAGCTGCTGGTTGCAGGTATTTATAAAAGGGGTTTGTGCTATCTGCTACTTTTTCCAGCATTGTACTCCACGAAGCCGCTTTTAATGCCTCAATGAGCTAATTGTAACGCTTACACCAGTCTTCTTCTATCCTAGCATTCCACTGAAAACTTATATTTGTGTTCTGTTCCCAGCTGATTAAATTTATTTATTATTATTTATTTGCCCACACAACGTTTCCTCTTTGAATAGTTTTGGACAACTTATGAGGCAATCTATCTGCGCTATATGACAGTAAAGTCTTTGTGATGTATTGCATATGCAGACCTAATGTATGTATGGAAGGGACTGTCTTCAGTACCAGTTTCCAATGACAATGCATAGTTTGGGATTGTGCTCGGTAGCCTCAGCACTCTTTTCAAGAAATATCGCTGGAACTTGTTTACCTCTTCTGGCATTGTGTATCCCCAAACCTGTGCCGCATACGCTTGGATTGACCTGCAAACTGCCAAAAATAGCTTCCATTTTGATGCCAATGAGATTTCGCTTTTGTATAGGAAATTACGCCATGTCGAGTTAATGCTATTTTTTGCTTGCTCAATTTAGTTGTTGATGTACCTGTATTCTGACGTTATCTTCACTTGTTCTTGCTTGTAAGTCCACATTTCTTGGGCCGAAAGTCGACCACCCTTTCTGAACACCATTATTTAGGTTTACACTTCCATACTCCATTTTTAACAATAATCCGCTAACTTATATATCATTGATTAGAAAACATTCACATCATCAGCTAGTAGTTCTATATCATCCGCGTACATTAACACTCTTATGTTTGTCCCATCAATATTTAGATCACCTTACAAATTGTTGTATATATCATTTAGATATAAAATAAACAACAACGGCGTTGGTAGTCAACCTTGTCTTACCACAGAAGAAGTGTCAAAGATATTTGACATTTCATCACCCGTCAATACCGCGTACTTGACGTCTTTGTAGATGATATCTTCTATTACACTTAATATTTTTAGATGTGATGATAGAAGTGAATTTGCCATAACCAATGGCAATCAAAAAATATGAAATATTTAATGGCCTCTGGTTCAGGTCTTTCGTTATAATTATAGCATAGTATGGTAGACCAAAAAGTAGGCAATAATGATCACTGGTTATTATATAAAAATTACCCTTATTCTGTTGCCATAAACCAGTATTATGCTATACAAAATATTTATGATCAGCACCGCACAGAAGTATACTTCATTTAATTTTCTTTGTTCATTTGTTTTGTTGGAATGTAACAGAAAGGAGTTTAGGGGTTGAAAAATCTAAATATTTTTCACTTATGCATAGCATACTTTTTGGCTTATGATTTGAAAACATATACATATGTAAGTATAAATAAATGCATAGTAATCTGATTGTATTTGAATTTTTAACAAATATTGATTGGCTCATTTATATCCTGTTTGGCATCATATCATATTGGTAATATACTACTAGTACCTAATATATTCCCACAGAGACTAATGGTAGTACCAGTACTAAGAACAGAAATGCTAAAAACATATTTGATGACCATGACATACAATTCAGTACAATATTCATATCAAGTACACATGGAAAAGCACTCCGGAGACCGGAGTAAGACAGACTTCTAATGAAGGCAGGTACAAATGTATGTTGTATGGCTGCTTTCTCTCTACTATCTCTGCGGAAATGGTATTCTCCATTCTCCATTTCACTCACGATTATAAGCAAACCAATACTTGATTGCGTTCGACCAATACACTGACCAATCCATAGCAAATAAGCCGCCCATTAAACCCACCCAGACGGTCCAATTGGCGTTTGTCACAGATTCATTCATTCATATGTTAGCTCCAAACGTTAGAATTTTGAAAACAATACAAACAAAGGAAGGGAAAACTGTATGCCACACACACATATATTGTATATATATGAGTGAGTGTGAGTGTGTGTCCTCTTAGCAAGCATCCACACATTTGTACATTGGGCCAATGTCCTTTTGATGTCCTGCCTAGATAACATATCGAATAGCAAAATCACAATGAGTATAGTATGGACGAATGGTACACGCCCGAAAGCATACAACGAACGAGCTCATGTTCACACACACACACACACATGCATGCAGCGTTCCTGCACCTTCACAAATATCTGACCGACCGACCCATCGTCCGAAAAAACGAAAGACCGAACGACCGGTCGTGGTCACTCGCTGACAAGTATCCTCACACATATGAGTGAGTGTATGATTTGTATGTATGAAACAAAAAATTTCTATGGCAACACAGTGCCCCAGCACACATGATATTGCCGACAACGAGTTGCAGCAGCAGCAGCAGCAGCATTAGCAGCAGCAGGATAAAGAAAGTGTTTAAGTCGATGTCGCAGTTGCTGCCGATGTCAATGTCGATGCTTACGTTAACATCGACGTCAGCTACAAACTTTTTCCTCCCTACCTCTCTCTATCCATTCTCACTAACCACCACAACACCTCTTCTACATTAACAACAAATCCTTTGCAACATGTTCGAAGCAATATGTTGAATTCTGTTTGTAGCAAGAAGCATTTATTAGAAACAAACATGTTGTTGCAACATTTTGTGTTTTGCATGCACAGGATATTGGAAGAATTTACATTTCATGAGATGAATGATTGAACAATGGTATGGTAGAGTGGTAATTATTAATGGGAACAGTGAGATCAAAAATTACTTTTTTTAATTTTCAACAATATGGGCTTTTCTGGATCATTCCAATCAATGTTTATATTTATATATAAATATATATTAAAGTGTTTTGCTCCATTAAATATTGTTTCTGTTAATTGCCTCAAATTGCTGGAATTGTTTGCGTTGCCATCGCGACTTGGCTTAGATGATAATGTCGGGGCCTGGGTTTAAAATATTAAGCATAATTTCGTTGCATTTGTCAAAGAATTCTTTAATCTTTGGATTGTTTTTCAGTTTAGGAAGTTTTTCTGGTATTTCGTTTGATTGGATTTCTATCTCATTTTAAGCAAGTACTCTAATCTCATTGACACTTCTTTTTTTCCAATTATTTCATTTAACTAATCGCTACTACTCTGTGTAACCTCGTGCCCCTACCTCCCATACAAACCCCCTTTTAAATTAATGTTCTTATTAGAAAAGATTTTTTGTTTTTTGACTTATTGAATTGAAATTTGGACACTATAAGTTTCTGTTCCGTATCCATCAGCCATGCAAATTTCATAATCCTAGGGTTACCAGCAAGGGTACCTCCCATACAAACTCACATTAAATGACAAACTTATAAAGAGTATAAGTAGGTACAATAAAACTACAATGCAGCTGAAACTGTGTTGATACTCAAAATGTGTTCTTCTATGCACCTTCTGCTCCTCTATATTTTTCAGTTTTTCATCAGTCTTCTCCCATCTGATCGACTGGGATCATAAGTGATAAATGTTTCAAAATTAATGCCGTTCTATTTTATAATTAGGACTATATTTTAATAATTTGTTTATATAAATTGGAATTGGGAACGATATCGATAAATTTGGCTTGAACCAAAAATATCAAAACGAATTCGACTTTGCTCAATCACCACTTCAATCACTTACTCTCCGCCACACACGGTAAATCAAGCTTGAATCAAGCGGTAAGGTTTATATACTACCAATTTCGCAATATTTGCTTTCTTTGGAGCTGGTTTAATTGGTGATATTTTTTGTTATGTAGAGATCTGCTTGAGTTAACTGAATGACTCTCAAAAACTCATGTAACCAATACAACGAATAACCAGTTGTTTTGGTTGGAGTGAAAATCAGTTATCAGTTGTGCGAGCATTCAAAATGATTGATTATAAGTGGTGAGCTGTTAAAAGAAAGAAACTTATAACTCAGTTAACACTGATAATTCAGTGTTTGGGCACGTAGCAGATATTAGGTTTCTCCTTATGTTTTGTGTGAATGCAGATAGAAAATGCGATGAAATTGTTATTGTAATTTTGGGATTGTTTACATTTTTATCCGACTTCAAAAAAAGTATGTATGATGATTCTTTATTTAATTGAAAGCTTGTGCTTGTCATGTGGTCCTATATAAATTTGATCAAGATCTGACCAGTAATTTTTGAGTTATCCTTAATAATACGCGTTCCATTCCCGCTACTTGAAGTCGGTTTTTTCATTTGTTAAAATTTTGTACTTTCTTCAAATATACTTTAGAAATTTATTAGAAGCCTTCATTAGAACTTATAAGATCTTAGGTAAAAGTAAATCGAATGTCAAACTTTATGTTGTAGTTAGGTGTTTTGGAAAACTTCTTCATACAAAATGTAGAGATTTTTTTTAAGAAAAAGAGAGTGAAGAGAGAGAGAGTGAAGGTGTGAAAATATTTGGTAAATCTATGCATACTTATATGTTATGGTATGATATGTTTAAAATCGAGTTTAAAAACAAGAGTTTTGAAAGGCGTTTCGTCGTTAACCGATTTCGTTTTTCCGTAGCAGTTGCACCTGCTTTACAAAAAAAGAGGTTCCGATGATACAGATGTTCCAATTAAGAAACAGTACTTTTGGGAGAGAGTGTATAGCTTGGGGTATATGGATTTTATCTCTTCCCATGCGTCAACTACATTTTTTTTCAATTCGTGGATCGGAGAACTAAGGAAGTAGCTTAGATCGTCTTATGGATGTTGTAAGTCATTGTCTTTTCTTCTTCGCTTGTGTGCCATCATGGTCTTATGGGGAGCCTATACTAGATACTTCAAACTCATTATCAGCAGCAAAAGACGTTTCACTTCCACTCCCTATGCTGTTCAGTCAATTCTTTTCTTATGTGTTTCATAGCTGTGGACAAAGCTTTGGGATCCAGAAAATGGATTTTTTTGAATTTTGATATTGCCAGTAGTAATGAATGTTCTATTTCTCCAAAGCGACGGTCAAACTGTTGTAATATGTTTGTTTTTACTTTGTTTCCTAACAGAGTTGGACATGTAAATGTATTAAGTTAGCAGTGACGCCTTTCTTTCCATTATTTTAGAATTAATCGATTCATTGGTCGATTAATTTTCGATACAATTAATAGTCGATTTAGACAGGCCCTGCATCACGATGATACGCTTTGGTGTTTAGACAAGCCATTTCGTATCATTTAAAACTGTTTTTTGTTTTGAATGTGCATAAGAAGAAGAGAACGTTTGTTGAATTGAGAGACAGTAAATAAGAAAAATAATAAAAAAAAAACAATTTTAAAATGGAAAATATGTTATTTAAAAGAATTATTAATAATTGCAAGCACGCTGGTACGTTTAATTACAAATTTAAAACACAAAAAGTGAAGAAGACTGCCAATATCTAACTGGAAATGGCAAAAAACTTGGCCACACTATCAGACATTTCCCAGCACTGGTCTGCATCAAAGACGCATCAATGCATGATGCGACACAGACTCGCATCACATTCTACAACAACAATCACTGAATGACGTCATTTTCCTTGTGGTTGTTGTCGATTGTGATGCGAGTCATTGGTCGCATCATGAGAGACTCGCATTTCGGTCTCTTACATCCAATCTCTGGAAATATAATGATCAAAATATCAAATCATACCAAGCCAGGTTAACTATGATTTGATTTTTTTTACAAAAAATTTTAATTTTGAAATTTTGAAAGAAGGGGCTTATTATATTAGGCTTTTTACTTTGGGAAAAATAATATCCCAAAATTTTTTCTTCATTTTAAATGTATTGATAAAAAATTTGATATACTCTCGTGTTACGAGTGGGCATTTCTAAATTTCCTCAATCCTGGTGAGGAAGCCAAGGAAGAAACATCTGTGAGAAATTGTAATGGTAAAATTTGTGAAATTTTAAAGTTTGTGAAATCGAAATCATTATACCAGAATGGATGCCAATCTATCAAATGGTATGATATATATTTAAATATTCATGAAATTCAATTTCTTGAAGACGCTTTATTGCAGATGAACATGTGCACGCTTTCAAAGAAGCGTCCAACAATATCGTTAAATCAATAAAAGAAGATATGGATTTGGCAAACAGTTTTGAAGCAAAATTGGATTGTGGACAGGAATGCGTCGATCCCGATACTGAATTATACGATATCATTGTGGAAATAAAGAGGATGTCAGAAGAAGTGAAACGCTTGTCAATTCTTACGATTGGGTGGTTTGAGGAGAATGAGAACGGGATTAACTCTGAATCAAATGAAATGGCTCCAGATAAGAGTAAAGGACATCAAGAAAAAAAATTCATTAAGGTCGATGAGGTGCACGGGCAGAAGGAGAATTATGAACAGAAATATAAAGAGCAGGAGAAAGTGCAATTAGAAACGAAGAAGATGAAGAATTCATAACAATCCGGATATATTAAGAATTGTGTCATTTCTACATTATTATCTTCTTTAAAATACTGTACTTTAGAAGAGCTAAATTGCAGTGAAACCCTACTGATCATTAAACTTTCCTAAAATCAAGCAAAAACATACCTCAATAGTTTAGTATTAATGGACATGAAAACTTTATTTTATTATCTACATCTATATATATGGATCTATATCTATATATCTATATATACTAGCTTTCCCGGCGTGCTTTGCTCCGCTCACGACGTGATGTAAGTTCGTCTTATTTTATGATTTCTGGATAAGCAGCTTCTGGTAATCATTTCAATCTCATGCGATATCCTATATGCTGAACCCATCGAGGTTGTTGCAAACTGTGAACATTATCTAACTTGGCTCCAATTTTTGTTTAGCTTTACTTTCTTTTATATAAAAATATATTGAATTACTAACCAAAATCATTTAACAAAAAATAAATTGAAGATTGGGAATTACACCGAAAGTTTATACCACATAAGAACATAGTATATTATTGCACAATTGTACTTATTAAAACCATCATAACATCTCAACAACTACAAATTTCGAAATTGAAAATTCATTTAAATTTATTGAGATTCCTTGTTGTTCTTGTAGGGCTCACTTCAATTGTGAGACTTCCAAAAAATAGAATATAAAACAAATTAATATATGCTATGTATCTTATCTATTAATATTGTATTTTCTTTTTATTTCCAAATTTCGGACGATATTCAACAAACTTATGAACTTCAATTTCCATTGTAGTACCATACGTTATGACAACACACGTGGGCTTACTTCTACTGGAATTATATAGATACTATTATTTAATAAATGCAACTAAATGATTATGAATATTGTGGATTACTTACATGTTTCGGACATTAAAAACTATTCACATAACACATTTAATTTGGGGAATGCTTGAATCTATGGAGTTGCACGCTATGGCAACACACGTGGGCTTACTCCTTCCGGAAGTATATAGATACTAATATTTAATAAATGCAACTAAATGATTATGAATATTGTGGATTACTTACATGTTTCGGACATTAAAAACTATTCACATAACACATTTAATTTGGGGAATGCTTGAATCTATGGAGTTGCACGCTATGGCAACACACGTGGGCTTACTCCTTCTGGAAGTATATAAATATATATATTTAATAAATGCAATAAATGATGATAAATATTGTGGATTACTTACATATTTCGGACTACTTCAATTTAGTTATATTAGTATAAAAATTTAGTAACCGCTGCTATTGGAAGGGATGTGGGCATGTACAGTGAATAAAATTCGCTATCTACGGGAAGAATATATATAAATACAAATGTATATCTGTAAATATTGTGATTACTTACCAATCACGAACTATTCTTTACATTTATCAATATAGGGACCGGGGAACACATGTGGGCACTTACAACTGGAAGAACATTCTGATATAAATACACATATAAAAGCATATAATACAATAATACTTACAAATTTGGGAAAATCTAGAGGGTAAAATATCGGACATCAGGTTGAGACAAAACTTACTATTAATAGAATACGGTATAGATATGTATATATATATATATTTACTTATATCCATAACTACTATTGTGGTTACTTACGCTTAACATTTTGAGCCCTTGTTTCCATGATCTTTCGATGTTGACGGTTGCTCATTGCTAAGTTCTTCTTCGGAGCTTCCACATACCACGTAGAGTTTCGCACTTTCGGTATTTTGCTTAGCTTTCCGATTTGTGTGACGCTTTGGCTTTTGCTTTAGCTTTCTTTTAGTATTTCTCTTGGTGTTTCTACGTTTTTGCTGGGCCTTCTTTGCTCTTTTTGTCTGTGATCTTTTCTTGCACGCAGGCTGCTTACGCAAAACTGTTGGCCGTTTTGATTTCTTTTTGGTGACTCTGGCTGGTTTTCCACCTTGTCTACGACGGGTTGGCCCTCTACGCTTTCCCACATTGAATCTGGGCCCTCGCTTGGGCCTGACACGTTTGGACTTTGGTGATACGCGTTTGTCTCCACTTTTCTTTATTTTAAGAGCGCTATTTGTTTCTCCACTTCCTCCATGCCTTCTAACACCGCCACCGTGTTTTCGTTTCCTAACACTGCCACGGAGTTTGTGGCCGCTACGGAGCTTATGACGGCCGCCACGATACTTGTACTTGTGGCCGCGGTGTTTGTGCCCCCTGCTACTTTTTTTACCGTGACGGCGTTTCGCTGTTCCAGAAGAACGCCCGTATTTGACATTGTACCGGCTAGAACTTTTGGCTGCAGGAACTTTTCCGTATGATTTGCTCCTCAGTTCTCTTATTGAGCGCGATGTTTTTATGCTCTTTCTTGATTGGGTGTTTCGCTGAATTTCATTGTCGCCTTCTTCATCCGTATCAACCGTTTTTATAATTTTCAGTTTTGTAGGAATCGAGAAGGTTACATCGAGCACCATTATAATAAATAAATTTTGAAAAGTAAATTTTGCAAACAAATTTGTGTGTCTCCTTATATTCTGATCAAAATATTAAATTATTACAAGCCACGTTAACTATGATTTGAGTTTTGAACAAAAAGTTGTAATTTTAAAATTTTGAAAGATAAGGCAAAGGGGGGACAAATTAATACTTTTCTGTAGCCTTAGATGAGTAATTTCTTGAAGATAAAGATGAAGAGCATTTAATATTTAATGCCCCCTTGGTACCACCATGTAATTTAATGACGCAATCAGGATGAATCCTTCACCCCTTTTGAAATGAAAACTATCCAAAGTCAGGTGTAAAAGGAATTGAACCGAAATTTCTGTTTCTTTCTTCACTTTAAATGTATTGATTTTGCTTAAAAAATTCAAATCTCTCGACCCAAATTGTAACAATGGGTATCGATTAATCGGAAAAAGTTGAAGTTTTGTTAAAATAATCTATTGTTCTTTAATCGATGTCATTTGGGTTTGATTAATCGAATTATCGCTTACCGATGTGACTGAAATTTCTGTAGCCTGCTGTTTTGGGACCTCGCCACTGAAGTTTACTGGGGATAAGAGTTATTTGTAAGATATTGTGATGAAAAGAAGAAAGGAATAATAGTTGGACATACTATACTGTGTTATTGGTAAGCTGCTATGCCGAATAATGTTCTATATACATATGTACTCGGAATAACTTTTCTCAACAGTAGAACTGAAATCTCTGGGACTAGTTTAATGCAAATCCTTACATATGTAAATATATTAAAGGTACAGGATGACCTAATGAGAATTCTGCGATATTAGGAGATATCTAGTAGTATCTTGTGGTTCCAAAAGAGGTCTGAATCTTACCTAAACTAATGTCTGACATCGTATATTTCTTAAATAAAACATCATATATGAAATCCTTAATTATTATCCACAACATCTATTCATTGATTGCCGTTAAACGAAACGGAAACACTCAATTGAATTGATTGAACCATTGAACCCATTTATCCATTTATTACCAGACTTAGGGAAATGATAGATCGATCTACTAGTGTACTGATATATGTTTTTAAGTATATTGTATTGTAGATATGTGTATGCTTAACATAGATGGATAGCAGGTTATTCAGATAATTACAATAAAGCAATAAAACAACAACAACAACAACAACATGAAGTGCAAAACAAAAAATAAACGATAAAAAATATACATTTTGCACATTATGACTACAAAAAAAAAGGGAAGGAAGACAGAAAGAAAGACAGAGGAGCAGGCGAGTTAACACGCTTTCCATGATTCAGTTTTGTTGGTTTAACAACTTCGTGTATAACTACAACAACTACAACAGCAACTCACATAGATACATACATACATATGAGAACGGTATACTTGAGACCTAACCTCAGACTCAGACTAAGCTCAGCTTAGCTCAGCTCAACTCAGCTTAGATCAGTTCAATTCATATCAGTTTAACTTAGTTCAGCTTAGCTCAAGAAATCAAACCAAACCAAAGCAAACTCAAAGCAAAGAAAAGCAAAACCAAACCAAAGCAAAGCAAAGCAAAATCCACTGAAATGAAAACAAACTAAATAAAAGGAAATGAAGGGAGGAATTGAGGAAAGCGAAAACAAGAAAAGAAGAAAGCTGGGGCAGAAAGGAACGAAAGCGAATGAAATTCATTCATTGCCCGTAAAATCTCAACGCAACACAAAATGTTGATGGTGTTCAGGATCGTGTCTTGGCCAAAATTGAATGAATTGTGAGAGTATTCACGATATCCAATGTTGCTATTGCTTTTGCAACAGATATGTTGTTGTTGTTGTTTTTGTTGTTATTTTTGGTATTATTATTATTATGGTTGTTGTTTGTGGTGATTGATTTTAAAATATGTCTCTAAGATTTGTATGCAAACTATTATCCACCAATTGTTTATAATTTTCATAGGGATCCCTTATTTTTTTTTTAAATAAAACAGAGCCTATATGAATCGCTTAAAATGAAGCTTTCTATAGGTGAAAGAATTTTTAAAATTGGTGAAGTACTTTTTGAGACTATTCATTACAAATAAAAATACAAACATTTCCTCTTTATAATATTAGTATAGATAATCGTAAGCCTTTTTCTGGCTGTGCACGCTAATCTTAAAAACAGCTTAACCTATTTGAATACGGTTTTGACTGGTGTATTGTAGCAAGCTTCGTGTAACATTTAGCGTTTATTTTACAGAAATCGCCCTACTAAATGAAAAGATATTTATCAAAATCGACCAACAGAAACAAAAGTTATTAATTTTTGTTTAAATGTTGAGTACAGTTGCCAAATTCTTACACATTGTTGCCAAATTTTTGATCAATTTTGATTGTCTTCCTCTTTTTTGTTGTCCGCCAACATTACACAGCTGGTGATGGAGGAAACTAACTTCTTAATGCGTTGTTCACATTGAGGTCCTAGTATGAACCTTTCATTCTACTAAAGGCGTCCCAAGTTAATCAATCTCTCGAAATTATCCAATCTTAGAACGACTCTTGGTGTCACATTCTTGAATAATCTATTTGCTGGCAGTATCTTAACCCAACTTGGCTTGGTAACATGTTCTTTTTTTACGGGTTACAAGGAATTTTGTCCATTATACTTGTTGGGTCCTGTAAAACTACTTATTTGCAGCGTGATGCATTTCATATCTAATGTAAATCTTACAAACTATACTACCACCTGGTATCTAACTGTATCTAAAAAATCTAATCTTGTAACTCATCTTAACACTTAGCATTCTATGCCCAGATATTAACGTTTTCGTGTTCAGCATGCCCAAATTAATAAAGAATAGGTGTTTTCATTAATGTAATGTCGCACAGTGTTATTTGACTCATTGGCATCATTTTGTGATTTATTAATGTTGATCTTCAGCATTGTTATTAGTAGCCCAATTTGCCATTGCATAATCTTTATAAACTCATCATGTGTACAGGGGTGTCACTCCGATGGACTTATGTCGATATCTACAAAGAAACAATGAATCATACTATTGTATTGTATTAAAAGAGTGAAAGATATATGAACATACATATGGTGCTCCTAATAAAATTTTTAATTCACCTTCTTCTTGGACACCAGACTGTGCAGAAAAGATGAACATGACCACTTCACAGTTCATTTAAAAAGCTAAGTGGTCATCCTCAAAATTGTAACCAATAAGATGAACATGTGCACTTATAAATAGTTAAGCCTAGTACAGACGATATGATTATTCTTCATATTTTTCTTCAAATGCGAGTTCATATCGCGTAGACACCCTTAATATGGCATATCAACATATCGAGCCCTAACACCGAATCATGCAAATTTGTTCTAAACATCACCAAGCAAATATTATAATACGACAATCACTATAGTTACTTCAGATACTAAATATAGGCACGTGCCTAGTTTGCCTAAATGATAAGCCACCAGTGATGGTGCTGTATACCATATCCATGCAATTCGTTGGTTCTGATATGACAAAATAGCTTTACTTGAATACACAATACAATAAAATGAATAGTGTTCAATAATTTGGAATTTAAAACCCTCAAAGACCTGTGTTTTTTTCGTCTGCTGTTACAGCTGTTACAAAGCAAGTAATTTTTATTAAAATGGCTTATACCTGTGATTTCATAGCTCCTATAAATATTTCATCTTAGCAACATATTTCTGATATTTCATTCTTTATTTTTAATTCTTTCTCCTTGATACTCGTCTGTTTTGAATGGAAAAACGCTCTTAAGTTCTCATGTAATGAAATTTTGATATCATCTCAAATCGACTATCTCCTTCATAACTTAGAACTTTGAACTTCTTAGGCTCAGCATAATCCTAAGGGTTATAACCATCTTTTTGTATCGATTAATTTATAGAAAATATTCAAAATATAATTACTATTTATTCAATATCAAAGTTTCTATACTACGAGTACCATATTTCATGATTGACTTTTCGATTGATTGGATATCATAAAAGCCAGAAGAACAACTAAAAGTGTACTGGTATGAGTATGATATGCATTTATTCATTTCATTCCGTTCTATTGTATACACTACTACATATATATATCTATGTATCTACAGCAAAACGACACTAAATAAACAATAATACAATAACTTCATTTCGATTAGAATTTCTACCATATGAATACTTCTTTATGTTCGCCTGGTTAAAAAATAAAAAAACTGATATGCCTCGGCTTTAACCCAATTTAGTTTTCTATATATTTATACTCTTCACGGGAGTGAATAGTATTATAAGTTTGTCATGAAGTTTGTAACTCACAGAAGGAGACATCGCAGACCACATAAAGTATATATATTTGTGATCAGCTCGATGAGACGAGTTAATTTAGTCATGTCCGTATGTCCGTCTGTCCGTATGTCCGTCTGTCTGTATGTATGCAAACTAGTCCCACAGTTTTTGAGCTAGAGAGCTGAAATAGGTTTCTTTTTACCATACGCAGAACATTTGACGGAGTCAGCCGAATCGGACCACTAGGTGGGGTACCTCCCATACAAACCCCCCTTTAATTAATGTTCTTGTTAGAAAAAGTTTTTTGTTTTTTAACGTATCGCACTGAATTTTGGACACTATAAGTTTGTAATTTATAGCCATCAATCGTGTAAATTTCATGATCCTAGCGCTATTAGGTGGGGTACCTCCCTCACAAACCACCCTTTAAATTAATGTTCTTGTTAGAAAAGGTTTTTTGTTTTTTAACGTATCGAACTGAAATTTGGACCCTATAAGTTTCTGATCTATATTCATCAACCATATAAATTTCATGATCCTAGGCTTACCAGGAGTGATACCTCCTATACAAACCCAAATTAAATGGCAAACTTTTAAAGAATACAATAAAATTGCCACTCAAACTGATGTGATACTAAAAAAGGAAGGTTGGATGGAGCGTGAAGAGTATTACATCTTTGGCATAGCCAATGATAGCCTTCTTTCTGATTTTTTATTAATTACACTTGAAAGTTCGATTTAACCCAACTTTGCTGGACTTTCATTAATTTTTCTTTTTATTTAGTAAGAAAACTCAACTAAACTCAGCTTAATCAGTTACAATTTCGACTCGATTTAGTTCTCTAATTTTTACTGAACGTCTGGTCCCGCCATTTTCTGTATCAACTTGTATTTCATTTTGGAGAGGAATGTTCTGCTTTTTATTGTTCTGTGGGACTGCTAACACCCTTTTCGAAAGCATTTTATGCTTTTTCAATCATCCGTTTCATTTCTAAACCTTCTAATGAAGTGAAAACTTGATTTGAGGTGGCTAACCTGCAACTCCGTGTAGGAACGGAAATTATAATATTAAATTTCTTATTACTTTTACTGTTTGCCTGAATGAAAACTCAACTAAACTCAACTTCACCAGCTTTTCTTTTGATCCGTCAATTTTCATAGTGAATTCCTAATTATTTTTACTGATTTGCCTGTTCAGCACACAACTTCCCCTTAATGAAAAGCATGGAAATTTAACTAAACTCAACTTCACCGGCTTTTCTTTTGATCCGTAACTTTTCTTATTGAATTGATTTCGAATATTTCCCCTTAATGGAAACTTCTTAATGGAAAAATGGTTTAGTGATAATAGTGCATGTTTATATGATTGTTCATAGAATGATGCAATTTGTGTGTGGTGTTGTTGTTGCTCAAAACTAAGCTGGACAACAGTCTTGCTCCCTACCTATCTTGGCAATGACACCAAACATAAATTCTTGTTGTGCAGTGCTTGGCTGCTATACTAGTATAAACGCAGCAAAGTCTTTGATTCACCTCCCACCACAAGGCCATAATTGGAACACAATTGACTTCACAGCTTCAGCTTTAGACTCAATTTCACATTGTATTCGTTCACATACAAACAACTGTACTGTTCCATTCTGTTCCAGCCTTAACTGATTCTAACAAAATTTTAAAAAGATCGTTTTTCAAATATGCTTGCTAAATGAATTGAACTTAAGCCCTGTTGCCACATAAACAGAACCAGATCCACACAAAATAATTCTGGATATGTTCCTGGTGCTGTTCTGTGTCTCGCGTTTTGTGTGAAAATACAAACCATTCGTTGCCAATTCGTTAGCTAATTCGAACCACAAACAATGTTTGACTTCAGTGTCCCGAAATCTTTTGTGTTTTACATTACACAACATTTTGTTTAATTTCACGAAATTTATAATTCTTTCCTCGTCCACTTCACTGAATTTTAGTGTTTCAAACATTTTGCACAACTTTAATCACAAGAAACAAATATGACCGCAAATAAATGTTTGCCATTCTTCCAGATAGAAGTCAAAACAAATTTTTTTTGGTTTTGTAGCGAATCTGTGGCCACTCATTAAATGTCGTGCTGTACGAGTCACAATATTTTCTCTTGGAAATCAGATTCCTAGACATAGTGATTGATGCGTTTCCAAGTAATCCAGATTGATTCGGTTTTGATTCTTCTGGTTTAACGAATTGATTTTGAATCGAATGAGAAGTCTAAGTTTTTATTAATTATAGATTCTCCCTCTATATAAGAGGGAATCACTGGTCCAAAACTGGTTCGTGGCTAGTGACTTTGTTACCAATTATAGTTCCAACTATCTCCTTTTGCATGTATCCAACTGGTGAATTTAGCATAGCGATGTCATTACCGTTCACCAGTCATGTCACCGCCTGCATTTCCTACGACTAGTGATCAGCCACTAGCCATCAGTAATGCGAAAAGGGACTGCTGAATTACTATGGGAACGAGCACTTACTGCTTTGCCTCTGCATAATCTGCGAATAGTGAATTCACTAGCCACCCGGTAATAAGAAAGTTCAGAATTAGTATCATATTGCAAACATTCTGACGTATTGGGATGACTTAACTTTTACTAACTGTAAAAGAATCAATAGAACTTTAACAAAACTATTAGCCAATAATAATTCTTATGAGGTTGTATCCGCATCATCATTATTATCAAGAAGCAAGATGATTATTCTTTAGAATTAAGAATGTTTGTGACTAAGGTCGTTAATTTCATATTATCCTTTCTAAGTACTACTTTACTTGACTTTACTTTACTATGATATTCTACTACTGAAGTGTTAAATATTTGATTTTAAAGATAAGTATAGATTTTTGGCTATTATTGTATTTTAGCATGCATCTTTTTGTTTTTTTTTTTTTGTTGTTTGTTGTGTTCTTGGGGTTACAATGGATGTTCGAGTATCTGTTTATGATTTCCTTAGAAATTTCACCTAGCTCATCTTATCTTATCTCATTTCATTTCATTCCCATCTCATCTGTCCTAACATTCATTTATACTCGCAAGGATATTGAATGAAATAATTTTTAGCTAAAACAAATGAAGTAAAACAAATGACTAAAATAACAAAAGCTAAATTTTCCTTTCTCTCACACAAATACCATACACACAATCATAAATATACACATACGTACATATGTATACCAAATACATATGAGTTTATGTACGTAAGTGCGACCCAAAGTGTCCTTTGTCATAGAACAAAAGATTCAAGTTCGCTTACGCGAATGGTCAGAATCCTTTAATAAGTTGAGTAATGGTGACTGTATGGCATCTACCGTACATATACATACAATATGTATGTGTGTATGTGTGTGTGTTGATGTAAGTGTGTGAGCATGTGTTAGAAAAAAGGGTTATAAGATTTCTGTAGATACTACAGTATTAGTGTTTTTGAACAAACACCACCGACAGCGACGACTGCTAGCCTTAAGTCCTTTTGTCCACCCGCTGCCGCCATTAATATATTTCAAAGTCCTTCAGCCCTTTCCTATGCAAGCTATTTATTTTATCCTTTTTATACTTAACATTGCGAGTGAATGTGTATTCACACATAGTGAGTCCTGTTCACTCTTTCTGTCATTCATTCGCTCGTCCTTTCTTTGGCCATTTACAATCCTCAATTTTCAACATGTCCGACTTAGCTTAGCTTTCCCTTATCTAGTATACTATACTACTATTACATATATTATGTGGGTGTATGTTTAAATTGAACTAAAATAGCATATAACTCCATTAAAAATAATGGAAAATAATCTTCCAAAAGAAATCAAAAATTCAATCTTATTGTCAGATCCTCATACGACGGAATAGAATAGAATATTCACATAATACAAAGCATACAAATATCAGTTCGGGGATCAGTTCCAAGTTTTCTTTATAAAATACACAATACACATATTGTAGTTATAAGTACATAGTTCCTAAAGCATTGTATCCTTTTCTATATTGCTTTACTTTATTTTCGTGAATTTTTATGGGGTAATATACTGGGGCAATGTTGTCTGCTTCGTCTGAGATACTTTTGTGCTGCATTCTTCAATCATTCATTCTCTGCACTTTTAAAATGTTTTTAACTATTGGCATATCAGAAACTAGCTATTCTAACTATTTCTGATTGGATTAGTTCTTTATTACAAAGCGGTACTTTGTCAGTATCTACAGCGGTACTTTGAAGTTTCAGGATTACCAACAATATTTGCATTATGCCTTTCCACACATGATTCATTTTAAACGATTTAATATCTTTTCACAATTTACTTAGTTTGTTGATCATTGATGCTCGCTTTTGCATAGAGAGAGAGAGAGAGAGAGAGAGAGAGTGAGAGTTTTACCCCTAAAGATTTTTATTTTAACACCTGAAGTTGAATTGCTTTTTAGGTTGTGATCTGCTTGGCAATGCCAACCCTCTTCAGGTGGGACATGTCTTACCTTATGTATAAGCCAATACGTAATCTGTCGATTTAGCAATGAAATGGTTAGGAGTGGGCTGCGAAGTGGACACTGAAATAGGCATAGACAAAATTTGCTCTTGTGTCGGAGTTGCAGCCTGAGTGACATGATCTACAGTGTTTGCAGTATTTGCAATGGCTTGATTTGCTCTGCTGTAAACTGTGACCTTTGTTAAGGCAGTTAAAACAAAGATGCAATTTCCTAACTTCCTTATTCCTAGATTCAGGAGTTGAATTTAAAAGTCGTAGACACTTTGTACATGATATCTGTGTGAATTAGATAATGGCAATTGTGATTTGTTGGATGATCAGGCAATGAATAAATTTTAGTTAGGAAAAATCAAACCTTGACCAACCTGTTCCTGCTTGTCGACTAGCTGTGCATTATTCCACTTATCCTTCAATGCATCATCCAATTTATTATTGATAGTATACAGAAAAAAACTGGCTCTTTGCTTCTCCATTGTCAAATCAAAATAACTGTAACCCATCATCATAACTAACCTCCCTGGACTCAAGCGATCGTATTGCATCCAACTTAGTTACATTTATATATTGGAAGGTGCATTTTCAGTAATTGCAGTTGAAAGATCAATTTTTAATTATTGTACTAGCAGAAATCACCTTTCTTAGTGACAATTTCTAATTTTTATACTTACTATCATCATCCGATATCACCTAGATAGGTGACCTCGTTGAATTCTTTAATTGGACTGTGGATCTTATCATAATTAATTGAAAAAGGTTTTTTGAAACAAATATACTGAAGGAATATACCCCTCATTTTACAATGGTATTTTCTTGGATTTACAAAAGATTTATACATACACGAAAGAGTAATCATTAGATCAATGTATTGATTAGGAAGAAATGTGGAGGAATATGGAAAACCAAAAAAACCTGCCATGATGTCGGTTAGGTTAGGTTATGCAAACCGCTCGCGATTGTTTGCAAGTTCATCCAGAAACCTTAAGGCCCATTGCGATGCCTGATAAAACATGAAAGGCTATAGGAATTGTGAGGGGTGAGAGGTAATCCACTACTGTCTAAAGTTGGTCCCAGAAATTACCCCTTTCCCCTAAAACCATCTTGAGGGGTCCACGAACAGACCCAGGTCCCCAAAAGGATGTTTCGCTAAGCTGCACAACTCCTTGGAGAACAGTTTTCTGAGAAACCGGATTCATCTACTAAGAAGAGCAGGACAATCGCAGGGGAGGGTTTGGATGCTCTCCGGTTGCTTCTCATCTTCACAGCTGCGACAGAATTCATGACAGAAGTCATGAGTTTTTTAAATGAATTTATCTTATTAAGATATATTCTCAAGGTACTGAAGTCCTCAGGATTGATCAATATTAATAAGAAAATCTAGAGAAGTAACAGTGAACATTCAAGACATACCTTCATCTTGGTCTGAAGTTGAGATTTCTGAAATGCAAAAGACAACTTGCAAGGTTATAGCGTCCGTATTTTGGGGACGCACACGGTATTTAGTTCGTCGATTACCTTGAGAAAGGTAAAACTATCAATAGTGTAACCTATATGGGATCTTTGTATAGCTGTTCCACTACGGCAATGTCCCGCGTCAAGAGTCAATGAAAATGATGGTCACCCACCTGCACCTCTCCCGAGGTGTAGACCCAGCGATTACATGCTTTATGCATATATCAAAAATATGCTCACGAGGGATAGAAGTTTAGTGCAAATGAACAATTGATTACCGAAACGAATGAATGAATGAATGAATGAATGAATAAGGCTTAATGATGAATATTGCATCCTGAACCATTGGTTAGGTTGGAGTTTTTCTTTCAATAAGAAAAAGGTGCCACAATTTAAAAGACCAATTATAGAACATGGAACAACTCCATAAGGAAATATGCATCATCATTAAATTCATATAAGAATCATTTGGAAGCAAAGTTTCAAATGAGAGCAAAGGGAACACACGCTTGCCTCATAATATTTACACACATTTCGATTCCTAGGTCTTGCTCGACCCTGGCTAGGCATGATGTTGTCTAGCTTTTGGTATTCAGTGGTCAGCTGCAGCGTTGGCCTTTGGTAATTTGTTGAGCCACTAGCACGATCCTCCAATGAGCCGGTTTTCTCACAAACTGACACTCAACACAGATGCATATGCATATGCATACACAACCCTTTTGTCAGGGCGGAGATCGGACAGACACACTAATCAACCCCTTGAAAGGCGAAAGATGAACCAAATGTTTTTTCAATAACAAATGTAAATTGAAAACTAAAATGAAAAACTAGTTTATGAGAATTTATACATTGATGATTGTTACTTTCATTAGGCGAAGTGCTTGGCTTCCTGTCCATTTCCAGTTTAGTACAAATTTTAAAGCAAAATGTTTTACTGATTGTCATCATCATCCACATTCACATCCACGTCCACATCATCATCATCATCATCATCATGTTTATCAGCCGGACAGCAAAGAGCTTTGTTTTGCACGTCAGTTACACACACACACAGAGATACCATAGAGTACAGTAACATTAGCATACAATACATGCATAGACAGTCATCTTGGATTAAAGGTTACCAAAGCGACCTTGCGCGCGCGATTCACGTTTCGCTTTTCAAAACCAAGCAGCTTGTGACGTGTACGTGTACGTACGTGTTTCTGTTATCCTTTATAATAAATCCCTTCATTCTTTCTTTCTTTATTTATTCATTCATTAATTCTTCCTCAACTCAACTCAACTGAACTCAACTGAACTGAACTCAATTCAACTGAATTTGGTGGAAGCAGAAACAAACTCGTAAATCAATTATGTTTTAGAGAATATTTCAAAATGTTTTCAATTTGTTTTTGACGTAGGCCAAGCAAAGCTATCGACCTTTTACCAAAACCAAAGCAATTGTGCTTCCTTAAAAATGGACTAATTAAAGATATAAATATTCACCAGGTATATCTTATCCTATATTAACTACCTATATATTGAGAACAAAATTTTATTTTATTGTTCCTAATCCCAGGTTAAACCAAAGGCCAAATAAAAAAATGAGAGAGCTTTTCCACAAACTAGTATCAGTATTAAAGAAATATCTTGTGTCTATATTCACTATAATATTTTACATTTTTCAACTAGTCTTCAGGTATCCGGAGTCCAGTATTATCCATATACTAGTACATACATGGTAAAATAGTTTAATTAATAGTGTTTTCACACCAAACTGAATCAAGTTGATTCATTTTATTGTTCACACCGGATATTTTAAATCATGAAGAAGAAGCTCTTTTGTTTTGGGTATATGTACACACATAAGTGGAACTTTGAGCGCGCGTTGGCTAAATTAAAACTAAAAATTTGTGGAAAATACTTGATTAAGAACATTTTGCAGTATATGCATATAGTTCTTGTAACTCCTTTTTTGATTCCTAATACTTATTTTGTTAAAATTTTGCATTTTACTTAAAAATGTTATGAGCCTGGTGAATCCAAACTGTTGCCTGGTCGCTTCCCTTGTTGGAACGTTCAAAATTTCAGTCACAAAACAGAGCCGACTGACTCACGGGCAATTGATTTTATTATTTAGCCTAATAATTCATTTTGTACAATGCTTATAGTTAAACAGTAGATAATCTAAAAAAGCTAAAGATAACTTAAAGAGAGTACAAGATAAATAATAAAATAACTCCACTTCGGAGAACAGCCTATCCAAACTCTGATACAACTAAAGTTTAAGGGAATTCAATAACAATTAGCAATAATAAGAGAGAAAGATAAGTAATATAAAATTCAAGAAATTAAAACAAAATTATTTAAACAGTTCGGGGCCAACAGTGCCATCATCAGCTGTTTAATGATGCTCATAACCGAAAATGGCAAAAATCACCTAAAAAAAGGTAGAATTTGCCAACACTAAAGCGAGTGGCAATTATTAATTTTAGAATCAAAGCGCATCCATTCTTGATTCGAATCACATTCTACAACAACAGCCTCTGGATGACGTCATTTTCTCTTATGATTGTTGTCGAAACTGATTGAAATCAATAGCCGCATCACAATGAATTCAAATCTGCTCCGGTCTGAATACACTATAAGAGCGTTATATTTTCTTAATCTATTATTATTCGGTTGCTTTTGGAGAGAGTTTTTTTTTTTTAATGTACCATTAATCACCGAGTGGTACAATCGTTAAATTGCTTAATCTTTAACTTAACGTTTACAGAAAAATCTTAAAACATTTCTACATGATGGTTTAAAATATTTTAAAGGGGAGGAGAAGGGATGGTGGGTGACCTGCATCTCTGAATGGAAGATCTAACGATTGATAACGCTTTAGTCCTCTTGTAGTTGAGCTGTTGTCTAGTAAGTTTATTGCCAGTTTGTTGGGATGATCAGTTAGTCTGTTGATGTCATTTGATTTCCTCTGATATCCATGGATTTTTAAGTTCTTCATGAATTTCCTAATTTCATTGGAGATAGTGAGCTAAAATTATAATTGGTACTTGGACCATAATATAGTATTATCGGATTATCTTTGAACCTCTCAACTACTACAATAATTGAAGACTAAACTAAATATGGATGCCACCCGGAGGAGCGTGAAGAGTATGTTATACGTAAGTATGTTTGGCATAGCCAATGATAACATTTTTTCTGGTTTTTATATTGACTTTTGTTTATATAGAAACAGATGCGCTGAGTTAGGAACGAATGTCGGTGGGTATGTTAGATTGTAGTACAAAAAAGGGTCTTAAAATCATAAAAAAAAAACCATTCAATATTATTGCCATCGGTAGTACTGAAATGTCCAGTGAGAGAGGGATTTTAAAAGAAATATCCATATATTACCATATAGTAAAATATTTTTTTCAAATCAATACAAGTATGACTGACTGACTGTCATGCATACAACATGGGAAAATATCTCTCAAATCTCAAATGAAAATTCACGACTTTCATTTCATTGCAAAAATTGTGGGGCGTTAATTTTTTTATGTGCCCGTAAGAGTGAATGTGTGCGTGTGGGCTTGAGTTTGTATTCATGTGGTCTGTTATACTACAATTCATACATATGTGTATAGAATAAGTATGAGTAAGTGTGTGTGTGTGTGTGTGTGTGTGTGTAAGTTTGTTGAGTGCGGCAAGTCTTAAACCTAGACAAATAAAACACTTTCTAAAATTTGACTTTAGGCAAAACCGCATTCATTACTCTTAGCCCTGAACCCTTGATGGAATTTTGCCGTTTTTAATCTTATTTGGAAAGTCCTTTCCAAACGAAACGAAGATTACTTACCCTTCTGTATTCTCGTTCTCTGCACTGAATCTACTGCAATACATTAGTAAAAGTATGTGAGTTTGTGTAGTATGATGGTGTAAATATGAGTATTGGTCTAAGTTGGCTAGTGCCAGATTGAAAAATAAGTTTTGGTCACCATCCGCCATTCACCAGCCATCCTTTTGCTGCCAACCTTTCCTTTCCTTTCGTTCATTTATTTATACTTTCTTTCTACAACCCAAAGTCCTTCGGCCTTTATATCCTTTTTGTGGCGTTTCGCTTTTCAAGCATAAGCATTTTTTATATACCATACCTTTCACACATATCACTTTGTTGTGAAGTTTGGAACACATGCCTTGAATCATGCGTTAGATACTCCATTAAAAAATGGACTCATTGAGGTGACAAGGGAAATCGATTGATTCCTAGTCAATAGTATACTTCTTGACAAACTGTTTCCTTAGTTTTTGATCTATCAATTTGCCTGGTCTCTGTTATTATTATCCATATTATTTATAGTTATTATTCATAGAGTTTTTCGATTATTGGAAGAAGTAGTGTCCAGAAAAACATTAGTTTGGTATACTATATGTTTCTGTACTATAAATTATTATTACTGATAATATTTTGATGTTATATTCACCTATACCTTGTTCTAATGCCATGAAATGAGTGTTCATGGAACAAGGAAACTTTTCACTAAGCCTTGACATAAATAATTTTTGTTATCTTTACTGTATTGAACTGATTGATTGGGTCAAAATATTATACTACTAGGTAACAATGGAAAATGTTTTTATTTTTTGCAAAAACCATGTATGTTTCAATGGAACCGAAGGTTTCAATGTTCCATCTTGTCTTGTTTCCTTTTCTTTTCTTTAGGTATTTTTAGGGTTGCGTTTGATCGTCCAAGCCATGTTTAGTCCAAAGAAGAAGAAATTGAACAAAATGTTGATGAAGTTGATGATGATGATGGCTATGGCGATGGCGATGATGTTGAAAAGGCATAAGGTCAGGTTGGGACATGGCCACACCAGGCCAAGCCAGGCCAGCTACAATTTTACTGACGAGTAATGGGAAGATTTTCTCATATGTAACTCATAAGGCAATTTCTCAAAAGAAGGAGTAAGAAGAAGCAGGTTTAGTGGCATCAGCAACGTCCCTCCTCCCTCCACTTACTCACTCACTATTTATTTACTCTACTCCGTCTCTACCTCATATAGTATGCTTCTTAGTCTAAGGCTATAGACCGCAGACCTGTGAGCCTTGAGCTGGGTAAATATTTGTGGTTTCTAAAAGGATACTTTCTATACCCGATACCCGCGTCTTGTGCGTATACAAATTCAAAAAGGCAAATTGGCAACTTCAAAACTGCTACTGCTACTGCGATTGCGATTGAAAAGATGAGAAACTCAGTTCCAGACACACACACACACACGCACGCACACAAATATAGTTTGCTCTTCATTCATTCATTCATTCATTTGTTCTCAGGGTGTAAGAAGACACATATCTTTTGGCGTTATGTCAAAAGCAGAAATATAAGCAGCCCCAAGCGGTCTTAGGCCTTTGTGGTGGTCCTATAAATATATAGATATATATGTATGTATATATTGTACTATACAGGAAGGCGGTCTGTAAGTTACACAGACAAACAACTTCATGTGTGCTTCGATGGATTTCTAACATATTGAAAGTGCCCACATCAACTTAAATCCTTTGCTTAAGCAACCCACTCCCCCATCATACCCACTTGAATAACCTTTTTTGTTGTCGTTCATATTGTCGTTGTTGTTGTTGTTGTTGTCTTTGTTGGTGTTTATATAAAGATGGTGACCAAATAAATTTATTAATCCTTAGCTAATAAATGGCAGGACATTAAAATATGCCCATCGAACTAAAGCAAGCAAAACCAAAACCAAAAGGGTTGCTTCTTGCGTTCAAATAGCGCCCCTTAAAATGTGTGACGAGCTAAGCAAATAAGTTATAAATGAGTGAGTGTAAACGGGAAAGAAACAAATTTTTCGACGACACCCTTTGGGTGGTTTATTGTTTATTTTCGGTATAAAAAATCCCAAAAAAAAATTAAATAAATATAAATTGTTGCCTTCTTTTTGGGTGAAAAAAAAAACACACACACAATCCCAGCATCACCATTGCTAGGTAGATCACCGCTAAATAAAAACACTTTAACAAAAACCGGTCCAATAGTGTGTGGACTGGACAATGGACCCTAATCTCTATAGACCTTTTGCTTAGTATCATCATCAGCAACAGCATCATCATTGTCATTATCAATGTCATTGTGATTGTAATTGTGATCCTCATAAATTGCTCACATAATTATGTGGAAAATTTTGTTATTTTGTCAAAATATTACCCTTATGTTTTCATGGTGATATTATTGTATTTCTGTTAAATTGCCCATGATACAGACAGGATGCTGTTTCGCCACTCCTGTACTCTAGTACCGTTGAGTTCAGTTCAGTTCAGTGATGCTGATTGTGTTGTTGATGCTGATGCTGAACCTGATCTTGTGATCCTATTGTGGCTAGTTGACATTTGACATTTTGACACTACTAAAATATCAGTGGGGTAATCAAGTAATCTTCTCATCATATTGATTTAACTTGGGATGCTGCTGTTTGTTGACTTAATTTGTAGTATGAAAACTTGTTTTAGGTTATTTAAGTGGTTTTTTTTTTTTTTTGATTTGGATTTCAGGTTCACCAATTGACCTTAAGAGATACACAGTGTAATTTAAACTGTTATTCATAAATAGAATTTAATAAAATCACTTAATCGTATTAGTTTAACAAGTTGTTCAATGTGAAAATGATATTACAATACAATATCAAACCGAATTGCCAAGAGAAATCGGAATTAGAATTGATATGTGTTTAGTGTAAGTCCCCTTCAATAATAGCAAAGGAGTGAGAGGTACGGCTAGCATTGTCCGATTCTACTTGCTTGAATTCTGCATTTTAGTATGCTTTGATTTCTACAATACCATCCATCCCATCTTATTTAATCTTATCTCGTATATCTTATCTCTCTATGTTATATTACCTCACTCTGCTATCTTACCTTACTCTGTTATATTGTCTATCTCTGCCTGTTATCTTATCTCTCTATGTTAACTTATCTCTCTCTGTTATCTTATATCACTTTGTTATCTTAACTCTCTGTTATGACATTTTTTTTATCTCTCTGTTACTTTGTTATCTTAATTATCTCTGCTATCTTATCTCTCTCTCTGTTATCTTATCTCTGTGTTATCTTAACTCTCTTTGTTATCTTATGTCTCTATGTTATATTATTTCACTCTGTTATCATACCTGTCTCTGCTACCTTACCTTACTCTGTTATATTATCTCTCTCTGTTATCTTATTATCTCTCTGTTATCTTGTCTTTCTTGTTATCTTATCTCTCTATGTTATCTTATCTGTCTATATTATCTTACAACGTTCTGCTACGTTACATTACTCTGTTATATTATATCTCTCTCTCTCTCTGTTATCTTACCTCTCTGTTATCTTGTCTTTCTTGTTATCTTATCTCTCTATGTTATCTTATCTCTTTATGTTATCTTATCTGTCTCTGTTATCTTACATCTTTCTGCTACGTTATATTACTCTGTTATCTTATCTCTCTCTGTTATCTTACCACTCTCTGTTATCTTATCTCTCTATGTTATCTTTCACTCTATATTATCTCATATCTCTCTGTTATCTTAACTCTCTGTTATGTCATTTCACTCTCTGTTAATTTATCTCTCTGTTGTGTACATAAAATTTAAATATTAAAAATAATTTATTGAGATAATTATATGATATATTCGACAAGAGAATTCGATTGATTTTAAAATAAGTCAAATTTTCGACCAGAGCGGGTTAAAAAAAAAATAAGTATGCATAAACCTTCTCCATGGAAAAATATATAATATATGTGTGTGCCAACTTTTAGGTGATCGGTCAAACGCTTTCGGTGTCCATCGCCGTCAATATATGATATATCAAAAAAACAATGAAAGTTGGAAATTTAAAGACAAAAGTATAATTTTTATATTGCTATACACTGACCTAGCGATAATACTGACTGACATCACAATAAAGTATCGAAGCCCATGTAGAATATAGAAAGCGTCTGACAAGTCAAATAACACTTATCGCAAAAGGGAATCTCATTTTAGTAGTTACCATAGAGCCTAGAGTTATACAAAAATATGCTACTCAAGTGTGGATGAGGCTTGACCATATTCGATAAGGTAGACAAACTTCAGGGCACGATGCTCTCTAAGAACCTTTGTTACCATGAACTGAAATTCAAATAACCAATCAACGTATCCGTTGAACCTGCTTCTTTAGAGTTTTTATTTCATTTCACTTCAACATCTTCTAGTAATGATCGTTAGGTGTCCAGCGAAAAGACATTTACGCAGTGAATAGTATTTATAAGTTTCTCAAGAAGTTTGTAGCACGCACAGAACGAGACATCGGATACAAATGCACGAAGTTTTCTTTTCAAATTTGTCGGAATCAGCCAAATCGAACCACTAGGAGGGTAGCTCCCATACAATCTCAAATTCAAAGTAATGTTCTTCATTTTTTTTTTGTCTTATCGAACTGAAATTATATGTCATGACCCATATTCACCAACCATCCTAGGATTACTAGATCGCATAACTCCAGACCTAAATGTTGAACAGCAATATGAATATTGACTCTATCCTAAATATAAGTCAAATCAATAATGTATACTCAATCACAGGATGATCATGCACTCACGGTCAAAGACAAATTGGCCACATGAGGGGTTGCCACATATTAGGCGCCATCCACATGTGACTATTGGATTATCTCTCTGGCAGGAGCGTGATTTTTAATTGGATTTGGAAGCGGACTGTTGCTCCGTCCTCTGTCTGTGCCTAATATTCTGAATCAATCAGTTTATGTTAAAAATTATTCAAGTTGAGGTTTTGTAAGTTGTGAAAAATATATTTCCCACTTTATGTGAGACCCGAAAATTCTTCTTTTAATGTTTCTGTTTCGTTGTTGCAATTCTTTACAATGGATTTACGCATTTGCTCACAGTATCCCGAATTCAGAATTAGTAAATTTGCATTCTTTGTTTTTTTAATTAAATGTAATGAGTTTGAAATTAATTTTCTAATACAGTAGCAACAAATTCTGGGCGCTCTATAACATTGTCAGTCCTCTTATTTGGTGTTCTATTCTCTGTTTTTTTGTTGGGATCTAAAGTAATGACCGAAATTAAAAATCCAGTATGCGAAAAAATGCAAAAAAACTAGGATCAAAATATTGTTGGGGTTGTTGTTATTTCTATTGTAAGGTTTTATGACAGAGGAATGAAAAAATGTGGATATGGACGAATGGACAAATGCAAGTGAGGCTAAAAAAAAAAAAAAGAGTTACTTGCTTTGAATTAATTTGCTGCCCTCCATTCTATTCCATTCCATTCCCTTTCATGTTGTCTCTCACCCTTTTCTTGTTTATATGTTAAAATTGCTTCACGTAATTACGATAGCGACTACTTTTTGTACACGTGAGCACCGTAAGTGCCGCTGTCAAGAAGGAGTATCGTCAAAGGATAACACGCCCGTGAGGTCAAGACAAGCCCAAGACACAAAGAAAACAAACAGCACAGCACAGCATAAGACAGTGAGTGGAGCAGGAGTAGGAGCAGCAGGATGCGCTCGTGTTCGCTGAGTTGGCAACCCTTAATTTGCGCAACCAAAAACCGGTAAATCTGCCGTTCTGTTGTACTTTAACCAACCATTCCGTCTGTCCAGCTGTCATCCAGTCCGATTACCTTTTATCCTCGTTTTCGTCTTTATTCACAACACATTCTCATTCGCATACTCACACTCACACTCACACTCATCTTCGTTGCTGTCAACAACATCGTCAACGTCTGTTGACAATTCGTCTGACGAGTGAAAACTCAGCTAATGTAATTATTAAATTCTGACACATACTCGACATTCATGCCCCAATCTACTCACACCAATCTATTGTATTATTTCTTCATGGGCATGGACATGGATATGGGCATGGGCATGGGCATGGATGGGTACGTGGTGTAGAACATTGACGATTTAAAGCGTTTATAATTTCACTTTAGTATAAACTCAATACACAATACCATAAACATACAATAATAGCATATTGTATTAAAATATTTTGAAATCTTTTCGAAAGAAATTATCTCAGAATATAAGACCTTATTTTGTTATGGCCACTCACACCGAAGGAGGAGTAAATGGTAACATAAGATTCTCATCTTCATATAAGAATACGAGTATAAGAAGAAAATAAGGTCTATGGTATATTACAAAATTAAAACCAAAATAAACAAGAAGGAATATTAATTTCGGTTCACCGAAGCTAACAAACCATTATTCATACCACAAGTGAGTTTTGTATGAAGGCTGCTTTTCCCAGTAATCGGAGAGTTCTAATTCTTTTATCATACCAGCTATTACTTACCACAGTAAGTTGTGTCTATGAAAAAAAAAAATGATTTAAGTTGTTAGCTCTGGTATGCGATTTATCCAGTCAATAGTATTTTATAGTCTTTGCCATTAAGCAGTTCCTTCACTTCACTCTACAAAAGCCGAATAAGCTGAATATCAACAAACGAAAATTGCATGAGAGAGCTCTGCCGCAGAATTGCTTGATGTAAACCGGATACAAATATACACTCACTCATTCAAATGAGTGGTTGTACAAGTGAGTTGTAAAGGTTTTTTCCTCGATTTTGGTAAACGATATTCTATTCAAAGTATTGCCTATCGCTAGCTATGACTTTTCACCACTTTTCTGGCAAGGCATGGATTCCGTCCCCAATAAAACTGTTAAACTTTGGAAGCCAAGAAAGCATGAAGCCAATTTTTGATACGTTCAACTGAAGTGAAACGTATTCCCGTAAGGGCGTTCTGCATCTACCGAAATAAATGGTAGTTTGATGGTGCAAGGTCTGTACAATAAGGCGGGTGGATTAGGACTTTCCATCCTGTACCATCGAGATAGGTTTTCCTGCAATAGCACGCTTCAATTGCATCAGTTGTTGTCTGTGGAAAGCCTCGTCGATCGTCTAACCACTTTTCAGAAGCTCGTAGTACACGATTCCCTTCTGGCGTTAATGGTCCGGGTTTGCAGTGCTTAACATACGCTTTCTTGCGTTTTGGACTGTCGTAATGCATCCATTTTTCATCGCCGGTGATGATACGATGTAAAAACGACTTCCATTTGTACCGTTGAAGGAGCATTTCGGAAACAGTGATACTTCGTTCGATATCTTTTGGATTGAGTTCATGAGGCACCCAGTTTCTGACCGTCTGGGCCATACCAATGTCTTTCAACCGTAATGAAATGGTTTTTGGAATCACGCCTAACGTTGCCATAAGTTCTTTTTGGGTTTATCAAAGGTATTCCTACAAAATTTCGTCCAATTTGGCGTTTACAAACGTTGGTGGCCTTTCTTCGCGCTCATTTTCAGTTATGTCAAAATCACCAATTATGAAACATCGGAACCAGTACTCCTAGATTGAAATTAATGGGGCATGCTCTCCGTAAGCCTCACACAGCAGCCGATGACTTTCTGCTGCACTTTTCTTCAGATGGACCAAAATACCAGAGTCAAACGAAAAAATATATTGTTGACACTTAGATGGAGTAAAATTCTAAAATGTGTTAAAATGATGAAGCTTTTACATAAAATTGGTTTCAAACTGATCCGGTAAATAATACTGGTGCCCTCTATGGGAAATCCTTTAAAACATACTTGTATACCGAATACTTTGTTTTCATATGACTGTATTGGTTTATGCGTCGCACGGCAGTAAAACTTCAAATTGGCATAATTTTTTTCCGACGTCTTCAGCAATCATCGTCATATTTCGGGCAATTTACACAAACGGGCGCTAGGTATTTAGAAACAATTCTGTGATTATGCATCCAAGCTTTCTTTTTACTTACTAGCTGGGTGTTGCGCATCCCTGATCTAGAGTAAGCATTAGATTAGATTAGCTAGAAGATGATAGTGAAATGGTTTAGTTTGAAAATTAATTTAGATAATTTTTTCACACAGATTTGGAAGAGTGATAGATGGCGAGAATCTACATGTCTCTCTGTCGAAAAATGATGATGTAGCAACGCACGCCGGGCTACGATAGTATATTGTATAATAGTGAGTAGGTGGTGGCAATGAGATAGCGATTAGTTTTATAAAACAGTATTAAAACTCAATTCAATTATTTTTTATCTTTTTTTGTTATTTTGAACACAAAACAATTGTCGTCTGTATGCTTGTAGTCAGCCAGCCAGCCAGCTAGCCTCTCTCATTCCCAGTTGCATTCCTTTCAAAGGATATTTGCCACCACATTTGAGGCGCAACTCAATCGAGTGCATTAAAGCCGAAACACTGCATGAATGGCATTTTGAGCATCCTTTATGCTTATTCCAATTTCTGATCCTTCCCCCCAATGCAATCCATTGTGTACTCCTTGCAAGTTGATGCATCTTCGTATGCAAATGCATGCCCTAAATGAGAAATGTTGGAAATTGGGTTGAGTCAAGGTAGGCAGCATATAGCAAGCAGTATGTATGTAATTCCTGTCCTGAGTTTGAGTTGGATGGACACTATGTGATGGTAAGGAAAGAAATGAACGGCGAGCGAGGGAACATTAGCAGTAGCATTGTTTCGACTGTCGATGTGTGTGCTGTGCGGCATGTGGCGTGCAGGATGTGGTATGAGCTCAAGCGTGGGGACATTTCTATATATTGTGCGCAACTCAAAATGGCAAATAAAATGGTGGACATGCGAGTGAGCAATACTCATATACATATCGTATAGAGGAGACGACAGAGATTTCGCGGGAGGCTTTGCAAAACTCAAATTTGAAACTTAAACTAGGCAAAGGGAATGGAAGCGGGAATAGTGATGGGAAAGGGAAAGGTGACGTTGGCTTGGAATGTAAAAACTGAAAACTCAAAAACGACAACAATAATAATACCAGCCAACCAACCAACCAACCAACCAACCAAAGAACCAACAACAAAAACAAAAACAAATAAAAGTTACTGAAAAAGTAAAATGGAAAATAAAATGAAAATGAAACGACGACGACGACAACAACAATAAAAACAAAAAGTTTGTGAAGTCATTGTATCCGGCAAAGCGCGGCGAATCGAGTCGAGTCGAGTTGAGGCGAGTTGAATTGTGTTGACTAGAGTAGAGTTGAGTCAAAATGAGTCGCTAAAGCCCATCCATGCAGCAATGACTGCAGCTAGGACTTGGAACGTGAACGTCCACAATGAATTTCGTCGTCTTCGTCGTCACACGGGCTATAGAAAATGTAGGCGGCAGCAAGCGGTAATTGTATTGGAGTAAAGATACAAACATATTATATAGATATATGTATGTATATACACACATGTGTATTCCGCCCGGCTTAATGATTCTTTTGTTCATTATTTTCCATTTTTATGTATGTGCTCTCTGGACAACGGAGTGAGCCAAGTGTGTTGTGGTAATGGCGATGGCGGTGGCAAAAGTTTTAGTAGACAAACGGCAAAAGGATAAGGTGCAAGGGAAGGGACGGGAAGGAAAATCACAAAAGATAGATAGAAGGGACAAGGTTGCTTCCCTGCTCTTTGCCTCTTTGGTTCCTTAGATGGTTGGTTGGTTGGTTGGTTGGTAGGTAGAAGGAGCTTGGTGCCTGGTGGATTTTGTGCGCTTATTAACGAACGTACAAATGAATGAATGAATCCATCCTTAGCAAAAGCGTTTGGTGCAGAAGTATGGCAAAGACAATGTAAGGACACTACACAAACATGCATGCACATATACAGGGTGCATATGTATATACATGCATGCATACACATATAGGGGACATATAGACAGACAATTGTATAGAATGAAAGTAAGGAAAAATGGAAAAAAAAAAACTGAAAGAATGAAAGAAAGAATGGAAGAAGGAAAGTAAGTAAGTGAGGCTAACGGACAGTGGCATGGCGCATCCTGGCAGTGCAAGGATACTTTTATGCAGTGGCGCCTTACATACATGTATGTATGTATATTACATGTATGTGTATGTGTATGTGTAAGGGTCCTTAGCGAATACAAAAGAAAGGCTTAAGTTTCCATTTGGTCTCTAGAGCACGATACACACAACGTTAGGACACAAACTGTTTGCAATGAAGTTAGAGCCTTACTTTGTAGTAAACTCATATATGTATGTCTGTATTTGTATTTGTCTGCAATTGTATGTGTATCTATGTCTGTTTGTCTATTTATCTCCCTCTATTGGTATGTGTATGTCAAGCCGTAGGTATTTGTTCTTTGACTTTCTTGCCTTTCCGGGTTTTCTTTGCGCCTGCTTCAGTTTCATCTACTGCATCGACTTGAGCAAGCTCCGTAAAATCACGCACCCTGACCACACCAAGTAGTAGTACGTACTATAGAACAAACACTTTAGAACATCCTTTTGGTTATAACCATGTTCGTTTATTGTCGTTGCCATCACCATCGTCAACCATCTCACACATGATTCACCCACCACTTGACTAAGAAGTGAAAACTTTCTTTCTGGAAGTCATGGCAATGCTTTTCATTTTATTTATATGATTTTTCTTTTCACATTTTTTTTTATTGTATTTCAAAAAAACACACACATAAAAGGCATACAAGTTTTTTTGATTAAAACAAATTCTTCTTTTACCATTTCGTTGGTCAGAGGCGTACATCAAAAATGAATAACTTCAGTTCGACCAGAACTTACCTTACCTTTCCCTACCTTATCTTTTTTTAAATCAGCTATGGAAATAAAGAACTTGATTACACCGAAATAATGTTGGCAAATGGTCAAATTATCCTTCCTTCCCGAAAACATAGCTTAATAACATGGAAACGCAGTTAACAAGCTGATGTTCTTTTGATTTTGATGAAAGATTACATCCATCATCCATTACTCTGCTTATGACCTATTTTCCCTGTATAGAATAGGGAGACTTGTTTGCATCGTAACAAAATCAAATTATTTCTGAAGCGGATGGTGACTGGTCAAGCGAAAACGATCGTGGTCGGATTGCGGCGAGCATGCGCAAACGGTGGCCAAGCCAGAATTTTCGATCGATAAGGTTGTGCAAAGAGAGAGTAATTGTGTTCCATTAGAACAACGCCAGGCCACACATATCGACACTAACTTGTCAGAAGCTCCGGGAACTTGGTTGCGAGATTCTTATTTATCAACGTTATAGTCCGGAACTGGCACCAAGTGATTACCCCCATGTTGCTATATATGGCGAAGTAGTTTACCTCAATAGAAGCTTGTGAAAATTGACTATCCAAGTTTTTTGTCAATAGGGACAAGGATTACCATCAAAAATGGCAACAAGTTATCGAAGAAAACAGTGCATATTTGACCCAAATCGGACTATTCAAACTATGCTTAATAAACTCTTCAATTTCATGCAAAAATAATGGCCTATTATAACACTTCATAAGATATCACTTGTACAGAGTACCCGCTCGATTATGGTATAGACGTTGGCCCGTTTATATGAACATCCAGAATAGTGAACAAAAATAAAAGTCAACCAGTCTTTATACAGGAGCCTTTAAAAAGAGTGATTATCCAAACATTTTCTTTTATGTGCTTCTATTTGCCAAATCAGTCAAGCCATTAAGAAGAACAGCTTTTTTATAATTTTTTCACAATTTTCAACGTCGCTACCCCCTTAATGAAGTACGCGCCCAATTATAAAAATGCTCTTACAACGCAATGTGCATGCCTCTTTTTTCAGAATATATAAATTACTTGACGCTTTGGCTCTTGAATCCCGAGATATATTGAAAGAATTGGCGACACCAACAGCGTTTCAATGTAACACAGTGTTTCATTTTGACATGACCATGTTACCACGTTTTCACGTTAAAAATACGATATATTTTAATCTCAGACCTGAAGAATCTTTAGCTTAGAAGACCTTTGATGATTTGGTTTAATTGTCTAAGAAATTTGATGAATTCTCCATATGTAGTATGTCGATTTGCCCTCAATTGATCCCTTATATACATATGATATGTCTGTATATTGAAGCACTGATTTTTAAAAATCTTTTGTACATTAGCATAAGGATAATTATTTTATAAGTATATTGCTCCCTTATTTTTCTGATTTGTACAAGAACAACATTTGAAGGAAGACATTCGCATTCAAGATCCTAAGTTCTCTGTTGTAGAAATTTATGTATCTGTAACTACTCATAATTGAAAAAACATATATTCGCATTTATTTATGTGTTGTAAAATTGTGTGTTGTCCTGTTGTATCTTGTTCACGTTCATTTAATACATTTACAATTATTGTAAGCTTCCTGGCCGCCATATTTGTGTGCTTCATGTGTTGCGAATACTTAGTAGTAGGTGTGTGTGAGTCTTTTGTTTAAGATGCCCGCCCAATGCATGACCTCATCATGTACATATATGTATCTATCTATCTATGTTCGGTCTTTTGTCCTTTGTTTTCCTGTAACATTGTTGTTGTTGTTGTTATTGTTGATGCAGCCATTCGTGTTCGAAATGAAGAGAAGAGGGTCCTCAATGGTTTCAATTAAAGCAACGCATAGTCAAAACACTTCATTTCATTTTATTCCATTCCAATCACCCACTCACTTCTTTCACCTCCTCACCATATTTCTCTACTTCTCTTTCCACCCACTGTCTCTTTATTGTCCTGATTACAAGGTATGATTATGGCTTTTGTAGTCTTTTTCTAGGTATTTTTCGAGTGGTCAGATGGTGTTGTTGTTGTTGTTGTTATTGTTATTACTGATGTTCTCTTGTTGTTAACATTGGGGTTGAAATACCGGAACTTATACCGGCGACTTACAATTCTGCCCTGTTCTATTCTATTCTGTTCTGTTCTGTTCTATTCAGTTCTGTTCTGTTCTGTTCAGTTCTGTTCAGTTATGTTTAGCTTAGTTCAGTTGAATTCAGTTTTACATTGGGTTGATTTTACGTACCATAATAAATTAATTTATCAACAGCAAAGTATCAGTAAACAGCAAGAATTTGTTGCAAAAGTTTTCACCCCCAGACATACTTATTCATACATATTATTCTAACATAGTATATAAGAAAATTTCTACATCCGATAGTCTATAACTCCAATAAGGTTATACCTCCAATGTATTCTTTTAACGACATTTGAATGAATAATGGTCTTACCATACTTCTTTAAAAATTATTTCTAGGAACATTCAATTATGGTTGTCTTATCCCAACCACTTCAAAGCCCATTAATCTATTGGGGTAATAGTATATTCAGGAAAGAGACGAACGCTTTTTATAGGTAGAAAAAGAACTAAATTTTAGTGTAGGTCTCACCACCTTTTCACCATCTTCACAGCATTTTCTTACTACATTCATTTTTCTTTATTCACCTCCAGCTCTTCTTCTTATTTTATCTATTCACCTTCTTTCTTTTTCTCTACTTCCTCTTCCTATGCATTCTTCTTTATTTAACTCTAGTTACATTTTCTTCTGCAACTTCGTACTGACCATCATATTGATATGTTCAGTAACTTGATAACATACTGTGGTACTCGTAATAAGACTCGAACACTCTTTCCGGTTACCAGACGAGGCAGGCAGAGGCCCTAGCCATTAGAGAGGCATATCGGCTGGCAAGAAATAACATACCAGAAGGTCGTAAGATAGCTATCTTCGTTGATAGTCAGGCGGCACTCAAAGCACTGCAATCCACCACTGTGAAGTCCAAGCTCGGTAAGGAATGCAGGTCGACGATAAGCGAGCTCAGTCGTCAAGCTGATATCACTCTCTTATGGGCTCCCGGCCATAGGAACATTGAGGGAAATGAGAACTGGCTCGTTTTGGTGCTTCCCTTGATTTATCGTTAGCTGAACAGATCCCAATTCCACTGGCGGTCGCCAAGAGGACCAACTTCCTGTATTTCCGTCAGCTGGCAAATAGGCGGTGGAAAGATCTAGGAATCTTGCACAATGGCACATGCTACCTGGCCTAGTTACAACGAAAATAGGTCACTTAGACTCATCAACTGGTCACTGGCGTGTAGGGACTCACGCGGAGAGACTGGGTATTCCGTTCAGAAGCCATTGCAGAAGCTGCTTAAACGAAGAGGAAGAGGATTCGCTCACCCACTTTCTATGTCAATGCCCAGCCCTGGCAAAAACTAGAAATAAATTTCTTGGCAAATACATCATCAACAACCTCTCGGACTGTTCAGCCAATTGTCCGGGTGATTTATTAAAATACCTAAATTCGACGGATTGGATTTAGAGATACTGATTGCGTTCGGTGAAGAAGTGGTTTTAAAACGGCACTCTAATGCTAATTGTGGCTCGTAGTGGACTATACGGGTCAGCCACGGAAACCAACTCGTACTCGTACATATATATTTAATAAATGTCAATCAAAACCATACTGAGAACTGGACAAATTTCCCTAATCGAAACATAAGGTTCAATCAGTACGGTTCAGCCACCTTGTATCCAGCAAACTGCCAAAAACCATAATGGTTGGTGTTCATTCGCCTTCGAATAGAACACACTCAACTGACGCATGGTCATCTACTAAATGGTACTCCTGCACAAAGCTGTTACTATGGCTCAGCCCCGGATCTACGATTTTCCGAATCGGTGCAGAAACTTGATGGTGGCGCCCATCTCTCCACCATTTAAGATAAATTACTTAAAAAAACTCACAAACATATAATATACAATGGAATTTTCTTGCAAGTCGACGGTGAGCCAACCAGGCTAAGCGCTTGGTAGAACAAGTTTTTCATATTATATTATGATTTCGGCAGGCACAAGTAGCTAGTACTATAATATCGTTTGGTATTTTATTGTAGTATTTACAAAAAATAAATAAATAATTATAAATTTCGGAAATACTGTAAAGGAGTTGGTGGCAAACCGTTCGAAAACGAAGAACCATAAGTTCATTTAACCCTTCTTAATGACAAAAACGTATTGATTTAAAACACAATTTGGACTATCTTCATTTGAATCCATATGACCATTTCAAGTTCCTTGTTCTGGCTTTGACTCTGGGTCCGTCTATTTCTCTGACTATTGCTCTTCGTCCGAATCACTTTCTAAGACTCATATGGCTTTGAGCGCTGCAGGTTTTTGCTGCTTAATCATTTGAAAATTGTATAGCTGATAGACTCAAATTTATTGAGATTCCTTGTTGTTCATTTTGGGCTTACTTGATTGTGAGACTTCCAAAGAACTTGCTTTTCTTTTTATTTCTTTCCTTGGAACAAGCGGTCTTTTTACGCATAATTTTGGGCTTTTTGGATTTAACCAAGTTCGATCTAGATTTTTTTTTACTCCATGACGCTTTCCTACATTGAATCACAGACCGCGTTTGGAGACTATACCACCCGTTTGCTGCGTGACGACTTTTTGTTGTATTATGAGCCCTTCCGAAACTTTCTGGATGAATGTTTAGATCGGCTTTTAGCTGCGCTTAATTTCTGGCGTTTATGTTTTGACTTTTTTTCGCAACATCCTCCATGTCTGCTTATACCGCCACCGTGTTTACGTCTGCCACCCTGTAGTTTATGCCGGCTGACACGGTGTTTGTAGCGGCCAACTTTTTTTTCCCCTCGATTCACCTCTACCTTGACGGCGTTTAGCTTTGCCACAACTCCGTCCGGCGCAAACATTGAACCGACTATTTTTATTGGAAATTCCACCATATCTTTTTCTACGCAGTTCTCTTATTGACCTTGATGTCGTTATGCGCTTTCTGGATTGGGTGCTTCGCTGCTTACTGTTTTCTGGATCTCTGGAAATATAATGATCCAAATATCAAACCATACCAAGCCTGGTTAACTATGATTTGATTTTTTTACAAAAAATTTTAATTTTGAAATTTTGAAAGAAGGGGCTTATTATATTAGGCTTTTTGCTTTGGGAAAAATAATATCCGAAAATTTTTTCTTCATTTTAAATGTATTGATTAAAAAATTTGATATACTCTCGTGTTACGAGTGGGCATTTCTAAATTTCCTCAATCCTGGTGAGGAAGCCAAGGAAGAAACATCTGTGAGAAATTGTTATGGTAAAATTTAAGAAATTTTAAAGTTTGTGAAATCGAAATTATTATACCAGAATGGATGCCAATCTATCAAATGGTATGATATATATTTAAATATTCATGAAATTCAATTTCTTGAAGACGCTTTATTGCAGATGAACATGTGCACGGTTTCAAAGAAACGTCCAACAATATCGTTAAATCAATAAAAGAAGATATGGATTTGGCAAACAGTTTTGAAGCAAAATTGGATTGTGGACAGGAATGCGTCGATCCCGATACTGAATTATACAATATTATTGTGGAAATAAAGAGAATGTCAGAAGAAGTGAAACGCTTGTCAATTCTTACGATTGGGTGGTTTGAGGAGAATGAGAACGGGATTAACTCTGAATCAAATGAAATGGCTCCAGATAAGAGTAAAGGACATCAAGAAAAAAAATTCATTAAGGTCGATGAGGTGCACGGGCAGAAGGAGAATTATGAACAGAAATATAAAGAGCAGGAGAAAGTGCAATTAGAAACGAAGAAGATGATCCCGATACATTAAAAATTGTGTCACTTCTACATTATTATCTTCTTTAAAATACTGTACTTTAGAAGAGCTAAATTGCAGTGAAACCCTACTGATCATTAAACTTTCCTAAAATCAAGCAAAAACATACCTCAATAGTTTAGTATTAATGGACATGAAAACTTTATTATATATATATATATATATATATATATATATGTATCTATATATATATATACGTCATGTTATTTTTTTTTAAATGTAGTACATTGCGCATTAATTGAAAACCTTTTGAAAAATCAGACGAATCATATATTAATATTGTGGTAATTTCCTGCTATATTTGACAAAGGTGGTTTTGATCTCCAATCCACTGAAACCGTATAATCAGATACTTATTTTATGATTTCTGGATAAGCAGCTTCTGGTAATCATTTCAATCTCATGCGATATCCTATATGCTGAACCCATCGAGGTTGTTGCAAACTGTGAACATTATCTAACTTGGCTCCATTTTTTGTTTAACTTTACTTTCTTTTATATAAAAATATATTGAATTACTAACCAAAATCATTTAACAAAAAATAAATTGAAGATTGGGAATTACACCGAAAGTTTATACCACATAAGAACATAGTATATTGTACTATTGTACTTCTGAAAACCATCACAACATCTCATTGCAAACACTACAGAAACAAATACAAATTTCGAAATTGAAAATTCATTTAAATTTATTGAGATTCCTTGTTGTTCTTGTAGGGCTCACTTCAATTGTGAGACTTCCAAAAAATAGAATATAAAACAAATTAATATATGTTATATATCTTATCTATTAATATTGTATTAACTTTTTATTTCCAAATTTCGGACGATATTCAACAAACTTATGAACTTAAATTTCCATAGTAGTACCATACGTTATGACAACACACGTGGGCTTACTTCTACTGGAAGTATATAAATACTAATATTTAATAAATTCAACTAAATGTGGATTACTTACATGTTTCGGACATTGAAAACTATTCACATAACACATTTAATTTGGGGAACGCTTGAAACTATGGAGTTGCACGCTATGGCAACACACGTGGGCTTACTCCTTCTGGAAGTATATAGATACTAATATTTAATAAATGCAACTAAATGATTATGAATATTGTGGATTACTTACATGTTTCGGACATTAAAAACTATTCACATAACACGTTTAATTTGGGGAACGCTTGAAACTATGGAGTTGCACGTTATGGCAACACACGTGGGCTTACTTCTACTGGAAGTATATAGATACTAATATTTAATAAATGCAACTAAATGATTATAAATATTGTGGATTACTTACATGTTTCGGACTACTTGAATTTAGTTATATTAGTATAAAAATTTAGTAACCGCTGCTATTGGAAGGGATGTGGGCATGTACAGTGAATAAAATTCGCTATCTACGGGAAGAATATATATAAATACAAATGTATATCTGTAAATATTGTGATTACTTACCAATCACGAACTATTCTTTACATTTATCAATATAGGGACCGGGGAACACATGAGGGCACTTACAACTGGAAGAACATTCTGATACAAATACAAATATAAAAGCATATAATACAATAATACTTACAAATTTGGGAAAATCTTCTAGAGGGTAAAATATCGGACATCAGGTTGAGACAAAACTTACTATTAATAGAATACGGTATAGATATGTATATACATATATTTACTTATATCCATAACTACTATTGTGGTTACTTACGCTTAACATTTTGAGCCCTTGTTTCCATGATCTTTCGATGTTGACGGTTGCTCATTGCTAAGTTCTTCTTCGGAGCTTCCATATACCACGTAGAGTGTCACACTTTCGGTGTTTTGCTTAGCTTTCCGATTTGTGTGACGCTTTGGCTTTTGCTTTAGCTTCCTTTTAGTATTTCGCTTGGTGTTTCTTCGTTTTTGCTGGGCCTTCTTTGCTCTTTTTCTCTGTGATCTCTTTTTGCACGCAGGCTGCTTACGCAAAACTGTTGGCCGTTTTGATTTCTTTTTGGTGGCTCTGGCTGGTTTTCCACCTTGTCTACGACGGGTTGGCCCACTACGCTTTCCCACATTGAATCTGGGCCCTCGCTTGGGCCTGACACGTTTGGACTTTGGTGATACGTGTTTGTCTCCACTTTTCTTTATTTTAAGAGCGCTATTTGTTTCTCCACTTCCTCCATGTCTTCTAACACCGCCACCGTGTTTACGTTTCCTAACACCGCCACGGAGTTTGTGGCGGCCGCTACGGTGCTTATGACGGCCGCCACGATACTTGTACCTGTGGCCGCGGTGTTTGTGCCCCCGGCCATGGTGTCTGTGCCTGCTACTTTTTGTACCGTGACGGCGGTTAGCTGTTCCAGAAGAACGCCCGTATTTGACATTATAGCGGCTAGATTTTTTGGCTGCAGGAACTTTTCCGTATGATTTGCTCCTCAGTTCTCTTATTGAGCGCGATGTTTTTATGCTCTTTCTTGATTGGGTGTTTCGCTTAGTTATATTGTCGCCTTCTTCATCCGTATCAACCGTTTTTATTATCTTCAGTTTTGTAGGAATCGAGAAGGTTACATCGAGCACCATTATAATAAATAAATTTTGAAAAGTAAATTTTGCAATCAAATTTGTGTGTCTCCTTATATTCTGATCAAAATATTAAATTATTACAAGCCACGTTAACTATGATTTGAGTTCTGTACAAAAAGTTGTAATTTTAAAATTTTGAAAGATAAGGCAAAGGGGGGACAAATTAATACTTTTCTGTAGCCTTAGATGAGTAATTTCTTGAAGATAAAGATGAAGAGCACTTAATATTTAGCACTTAGTACTTGGTGGCCCTTTAATGCCCCCTTGGTACCACCATGTAATTTAATGACGCAATCAGGATGAAGCCTTCACCCTTTTTGAAATGAAAACTATCCAAAGTCAGGTGTAAAAGTAGTTCGAAGAGTTATTGGTGAAATACGGCCGCAAATGCTGCGAAATGTGACTTCCAGATGGCGCCTTGTACGCACCAGCCGTAGCGGCCACATGGCCGAAATTATATTTAAACATTAATGTCATAAAATTATTTGTCGAATAAGGGCAGTTTAAATGATATTAAAAATATTAAGAAATGAATAATCAAGAATGAAGATAAATAAATGATCAAAAGAAGCAAAGAAATCGTCGTATAAGATTAAGATGGAAATGTAGGACAACATTTCTTAATAGTATTATTGTTTTTTAGAAATGGTGTATGCCTATTAATATGATACAGCACAAGGAATGGCTTAGCCCCAGTAAACAACTGAAGTAAAGGTAAGGCTGCAATCATAGTGCACGCGGTACGGAAAATGAAGCCGAACAACCGTGCGGAAGTAAACATATGAATTAGATCATTGCACGAGTCAACATTTAACAAAAAATTATCCACTCTGGCTGAAACGAAACGTGTGCTACACGCACACTAGCATCAAAAGTCGCACTGTCCGCTCTAGAACACTGTGAAATTAACACAGTGTCATAACCGAAGACACCAGACGACAGTACGTTTTCATATTAGTCATGCCTTAATGCACGACTCGCAACATTACAGCAAAAACTTGAGCCAATGACAGACTCTTTAAAAAAAAAACACATCTCTCGGTATGATACGTTTTAAAAAACGCACATAACTGAGTGTCATGCTGTGCGCAGTATTAGTTTCGACTGTCCCTGCTTCGCTAGCAATTCACTAGTTCCTTTTCTTATTACCTGGTAACTAGTGAATTCAGGTAATGTAGAGGTGAACCAGTAAGAGAGAATAATTGAGGGGTAAGTATTTGTTTACTTTATTTCAACTGGTAATGGAAGCGGAAAATTGGATCAAAAGAACGTGATAAAGAACTGGTGAACGGTAAGGTAGACGGTGGCAATTGACACCATCCAATGACATCGCTATGATAAATTCACCAGTTAAAAACTTGTAAATGAAATAAAAATTGAAACTAGTGCTGGTTCCAAAGGGACTGGTCACGAACTCGTTTTGAACCAGTAATTCATACTACTGGGTACTTAGTGCTGATTCGTGCAATGCTCTAAGATGAATAGTGCATGCGGAGTTTTGAGCTAAAAGATAAAGGACTTTGAGTCATGATCGTAGATAGATAGATATCACACGTTTTCCAAACTATAACAAAAAATATTATATAGAAAAATGTTATGCTGTCCACACATGTCAATGGCGTGAAAAGTTGTTAGTTATTTTTTTTTTTGTTGTAATTAAATAATAATAGGATTATTAGTGGGATTGAATAAATCTCTATATATATTAAAATGAATCCCTAAAAGTGTTGGTAAGCGTTTAACTCGAGAACGGCTGGACTGATTTTGGGGAATTTTTTTGTTGTTATACTTATTGGGTCAAGTGGATGGATATAAGCTACATTTGCTACGCCCGGTAGGTGGCGTAGTTTTGTTGATACAGACAGTTCTTTACTTTGCATATGAAACTAAGAGACATATTTTAAAATCAATCAAGTTGCCTTTGTCAATACTAGCTGTGCCCACGACTTCGTACGCGTGGGGCATAGGAAATTTATTTGTAATTGCATGTATTTGTTAACTTTTTTCCTAATCAGCTGTTTAAGGTTGCCGCGCTGCAAGAGAGTAATACATTCAAAAAAATCAGCCAAAAAGTAGGCAACAGAATTAAAAATATCAATATCTTTTGATTTAGTTGGTCGATTTCGCTAAATGTTACACAAAGGTTACTACAATACACCAGTGAAAACCGCATTTGAATAGGTGAAGCCGTTTCTGAGATTAACATGCACAGCCAAAAAAAGGCTACCGATTTTATATTTATGTATATATTAATATTTGATTCGTCTGATTTTTCAAAAGTAAAAAGAGAACAGTATCACGCACTAACATCACGTCGGAAGCGTAGCAAAGCCCGCTGGTACGATAGTAAATGAATAACTTTTTTTATTATATTTATAGTAAAGATAATATGGAAAAGTTGATTATCGGAATGAATAGTTGCGCGATACTTTTCTTTTTCGTTGTTTTCTTTTCAGAGCACCCGAGAAAATATGACATAGGGTTGTCAACTTACGGGTATACTCGAATGGCAAGCCTGCCTCGAATGGAAAAGAAAAATATGACAAATTTCTTCATAGTGTGACTTTAACTTTTCATCATATCTATGAATCATATTTCTATGACATATTTTTTATCAAAGAGCAGTCCACACGAGTCATTATATTTTTTCACCATATCTATGACAAGATGTCATGTTCGTCTATGATCGTGGGGCAGCACCTTTGGTACTATGTAGATACTTCCATTCATTACAGCAATGAATTTTTAAGGACAACAGCCACATGCATGTATGAGTTGCATTGCAACATGTTTGCTATGAATAAATGCACAACAAAACATGTTTGACTGAATTGTAGTATGACTTTGCATGTTCGACTCTGTGTGCTTCTTATTTATGTTCATACAACGAACATGTTCATATTCGCATAACGCAGGACAATTGAATCAAATGATGTTCCGAATGGTAGGACTTCTATGTGATTTTCTCAATATAGTATTACAAAATTTTGATTTCGTATAAATCGATCAATAGCACGATACTTGTACTTCATATTTTCCCCATTGAGCTAACAGTTCAAATTTAAATTTATTCAATCAAAACAAAACAAAAAACAAATTACACATATGTACGAGTATAAACAAATGAATTATATATACAATTTTTACGTAGGTAGTAAATAAACAGTTTTGTTGCTTTAGGGGTTGATAATTCCCAAATATGCTGCTGCTCTATGTACTACAATAAATTAATAAAAAAAAAAAAACTATTGTGAACAGCTGCTCAGTGTATTCTGTATTTTGTTAGGGGTTGATAGTTTCAGACGAGACTTTTACATTACACGATCCTGTTCTGTGTTTGTGTTTCAGACACACTCGACTGGACTCGAAGGGCTGTCTAAAACGATTGGTCAATGTGAGATTCTAATAAGAATTGGGTGTGTTTTATAAATGCCGTCGGTAAAAATATATAATACAAAAATGTACTATTATTTTGCACGCGACTGTAGTTTTGATTTCTAGCACATAATTTTCATAACTTCATCATTAAATACTTACAGATATTATGTTTAAAGTTAATCGGTTTAAATATTATAAGTGGTAGTAGTTCAGTTATTAAAGAAATTTTCAATTTACTTAAGATGGCATCTCTATAAACTGCCAAAATTCTCTAATTATAACTAATTTTTTCCAGATTAGATAACATTAAGTGAACTAATTTGTTGAGTTTAGCATATGTTTATTGTGATGTACAATATTTTTCTGTGAAAAAAACATAAACACATTTTGATTTTCTACAGCAACGTTTCTCGAACATATGAAGTCCGATAAACAATATTTTTTTCAAGGATTTCATTTCAAATTTATGCCATTTATGTCGATTTTAAAACTAAATTTCTGTCTTAATAATCTATGTATCCCATTCATGTTGCATATTACATATTTATATGCCTTTCGCAAGAAGCAGTGTCACCGATTTGGTAGCGATATAGTTTCGTAGTTTTAAATAAACCATAAATAAGTACATGCGGTCTTTGTGGACATTAAGCATGATTTTAATAAAGTTTATTTTTAAATTCAATAGTCTCTTTTTCTGTGGCTGAAATCTTATTTTTGTCGGAAATTAAACTCATTAAAACTGGAGTTCCTCACAGTACTACTTATCCTGAGTCCGATAATATATACAATTTATGTATATGTATATACAATGCCGAGCTACCAATATACAATATGAATTCAAAGTTGAACCACCTTCAACTGATTGGAATCTTGGTTTCAAACCTGAAACATTTATTGTAAAAACTGAAAAAAATATATGCACATTATGTTAGAGAGATGTGGTATTGGTGATAGTCCACAACCAGCAACTATCTTGGCTTAAAACTTGACATTTCCATCATAACTAAAAGGCAATTAATCAGTAGAAAGGTATTTCATTCCAAACTTCACCTACAAACTGCTTCTTTACAAGGCAATCATGAAATTAGTTTAGACATTGGACACATGGATTGCAAATTTGAGACACATCAGCAGAACTCAATGTTAAAATCTTCCAAACTCTTGTCGGTGGTGCAAATTGTGTCAAAAATTCAGTTTTATACAAAGATCTGCATATATCAACCAATCAATCAACCAACCAACCAATCAAGTGAATGAAGAAATCACTACATCAAATGAAAACTATATTCAACGTTTTGAACATCATAATAACATCCTTTCTCATATCAATCTTATAGACAATAGTAGGGATATGACAAGTAATAGTAGGTATATCATAGATTCAATTCAATTCTCAACAAATATAGTTTTGAGACAATCTAGCCAATGTATATGTTAAACTGTCTTTATGAAGCATTTCTAAATGTTACAGTCAGTATAATAGACTGAACAAATCGATTTAGAAATCATGCCTCTCTCGTAAATTTCAAATTTTGTAAACTCGGATTGTCAAACAAAGGAAGACCTAACTCTTTCTCTCTCTCATCTTCGGCTTTCCTTCTCATCTTATCTGCTTTACCAACTCTTTAAATTTTTCATTCTCTTTTCTTGCTCGTCTTGAGCGCATTCATATTTTTCTGACGCATGCAATTTTTTTGAAAAAAGCAGCACACTTAACTCCTGGTGGTCTGTTTAAGGACTTCTATTCTAAAACATGGAAATGAATGAACTGTTTTATTTATAAATCAAAGAAATTAATAGAAAAAAATATGATAAAATTAATTTTCCTATAGAAATTTCCTATTTCTTTCCTGCACATTGAAAATTAAAAACAATTATTCATTGATTGCAATATTCAATTCAATTAACCCAAGGAAGCGTACTTGGCTCCATCCTATACACATTGGTATATGCTGCTAATATGCCAGTAGGAAATAATGTTGAAGTTGCAACATATGCAGACAACACAGCATCGCAGCACTTGCAAAATCAACTCCTTATGGCTGAAGCAATTGAAAATTGTAGTCAGTCCAAACAACATTCACATTAAAGCTTGGAAACTATCCTCCAGTAATATTGAATAATTCCCTTACCCCACAAAATGCCACCATCAACTACCTAAGAATGCACCTGGACTGGAGGCTTAACTGAAAAACCCAAATTAAAGCGAAACAAATGCAGCTAAAAATATATTGGGACCACGGTCTCAACTTATCTTAGAAAACAAAGTTTGACTCTATAACGCAGTTTTGAAGCCGGTGTGGACATATGCAATGCATTTGTGGAGAACAGCAAGTGCCACCAACATTGAGATACTGTAAGGGTATCAGCTACGTACAATATCAAGTGCTCCTTGGTATCTAACAAATTTTCATCTTCATAAGGATCTCAAAATACCATTTATTAAGATTTCATCCTTAGAAAAAGTTCAGAAACTTTGGTAACATAATCATACCATTATTATTAAATTAAGCTACTTATAAGTCTTCTAGAAAACGACATGGATGTTAAGCGCCTGAAAAGGTTTAATGTGTTAGATCTTTCACATAGTATAGTATATATCTTTATACCAAGTATGTGAAAGTAATTAAAGGCATTTCATCCTATCTCATAATTTTCTTACATTTTGTAGCCTTTGAGCAATAAACTTCTTCTAGTACAACCTTAAGAGAAAAGAAATCCATGTATCTACAAAACACACAAAAGTCATAGGCCAATTTAGAAGCATGTAACTAATATTTCAGTTCAACAAGACAAATAATCATAAGTCCTTATCATAAGGGTTTTTATTCAATATATGTACATACACATACAATAATACAGATATGCATATACATATATTGGTCAATGGTTACTGTCAAATGCCATTAGTTCAAACTATGGTGAAGAAACAACATTTGAAACTAGTTTTCTTGCTGGCCACTGCAATCCTTTGTCGAAGACGAAGACTTACAACAATTTGAAGTTCAAGTTTTTGATATTCTTTTATTGCAAACTTGTTTTGAAGATGCAGTTTCTCTTCTTTTGTTTGACCCGAGGACACACGCTCATACATTGGTCAAATGGCAATAGCAATGGCAATGATCCAATCACACTCAGTCGGTAACATTGTGGTCAAGCAGTTACCCTGCCCCATGGCTTAAGACCTCAATTAGCGAATGACAAAATTTTCATAGAAAGAAAAAACAAAGGAAATGAAATGAAAATGCAAGGAAAATACCATACAATGATTGATGATTCTTACACAAAATCAACTCTACAAGTAAAATGTACTACTTTGCCTTAATTTTACTATAGAAAACCCTTTACAAAAAAAAAGGGTAAATTATAATATAAATGTACATAGGTAGTATTTTGTAGCATACTTTTATGGACAGCTACTACATATGCAATGCATATCAGGTTTCACATGCACTTAGTGAAATCGAAAATTCTATCAAAAAACCATAAAAAACAAAACTTTAAATGACATAACAAGTCCAGTCCGTTCAATCTATCCATTATTTTAACTCCATTTGACCTGCTAAAACATCCATACATCCATTCATTCATCTGTCCATCAGTTAGTTAGGTGAGATTCGACGACCATTGGCAATGCCCATGAGTCCCATTGACGCATAATAGTTCTTGCAAATAATATTGGAGGACAGCTCACAATTAGAAAACGTTGTTTTATTTTTTTACAATTGTCAGGTAGTAGACATGGGCTTATGTTTACAGTGGATAGGAGGGAAATCAAAAAAGTATCACATTACACATTCTTACATCATCTTTTTATTTGTTCGTCTTAAAATTGCACACCTTTTTTTGTTTGGATTTCTAGATTCAGAATGTAAGGTCATTGTATGTATACGAGTGTGTCGCAGCATACAAAAAAATATTATTTTAAAATTTAAAAACAAAATTACGTTTATAAGCAAATGATTTTATGTTATAAATACTATAGTATACAATCTGTAAATGTATGGTGTATTACATTATGCATTATGACTAGGAAGAAGTCAGTACTTAATAATATTAGCAGGGCAGTTAGTATGTAAAGCATAGCACGGCGCGCGTTGCTACGGCCCCGTTGTGATGTTAGTTTGCGATTTTTGTAGTCATTGTTCCTTTCTCGCTCTAATTTTGTTCACGCACATTTGTTCTCGAGCTTTTTGTATGGTATCATAATGAACTGAGCACCCATGGTACCTCTGGTAGCCTCTGGTCAGGCTTCGTACCCGAGGTACTACCAATTTGAACCCCAAATAGTTCATTGGTTGGTGGCCCAAAAAACAAACACAGCTCACTGGAATAGAATGCAGGCAGAACCACAGATGGCACAGTATACACTATATTCATGGATATAGCTTTCTCTCTCAGAGCGAGGTCTATTCGTAACAAACTATATCCCCACTGTCACAAGGACTGAAACCGCTATTGATCCAATCGCCCGTGGTACCAAAAAAATACCTCTGGTCAGGTAGGTTGACAAAGTCAGCTCCATGAAGCTCAGGGACTGGTGCCCCGCAGACAACACTTATTCCACCCCATACACACATACACAAAACACGTATCCCTCAGGTTACAAGCGGACAATGCCTCAAAAATACTGCATGTGCAAGCTCATTCAATCTCCTTATACTTTCCCTACTGGAGAGTGACTGGCTAAAATCATAATCCCCATTAACACTTAAAATACCGAACGCATTCAAATCAATCAAATCATCATACAGAGGACATTCACAAAGAATATGCTGCCACGATTCCCCGATCGCGCCACAAGGGCATTCCGGACTGTCACTCAAGCCCCTTAAATGCAAAAAAGCATTAAGGGAACCGTGACCAGTCATCAGGAGTCCGAGCCAGAGGTTGAAACCAAAGGCCGGTCGACTGCTAACAAATGTTACATCTTGAAAGAACCAGTATGTTGCCCCACCCACAAATAAATCGTGTTTCTGATTTTCCTCCTAGAACAAAATTTGACTAGGCACCTATATATTGTTTAGTAGATTATTATAGATAAGATTAGAATGGGGAAAAGCGGGTACTAATCATCAAGTCTCTGTTCATTCATCTTTGACGCTACAGCCCTCTGTGAACTTTGGCCTACTGCACATGGGACCTCCATACGTATGACCCGGTTCGTTGTTGTCTTTTTGTTATCAACATTTTGGATTTCTATCCAAGGCTTCTGTGCTTCTGTTTTCATAACAATTGTTGTCAGTCATATGTCACATATGCCGCTTTTGAGCAGCGAAGGGTTATACCGCCTCTTTTGCTATCAACAGAATGCACCAACTTGTGAGGTGAGCTAAGCAATCAAATAGGAGAGTCTATATATATTCGCAATACTATTCCATTAGAATACCTAGTTCCTTTATCTATAGTACATATAATTTCAGCAACTCAGAGATTCTGATTCTGATCAGAAGATAAGCCAAGTACTTTCCATTTTATTCTTAGTTCTATTGAATACTCAACTAATTGAACTAATTAAAAATTGTTACTTTAAATTTATAAACAATGACTATGATCTATTAGTATAGAAGAAGAAATATTGTAGTATACCAAACTATTAATAGTAACAAGAAAGTTACTTACTATTCTGGTTAGTTATATACCAGTTAACATTAGTACAAAGGAAGACAAGTGACAAACAGTTAGATGTGAATGATTGTGAAGATTGGTTTGTGGTATGAGGTATACGGTATGCGATGTGAGGGTGTTAGATACTTTTGGGTGTGAATTGAATGAAATTCTGTAACTTGGCTTGTTTTGGATTAACAAGCAAAAATATTGGACGTTTGCTATTCAAATGAAGCCGCACCGCAGAAACAGCAACCGATGTCAGAATAGAAAACCCTAAAAGCATTGTCCATAATATACAGGCATCTATGGTATGTATATAGTAACCACACATCCATATGTGCATGTACATATACATAAGTGACCTTTGCTAGGAAAATGATGAAGAAGGAGAGATGCCAAGAAATGAAATCAAATGATGACTTTGTATTTACCCAGCAAAGAGTGAGCGGAGACAAGTTTCATACAAGAAAAAAGATACAAAGATATAAATTCTTGAATATCCACAGACACACACATATGACTAGGATATGGCCAACAGAATGTCCTGTCCTTTATACATACATACATACATACATGTGCATGCATGTGTGTATATGTTATATACAAATTTATCTCCATTTGACCCTCTTCAAAGTGCTTTTTATAGTCATTTAGTGTTTTGGCCCGCCCGTCAAGTACTTTTATTATACACGTATAAATCCAATTCGACAAAAGGACTAAGGACTACAAAATTCAAAGAACGATGGCAACCAGCAAACAGCAACCAAAGATAGTCTTGTAGTCTAGTATCTATACAAATACACACCAAACACATATGAAAGTCATATAGACACATGGACAGACTGGGAGACAGACAGACAGACAGATAGACAGAAACACTAGGCAACCCTAGTGTATGTTAATATAAAGTCCAGGAACAGGACCAGCAAAAATGAAAACGTCCAACGACCAAGACCAACAACTTTGAGTTCGAGACCAAGACCAAAAGCAGGACCACAAAACAAATGTGTGTATGCAAAAAAAGAAAAGATACAATAAAATAAAAACGTAGCGTAGTGTCCAACCATATAACAAACCCCACGCACGCGTGTCACTCGGATATATGCATAAAGCAAACCCAAATTTCCTCATACCCAACACCCCCATTACTTGAAAGTATCTGTGTGTGTGTGTGTGTGTGTGTGTGAAGGTCCTTTTTATGTTGAATAAAAAATAAAATAAAAGACGAAAGAAAGTTGAATGTAAGAAACAACGCTTGGTCTTGTGTGTGTGTGTGTGTCCTTTTTAAAATGTTAAGGCATGTCCTTTAGTAGCTCGCTCGTCGTCCGTTTTGGACCTAAATATGTAACACATGCTTTACTTTACTTCATTCAAAACATACATTCACTCTCACATACAAATGTATATGTTTTGGTCTTGGGGGTTTCAGTAGAAGGTGGATCTGTTTGACTGTTTTGCCAAAAATATCTGCAAATGTTGTTTTCCTTTGGGTTTGTTATTATTTAAAATATCTTTTTCTGTGTTTTCTTTTCTTTTTTTTTTCCATTTTATTCAACCTTTACCACATACCATAGTCTCATTCCCACACACACACACATCAACAACATTTGTCTACATATCCACACTTCACTTTCTTCTCATGTCCTTTATTCTGCATGTTATGTCCTTCTTTTCATTTATAGTACTAAGTTTGTATTTTGTACGAATGTGTTTTTTGTGTTGTTTGTATGTTTTCCTTTCCATTCCTTTCCTTTCATTTCGTTTTGGTTTTGGTTTTGGTTTTTTCCTTTTCTTATTTTGCAAAGTTTGTTCAAATGTTCAATGCCATTCCATGTCCTGTCCTGTCCTGTCCTGCCTGGCTTTACCATTATACCCAACGTCCCTCATCTCATTTACACTCTGTATGTCCTCTGTATGTTCACGTATGTGAAAAACTTTCCTTAAAAATCTACTACTACATGGAGAAGAAATAAAAAAATAAAAAAAAAATATTAAGAAACTTCCATTCGCCTTTCACACTAACAACATTTCGGTAAAGTCTTTCCGCTTGATGTCCTTTCAAATGGGAAGTGTCACCCCCCCACCCATCAACCCCAAATGTGCACGGACCAAAATGGCATATTTGAATAGGGTTATATATTGTATTTGGCGAATGGTCGATTTGCGTATTAAAATCACATTGATTCCAGCTAAAAAACAGACCAAGGACACAACAGCCCAGCACATCCTTCCTTATGTTACCAACATTTGCCTCCTTATGTCCGAGTGAGGAGTATTCAATACTCTACACTCCACACTCCACACTCTGCAACTTACACTGTTAGTAAAAGGTAAATCTGATTATTTTCGCACGATTTCGAAATGATTCAAACTTTAAACTCTTTACCTATTCATACACGTGTGTCTGCTTAAGATACTCGTACAACATACACCCTGTATACCTTTTAGCTCTTTTACACCCTTTACATCTTTCTAAATTTAATGTCGTAGTAGTAGTAGTAGTAGTAGTAGTAGTAGTAGTATCCTTGTTATAATAGTTTTTGCTTAGCTGCGCATTTAATTTATTTAGCAGTTTCCAATTATAAATATGTGTACGTGTGTGTGTGTGTGTGTATCCACAGTATCTAGATACAAGTTAAATTGATTTGTGGTCAGGTGGTCAGAGTAAGTCAAGCATGCCGTTTAATTGATTTAATGAATCATTAAGGGATTTCACTTTACTCGTAGATTAAATGTGATTCTATGAAAATGAGATGGTTACTTCTTATCAAAAATTAATAATGGAGATACAATATGGAAATTCTGAAACAAAAATTGCAAGACTGCACAATCTGTTAATACTGAATATTTTATATTCAAAAGAATCAATTGAAAACTTTAGTGCTTCCTTTTATTAGAAACAGTTTAATAATGGAGATAAAATATGAAATATTAAAATCAGAAATGCATTCAAAGTCTGTTAATACTATCTATAAATTCAATTGAAAACTTTAGTGATCATTTTTTCCAGAAACTATAAACTAATGTATTTTATACTCTTCACGGAAGTTATAAGTTTGTCATGAACTTTTTAACACACAGAACGAGACATCGCAGACCACATAAAGTATATAAGTATATAGTTTTGATCAGTTCGATGAGACGAGTTGATTTAGCCATGTCCGTCTGTCCGTCTGTATGTATGCAAACTAAGTTTCTGATCAATATACATCAACCATGTAAATATCAAGATCCTATGGTTACCAAACAAAACTGTATTGTGCCCCTCAAACTGTGCTTACATTTAATACTCACACTGTGTTCTTTGTTGATATTCAAACTGTGACAGAGAGAATATAGTGATACTATAAGAAGGAAAGCATATCGGCTATTGAAAGTTTCAATTTTAGAGTGATTATAATATAGTCATAATCTATCGACTTACCGACTAATTCTGTTAAAAATATTAAATTTTATAATTTCCTTTCAGAATATTGTAAGTATATAAATCTTCATTATATACTACACTCATGGACAAAATAGTGAATGCATTTTCGTGCCATGACTTTATTGTCTTGATATAAAATAATTCTTTATGTTCAATGGTTATAATGATTCCCTTATATTTTTAACTTATACTTTATAGAGTCTCCAACTCATTATTCTATCCGATTCTTGGGAGAGTGCATCAGTTTTTTTTCCCCCAATTTTCCATAGAGTGGTGTACATATTAAATGGGATGTATGCAATTATTGCTTTACATTAAACCTTTCTAATTTTTCTACCTGTCTTGTCTGTATTTCTTTACGTTAACCCTTCTTTCCGGAATTTCTAACACTTCTCAATATTCCAACTACTAAGAACTTTATTTCGGTATATTCTAACATGCCTTCTCATTATTGGTTTACTTTAAATCTAAAGAGGAGTAAAGAAAAGGCTTTGCAACTTTATAGCCAAGTATTAACTTTGCGGTTTGCGGATTGGTCAAAAATGCGACAGCGACAGTGACAGCGTTATAATTGACTCCCTTTATCCCTTGAACCCAACAAGAAATAATGACGTATATATTAAAAGCAAGAGTTATACATGTATCCAAAAACACACACTTATGTTAACTGATGACAGATAAACTATTCGCATTTGATATTGTTAAGAGCCATTTCAGGACACAAATGGTATAATAATCTCCTATCAAATGGTTCGACAAAGACTACCACAAACTAATAATTCAGTATACAGTTCCATAGCACCACAAAAATGTGATTCAGACGGGTGAAGCTAGAAAAAAGTTGCACAATATACTCGTACGATGTATGGTAAAAATTAAATTTGTTTGGAAATGATTCTTTCAAAAGCATACAACAATGACCTATCAGCAAAGAATTTCATGTGCGCTTTAATAAAATATATATATAAAAAATCTGATCTGATTTGATTTCTGATATTATTGTATGACCAATTTGTGTTGGTAATGGAGAAATCAGTGTTGTCATATGCTAAAGAATGTATGCCTTTAGAATGGATATTCCATTAGCATTAAGTTGCTAATAAACATACTTCAAAGTTGATCAAGGATATGTGGTAAACTGGCTAAATCAACTCTTCTCATACTTGAATTTGATCAAAATGATATAGGGAGTGTTAATTTAAAGGTTAGATAATAAATTGTTTTCAAATACAGGATCATTTATGGAAATTCGATACTTGCTAAAAGCGAAGCAAGTTAAACGAATTCAAAAGAATGGTGGAGTCATGACATGAAGATGGGTTTATTATTTTGTCCATGAGTAAATTTAATTAAATTATAATATTTAGACTAACATATATTTACGTATACAGTGGAACTTCTCTATAGTGAATTTCTATACAATGTAAATCTCCCTATTATGAATTAATTATTATAAATTAAAATGCCATGCAGACTGAATCCATTATCTGATTTGCCTGCTCTACAGTCCTCATTTAGAACTGTAAGAAACATTGATGCATCATTTGAAGACTACTTCAATATTGAGATTGATGTGCAGACAATGTTCAGGAAAGTCATTGAGTTCATGCAATTCATGATATTTCAGATTCAGATAACGATAAAGATGAATTGGCAGATGCTTATAAGGTGTTACCTACATTTGGACGAATTTCTTTAACAATTGACGTCTTTCGAACCTTTGTGAAGATGAGGTGTAACGTAGCAACTAATGTGTTTGAATCTCTAAATGTTTTAGAAGGTTTTGTTGAGTAAGAGTAAGGAAGTATGTAAACCAAACAAAAATTACAAAATTAAATTAATATCATAATTTCGGTATAATGAAGTTTCTATATAATGAAGTAATTATGAGGTCCCGTGCGAATTCACTATAGACAGTAACATTTATTAAAATCCAAACAGTCCTTTACATTTCTAATTTTTTCTCCTATCCTTATAATAAGGCAATTACAATCTTTGTTCTATAAAAAATATATAAAATAAAAGATTTTATTTCCGAAATTTAACAAAATAATCAGCACATATCCTTTTAAAATTTCTTTACTTTCTGTTTAATATATTTAACTCGTGATGCTATAATCAATTTTCTCTACTAAACAAGAACTTCATTTCGAATATATTGTACTAAAATATATCTTTCCTTCCGTAACCTTAGATATTTCGCTAAATAACAGTGAAAACTGTATCAAAATCTGTTGCATAGTTTAGAAAAAGCAATAGTATGCAGATGGCAGGATAGTGGAGGGACTTACGTATCATTCCATTCCAATCAGTGGCATCTTTTGAGTACTATTGCAGAGCGTTGAACAATGTAGGTAGAATTTTTCATGGCTTTCTTGCAATTTTCAAATTTGTTGAATGGGAAAAACTTACTAATTAATTCAGATCGGTTTTAGCTTTGTTCGGAGCCTTCTTTTATTAAGTTGACCATTGGAAAACGTGTTTATGGTTGTAAGTGCTAATTATGTTCAGATAGAAACATATAAGTTTAAGCTAATGTAGTTCTCAGGCTAAGTAGATTGATTACAAACTCTTAGATTGAAATGTGTGCTAGTTACATACTAAGTGCTAAATGGTACTACCAATTCAAGTCATTCAATAATAAACAAAAAAAATTGTAGCCTAACTGAAGGCGCTCCATAATGATAAATGCTTGCGTTAAATACTTTAAATTTATTGTACGAGTATTCTACAGTTAAAATTGTAAACAATTTCATTGAAATTTTCAACTCTTTATCACATTACAACATACTTGTACACCCATGCCCATTCCACATTCCTCATTCCCATACCAAGGTCCATAACAAAAACCCATTCCTGTTATTCAACCGAACCATGAGAGTGTATGTGGGTGTGTGTTGATAAATGTATGTCTATCTATTTACAGCTGAGTATGTGGCAATGGAAAAGGAAACATCTCATCATCAGCATCAGCATCAGCCATCAGGACATTGGAAACATGCCAATGGCCATATGTCCATTTTGAAGTTTCCTAATAACAACAAAACTTAAAAAAAAAAAAGGATACAACTCGAAATGTTTAAAAGTGGTAAGAAACGCATTTTTTGTATGCTCGTCGTTCACACACACACACACACACACATACTCAGGCATGTATTTAAGCAATTTTAAATAAAAGTATCTTTCTTCTCTCTATGTATCTCATCACATTGTGCGTGCGTATTTACGGGGCCTGCAAATGGGGTGGTAAATGCTGCCCAAGGGACTTGTAGCTGGATACCAAAAGTTTTCAAAATAAACGAGGAGCAAAAAGACCAAAACAGACCAACACACAACACAAAACAGGACACAGGACACAGGACACAAGACACAAGACAAGATGAGCCAGCCAACCTCATGTAAGATATACGAAGATGACAAAAAAAAATAAAAATAAAAGATACAATAATAAAACCACCATACACCATGATGAAGGATGCAGGAAGCAGGATGAAGGGATATGTGAGTAAGAAAAGTAAGGAAAAAAATGGGAATGAAAGAAAGAAAGAAAGAAATTTCACCGCATGGTTTTATTATATTGTGAATGTGATTACCTTAAGGATATGCAATAAGGACACATGGACATGGACGGACCAACCGACCAAACCAAACCAAACCAAAAAAATATCTGAACTGAACAAAACAGAACAGAACAGAACAGAACAGGACAGTAACAGTAACAAGGAACTGACGAAACATCATGTGTGAAAAATAAAAAAAAATCAAGCACACAGGATAGTATCTACCATATACATGTATTTGTATTTGTAGATACTTACCATAGTACTTACTGCGTATATGTATATCCAGTGTGGCCATGAGTCAGTCGTAAACAAGATTTCTGAAGAAAGAAAACGAAGAGCAACAAAAATAAATTGAAAGAAAATAAACGAAATAAAATACAAGACAACAAACAAAGTGTGTGAGGAGGTAAGGTGAGTGAGTGAGTTAGTGGGTAAGTGATTCTGGTCGCACAGGTGCGGATTTTTTAAAATTAAAGAAAATACATTTAATGCAAACATTAAAATATTTCTTGATGTTGTACTTTTCGAAATACTACTATGTATTATCATTGATTATGCTTTGGTCAATCTATTGTAGTATTAACAGTCTGTTGGCATTTGAATTCTACATTTTTTAACTAAACAAATACATGAGTATCTATGATTATCAATTGGAAAAGACAAGAACTTATTCGTTGGTCGGAAGGCTTAAAACCTTAAAAGCATTTAAGCTGAAGTGAACTACATTCTAGCAAGGAACTTCACGATGCCATGAGTTGGTGGTTTTCCTTACGGGAATCAATGAAATATGATCACGACTTACAGGTTTCGGCACCCAACTTAAGTAGATTGTCATTAGGAATACTGATTTTTTGCCAGAAATCAGATATGCTTCCTTTCTTAGCATCACTATATTCTCTCTGTTACAGTTCGGGTATCAACAAAGAACACAGTTTGAGTGGCACTATACAGTTGTGTATTTATTTATTTGATACCAGGCCCGGATCTTTCAGTTAATCCTAAAAATAACCGGACTTAGTTTTATTTATATATTGTATATAGCCCATGACATACAGTGACAACGTAGAATTCTACTGATGAAAAAACTTTTAAAATCAGATGAGTAGTTTCGAAGATTATCTCTAACATCCAAACAAACATTAACTCTTTATAATATTATAGGTATATAGATATTGATTAAGTATAGATTAAAGTATTTGTTTAAAGAAGTAGGGTAAGAATTTTAATTAATCAGCAATAGCTACTAAGGATTTCATCTCTTAGTGGAGTAAATAAAGATTGTCTTCTATCCATATATATAAAAATGGATGATAAAAATTGTTCGACTGTGCTTAACTCCGACACCTTTTGACTAATCACCATGAAAGTTGGCACCTTCATGTATTTTATTTATAGAGAAGGTTTTTATGCTATCCACTTTTTTGTATCTGCTGCTTAAACATCGTTGAACCGATAATGATATGTACTTATACTATTTCTAATAGAAAAAAGATTGAATAATAATAACTTTGAATAATCATAATTATATGCGGCTTAGAAGTTTGGTTGACCGAAGAAAATCGTTGATTAGGTTAATGTTCGTTGAATTTGGATTACCCAGGAGTTCTGCCAAGTTAATTTTCGGCTTGGTCTCAATAGTGCTGTGATTCATTGTAGGTAGCTTGAGAATAGATGATTAACTGTTGCAATGTTATTACAGAGAGGCATACATACATATATTGGTGTTGGTTCCACGGAGTAAATATTGATGAGTAAGGGCAGTGTGACAGAATTGAAGGCGGAACATATGTCGCACCTGAGAACGAGTATCATCATTGTGTCTTGTGACCTTAACATGATGATGACGATGAGCCACATCATCTTATGACCACAACTTGACATTAGTAATACGAGTACTATCGTATAAACATATAATACTGTATATTCTATTCCATTCCAGTTTGTATGTTTTGGTTCTTCTTTACAGAATGCATTCATACTCCATTGAATTTGATTTCTTTGGTCGCAACTAGTGTGTGGATTTGCTAACTTACCTACTTACTTACAGATTATACTATAATACATTATAGAACATTGTGGTATAGTATGTGGTCTTTCATCCTGGCTCTCTTACGGACAATATCGTCGTCTATTTGACTGTATGACTGTCTGTCTGTCTGTCTATTTGTTTGTTGGTTTGGTTGAGTACATTTTTTATACCATCAACTTCTTAGGTTTTTTTTTTTTCATTTTTTTTCGCAACATTTCTAAATGACTAAAAGGGTAGAAACCAAAAATCGAGGATAAGAACGGATAATCTAATGTCATTGAAGTAGGTAGTAGGCAGTTGGTAGCTTCACCAGTAGCACACAGAAAAGGAAAGCAGAGTATCAAGGCTATTGACTGCTGGTATACTTTTAAGTTCCAATTCATCCCATGTGTTTGAGTTTATAATGTATATGCCTGTATGTGTGTGTGTGTGTGTGTGTGTGTGTGTGTATTTGAGTGAAGCCCATAAATAACAGCAAATAAATCAAAATCTATCAATGCGAACAATTCGATATGTTACAATTGACTTCACCGATCAAAGCCAGCTAGTAGATCCTGGCTTTACTACTTATGTACATTGGTGTCCTCATCTTCTTTTCTTTATACCTTTTGTATTTTGTATTTGAGTTCGACCAGAGTATCCTTTTTGTAAATATTATTAGCAACAACCGATATAAAAAAAGAACAGAAAAAAAATCAAAATGAATGAAAGGGTAAAAGTGCGAACTCAAGATACTTATACTAGCTGACTATACCCACCACTCGACACCCCAGTCTACCCATGTATTTATGTGTATGTTTATATAATACAATAATAAATGAATGTGTATATGTATGCGTGTGTGTATATGTGTGTGTGCGTTTGTGAAATTTTACAGTAATTTTAAAAATACCAAAAAAAAAAAAAAATCTATCAATTTAATCAATATTATTGAAGCGAATAAGATACACCGTCACAGTTACACACTCTGTCTGTGTATATAGATACATATGAGCATATCACATTGCAAAGATAATGTGCATGTGTGTGTGTGTGTAGTACTCATATCTATTACTCGGTAGATTTGTTTGTGTACCATAATTTTTTATATTTTTATAAATGGACAGCAAAAGAATCAGCGAAAAATCGAAAAATTGTCGAAATGCTCTAATTTTATTTATGATCTAATGTGTTGCGAATGACGACTGGCGGTCGACCTTCGTTCTTCATCCTTCTAACTCCCTTTGTCTATCTATCTATCTATCTATAGATTTATCTATCTGTATATCTATATGTCTGTTTGACTGCCTGACTGACTGTCCTTTCATCAGTTTGAATGTTTGTTTGCTTTTGAGCCTGGGAATATGCTCGTCATTTTGTGTAGGTAGACAACAGACAATTCATTCACATTCATTGATAACGCGGTGTGAAAGGGCATGTTTTTTGCGGATTGATATCCCGCTGTCTCTTCAAGCAAACCAAACCAACCTACCAACCTATGAACCAACCTATATATGTAGTACTCTACTCCTCATAATATATGGTATGTGGTACTATGAAGAATAATAACAAATGTTTACAAAAATCAAATTTCGCGCAAACATTTTTTGTCAACCCAGTGATTTTTTTTTTCTGCTCTGTTCAATTTTGTTTTGCTTTCGTTTTTCTTTTGTTTTATTTTGTTCTCTACTCCTAATGTGTTGTGTTTATAGTATCTTTTCATATTTATTCTATTCTACTATTTTCATTGACGGTGGGCAATTAAATTTACGAATTAATCAGCACCAAAAAAAAAAAAACAAAACAAAAGGAAGGAAATGCATTTGACAGCCACAACGAATAATTACCATGAATTCGATTTATAATATGACTGACATCCATGGGCGTATGAAGAAGGCCGGGCAGTGGAGTTCCAAGATTGCAGCCACTCGGTGCGGCAAAGTAAATATTATGTTTATAGATGAATACAGAAGACTTACTTAATTAATAAGACTTTGCACTTCTTAAAGAAAACAACATACTAAAATAAAATAATCCTATACTATGGCAAAAGAATAGGCTTCGGATAAAGGGAAAAACAAGTGGACACTGTGCACTCTCCACTCTTTTAGTTCGACACTTCTTATAGTATAACAACCCTGCACTTTTTGCAAAATGACCTCTTTTTTCTTGTGACTTAGACAGTTTTTTAAAATATCCACTGGAGAACTTAGTTCTTCTTGTTGATTTTACTGGTTGGTATAAAAATATGAGAATGGTTGTTGGGTCCAAGTAAAGATACTCAGACCACAACTCCACTTAATTTTAGTCATAAAAATAGGTCGTATGGCTTCTGAGTGTACTCTCTTTCACCCTCTGAGGTAATCGGGCTGCATATCTTCCCTTTAACGAATGAAAGAAATCTATGTATGGACATATCATAGCATATTGGTTTTTATATTTACTCATCCTTCAGATAATCAGATTTTATGATTAAATTTTGCAGTTTGGTTTCAGGTTGAAACAATCTTTTCTAATAATTGTCATTAGCAGCAGATATTAAAAATATTCACAGTTATTATTGACTTTCAGCCCTCATTTTTAATTAATAAAGACCAACGTAATGTAACCAATGTTGCATCTTATCACCGAGTATCTTATTACATGTTTATTGTCAGCATTGCATAGTGATGAGCCAAAAATGAAAGTCTAAATTGTCTTGAAATTAGTGCGTCCCATCTCTAATATGAATAACATTACTTCTACTACCTTTTTTCGGTTAATTTTAACCACGATTTCTAAAAATAGTATCAGAATGTGGACAAATGTTCACTCTCTTTTCTTTTCATTTTCAGCAACTGGCATGTGAAGCTAAACTTTAAAAATCGAAAATAATTATAAACAATGTCCAAATAAATCAAACAAATTATGCATTTTGAACACAAAGGTATTCACTTTATTTTAAATATATAATATATGTTTTATTAGTGGTGTGCTTTTTGTAAAGTCAATGTTTTGTAAAGTAAATCTTTCACTTGATTGGTAATAATTTATGAGACTTTTCAACTTTTCAATCAGGTTAACATGCTAATATTTCAGCTGACCTGTTGGTTGTTTCAGTATGGCGACAATGACCCAAACCTTACATCTATGCTAGTTGAAGACTTATTTAGGGTCAATGGTGTTCAAGTTCTTCATGTGACTTCCCAATTTCCTAACTTGAATTCCATCGAAAACCATTTTAACACATATCCAGTCAACGTTTGTCTAACAAGGAAAATCTGTTCTAAGCAATGAAAATAGAATGGATTAATATTCATTAAAACACTATTTGTAATTTAAAAGCATCAATACCCAACAGATATAATGTTATAGAACAAAAAAGGGTCCAATAACAAATTTAATTTAACCTAGTCCTCATGTACACTGACCATTATCATATAATCACTACTCTCGCTACTAAAACCACTAAAGATTCCACAATAAATAGTGTGGCATTGTAACATCAACTATTTTTTTTTCTTGATGAGCCAAGGAGGTGTAAATCTTCGAAAGATCCTAGCATACCGGCCTACTAGAATGCACGATTCACCGGACAAGCACTCTCATGTGGTGCCTACGTACTAAAACCACCCCCTGGACTACTACACTGGCTCTTTTTTAACCCTGGCGGGACCACCAATTGAGGTATTACTTCTCCAGGGAGAGCAGGTTAGATCATACTTTTATTCAGTTCCTCATCTCTGCGGACCTGCTGCATTATTGCCACGATTATCCCGCACGCTGTGTTCCAGGAGTCTTCATACTTTAACATGTAGTCAATCGCGCCATTTAGTGGAAGGTTTGCACCTACCTCAGCCGTGATTAACTCTCTGAGGTGTACAAACCGGAAACAATCCATGAGGAAGGCAATGCGGATTATCTATATGCTTGAATTTATGCAGATATTTCCGGAAACATCCATGTCCCGTTAGGAACTGAGTGAGATAGTAGTTCAGAGTACCATGCTTCCTAGACGTCCACACACTGTTGTTAGGGATTAGCTCGAACGTCCACCGCCCCTTTGTTGAGCTTTGCCAACGCTGCTGCCATGAGTCAATTGTGGTGATTTTCTGGCCATGTGTAGCAGGCTCCACCCGTCTTGTTGCATATATTGCTGTAAGTTCTTTGACGTCAATATCCACCGGCTGGCAGTTAGCAATGATATTTATTGCGTCATCTGAGATCGTTCGGAACGCACAACATATTCTGATCGAGTTAAGGCGTTACACAGACGCGGTTCCTTTAACGTACGACCTGAACTTGGTTGCACCGGACCACACTGGTGTAGCGTATCAAATGAACATCAACTACTTATCTCCTCCTATCTGTAAATATTCCATGTTTGAAATCATTTCTCTAAGAAAATTCACAATAATTATAAAAAGATCTTGCAAATCGATAATTTTACAATTCGATACGTTATGTGAGTATGACTGACTGGTCGAAGCTTTGAGTAGACCTATGGTCCTAAGCGATACCAGATGAAGTTCCTTTTTCAATTCGTAAGAATTGTTACAGTGTCTAAGCTATGCAGCTTCTGTCCATAAGGTCGTTAAGGCACCTTAAAGATCGGATTCGAATGCCATGCATTTTCTTTAATTGTATTTACAATTAGTTATGATAAAATTTCTATATTTTAGAGAAATTCTCTTCAATTTCTTTAACATTTTAATTGACATACAGTAAGTAAAAAGTACATAGAACTAAACTTTAAAAGGATGTAAAAGAAACTAAGCCTCTTACAATGCCTATTGTTGTGGTAGTTTACTTGTTTTTACCATACCATACTTAGGATAATTAAACCTTTTATACGACAATCAAGTTACCCTTAGATGTATCTTAAAATACATGTACATACTACACATGTATGCCTATTAGGAATATCTTATCAAATGACTATGTACATGGACGATGCCAAGGAGTGAATTTTGTTGGGACGGACGTTTAGTGGATGCCATAAGATGTTAGAACTATAAAAATACCCCAAAGAACATTTTGAACTAATTAATAAGTACAAATTCCCTTATGATCAGAAGAAAAAAAAACAACAAATAAACGTAGGTATGGAATGCCAAATACCAGCAATTACTCTACATTGTAATAAACATACACACACTCACAAACTGACTGACGCAGACTGATAGACAGACGGAGACAAGGGCGGTGATGGAAATGGAGATGAAGACCCAAACAAACATTAACCAAACTATGTATGAATGTATGCTTACCAAAAGAAAAATGGAAAAATGGAGAAAGTTACAGCAAAAGTTTCTTAGTTTTTTGTATCTTTTCGTCCTTGTCTCGTCTTGTCTGGCAACACATAAAAAGGGAAAAAGTTCTATACAAAAAAAAATTAATGGCGTATGAGTAACTCCTTGTAGAGAGAATTTGAGGAGAAGAAGAAGAACTCTTCTAACTGGGTGTCATCAAAAAGGACGCATGTGCGTCTTCTTGGTATGTCCACTGACGAAACGAAACGAAATGAAAGGACAACTCAATATCAAAAAATATACATAGTACCCATATACTGTATTGTACTCGTAGAAAAAACTCAACACAACACAACACCAACAACAATCGAAATGATTTCCTTTTTGCTAAATTGGCAAAATTCTATGCAAAGGAACATTGACAACAAACAACATTGTTATTGTTATCATCATCATCATCTTTGTTGTTATTGCTATCTAGTCTCATACAACAACACTGAATGCTCAGGAGGTCCCCCCATCCATCCATCCATCCATCCATCCATCCATCCATCCATCCACCCATATATGATGGGGCACAATCAGAGGAAATTCTTGTAACGTTGCTAATTCATATTCAAATGAATGCGAAATAAACCCCAATCACAATTATTATGAGACATGTTAAATGGACCAAAAGTCCTGCAAATATTCAACAAAAGGACATGCAATACACTCACACTTTCATATACAGACATACATACATATGTACAATACATGTAACTGAACAGAAAGGCATACAATAGTAGTAAAAGTAATGCTTATAATGTTGAAAGGAGACAATAAGTCCCACAGATAACATGAGCGGTAAGGACATAGATACTAGACTGAAAGACAATCAAAGACATCGCACATAGTTAACAAAAATAAATAAAAAGGACAAACTCTAGCGCATGTGTCCCTTAAACGTATGTTAGCTCCTTTAGTTTATTACACATTTACTGGAGTTTGAGATATACTCTTGCTTCTACCATATTTCGTTACCAAAACAGATGCTTTCATACTTATTTTATATAGTACAATACTAGTAGTTGGACTATTAAATGGACTGAACAGTTTTATGGGACTTTATTGTCCAGGCAGCAATCTTCCTTACTACTTTAGTGCCTCCCTTCTGTTTCCATTCTTTACTAAAAGTTTCTTTCAAATTAATACAATAAAGAAACCAACTTGAACTCGATTTCTGTATGTGCCCCGGCCAGGACAACTGTTTCTAGGTGTCCCTGTCCCCTGTCCAACATTTTCTGTCCGGTAAACCAAATATGTAAATATGTACGTGTGTGTATATGAGTTCAATTTTGAAGATGGAGTATACTTGGGGTCAACAATAATTTAACACAGCACCAAATACAATAAAAGCAAAAAAGCAAAAACAAATAAACATACTGTCGATACCACCACATGGCAAACATTCACTCATATTCATAATATCCCAAAAAACCCTCTGATCCTGTGTATACGATGGTATACTAAAACAGTGTCCTTTTTTCCATTGTTAAGAATCGTGCGAAAAGTTCTTTCAAATGTCGTTTTACTAAAGTTGAACCAGAGTCAAAGTTGTTCTCAACGCAATTTGCATATGCCTAAGTATATATGAATGTGTATACTCGTACATGTGTATGTGTATGTGGTCGAAACTTTTGGGCACAAAATGTTGCCCCCAAAAATGTTCCCCCATCCATTAAATATTATTAGGCAATGCCCAAATATTCTTACTTCCTTAACAGTACAGTACAATAAAATGTGGCAGCTGCTTTTTGAATCTGTGTGAGTGAATGATTGTGTTTGTGTGTGTGTGTGTGTGTGTGTGTGTGTGTGTGTGACTTCTATTGCTTCTGTTATTGTGCTTTTGGTCTATGGTCTATGGTCTCTAGCCATCATTTGGTTTCCTTACTTTCCGAGTATTTACCAACAAATTCATTCATTCGTTCATTGTAATCGCTTGCGTTACATTTGAAGCCATGGAAAGTAGCTTTTTTGTAGCAGAAAACTTTCATGAAACAATGGACATGTGCTTCAACATATGCATATGTAAATTCTATACCATTGAATATTGTACACAAATAGACAAATTTACACTCATAGGCATAAGTATATAACCGCTTTCCAGTTGAAAGTACAAAATATATTAACTTTTATTCAAATATTTTAAAATAAAATTTAATAATATTGCAACATCCAAAGCCAAGCCTTTGAAATGTGATTCTATATAGTAGCTTTGATTTCAACAAATTTTTTTTCATTAATAGGTAGAATCAAGTCTCCGAGACCATTTGATGCAATACATAACCAAAATTTCACTAAGCCACTTTTTGTCTCCATGACTTACCCTTTCACAAATAGATAGATGGATGGATGGATACCAGAGGTGTAACAATAAGTTGTCATGAAGTCAAAATGCCACGGGCCGTGATCACAAGAGGATCCTAACATTTATTATTACAACATCTAATAAAATAAAAAGTTTCCTAAAATGGGACAAATAATCAAATGCATCAAACTGCATAGAAACACTCTTCAAACTATGATATATTCCATCAAAATCGGTTCAGCAGTTTCGGAAACCATTGAGGATACATACATACATTAAATTACATATATAGATAAGTTAAAAGATACAAGAAAGATTAGTTAAGGTATTATTTTGTAAATGTTTTAAGATTACTTATAATTAATTTAATTTATTAAAATCAAAATTTGGTTGAGCTTTTTTACCGAATCATCCGATCCGATGAATTTGCCACGGACCCCAAACAGTGTAGTTATGCCACTAATGGATACGTTTATTTTGATCTCAATATATTTGGAATAACTATGTCAATACTTGTATTCGAAAATTCTTTTTTAGTTTATAAAACACAATGAAAAACAAAATAATTTAAAATTACAATTGCTAAAATTTTAAATTACATCCAATTAAATAAAAAAAAAACCATTTAAATCTAAAAATAAGATATACATATCTGCCTCTGACCCGACGGGGGAAATTTATTTGCAACCAGCTAAATGTGCCCCTACTCACAGCCATTAGTGATCAGAAACAAATATTTAACTGATGAGCATCAGAGGCAGCGGGAATAGGTTTACCAGTAAGCAAACGTCCGGTTCATCTAGCATCTGATTCCTGTAGGCAGCGAAGGACGATGATAGAAAGTGCAGAGGGCGAGATGTCAGGCGAGAGACCGCTATATAAATTGTTATAAAACGTGCATAAGACTCGAAAAGGATCGTGTGGGGTATAGTTAGTAGTTTACATACTAGTTTACAGCTAAAGAAACAAAATTTCTAGTAGTACGACTAGTGATGGAAAAATTCAACTGATTAATAGCTCAGGAGAGTCAATTTCACCGATTAATAGCTTATAAAGAAAGTTAACCCCTAGAGCTATCCTACGATGCGCCAAAGATGGAAGACTGATAAGAAGAAGCCTATTAGAGTAAGATGGCAAACGGGAGTTAGGATTCCAATTTAAACCACGGAGAGCTAACAGAATGAATTATTTTTGCAGAGATTCAATTCGATCTTGATTCTTTATATATTGCAGTGACCAAATGCAAGAGCAATGCTCAAGAAGTGGACGCATAAGAGATACAAAAAGAATCTAAATTCAATTGACCAACTTTTAATGAAACCGAAAACACCCTTCGCCTTATATACAACGGAAGAAATAAGCTTAGGCTTACACCGATGATACATCATGAACTTACATTTAGAAATATTTAGATATAAATAATATAATGAGTCAAGATCCTCTTGAAATCTGAGATGAGAGGCACCATCATTAAATGAAAGGCATAATTTCACATCATCAGCGTACATGAGCACACGAGAATGTGAGATGGAGAGATACATAATTGCTTTGGCGAAACACTTGATATTATAGTTTGATGATATTTTCTCCTGAGTACATTCTGTTTCATTGCACCAGTGTAAGAGGCTTTTAAGAAACCTGATGCATATCAGCAATCTCTTTTCTAAATTACATATTCCCTAGCAAACTGAGCAACCATACCTGAAGATAGATAACCTCAAACCACTTGGGAATCAAGATCAAGTCTAATGAAAGAGAAAGCTGCAGGGGCTTACTTTATCTTTAAAGGTTTTCCGATATTTGCATTGTATGTATGTCTCAGAGCGAGTGCCTGCAAAAACATATGTCCGTCAAGTTAGAGTCGACCTTAAACAACAGAGTTGAAGCTAACTAGAATATCCTTAGGCTATTGATATTTAACATCATGATTATTTAATCAAAGTCATTGTGAAGTTTCGTTGTCAATGAACCGTTTTGTAGATGCTACCATATATCCTAAAAGAGACGACAGGAACTAAAAACTGGAGACAGATTTCGCTTCATTCAAACATAGTGTGATACTTATGCCTATGACTGTATAGTTATGAGTATATTTATGTTGTCGCTTTGTCTTGCTTTCCATACTTTCATTTGTCCCATCCTGGACAAGTTGTCCGTCTTGTTTGTCCGTCTGTATGTCTGTCTGTCTATCTATCTATCTGTTTGTCTGTCCATTTTGTATTTGTTTTCCGCCCCAAAAAGGGCGACCAGGAGAGTCTACAACTAAATATATGAGGCTGTTAGACTGCGTGTGACTGTGAGACTTTGAGCGCCATTCAGTCTACAAAAAATTATTTTAATATCAGCTAATGGATATTTTCTTTTTATTTTACTTCTTTTTGCACACATCGCACATCACATGCAATGTCATATAATATCAAAAAAAAAAAAAAAAAAAAAAGTACGCCATCATCACGTCCAACAAGACCAAGAACAACAATCAAAATCAGACATAACACCCCCTCACATACTCACTCACACACACACACACACACATTATTGTATACTCTTGTATGTGGGGAGTATGTGTAGTATTGTAAGACCCGCATTAAAGTCTGATATTTCAAAATGCTCAATAACAACACCACCATCACCAACACCAAAACAACAACTGTAAAATGGTAACAATGGTAAAATACAATATATGAAACATCTTTTTTATTATTGTTATTATTATTATTGTTGTTGTTTCTGTTTTTTATTTTTATTTTTTTGTATTTCAATTCATTTTTATTTTCATAAAATATACTAAAATAGGCCAATTATACTGAAAATTGACTGTCGCCATACACTTACTATTTACATTTGTATGTACAATATGTACATACATATTTATTACTACAATACAATACTTCGAAGAAGAGCATGAGCATACGAGGTGTATGTCAAAAATAAATGATTCCACTCCGTGCTGGCATTCATGTATTCTTCTTTTTTAACAGTTCGTTCGGTTCATGCATCTTTTGAAGTAATTAGTACGAAATTGACTGAACAACAGGCTAACATCGGTGCTTCTGGACCTCAGTTTGTGGATTAGGTCGTACTCTTTGTGTACTCCTTGAGTGCAAACTTCAATTTAGAGAACACCCAAAAGTTGCTAAGGACTAAATCTTGGGAACATACGAAGACTGTTGAACTTGTGTAATGTTGTATTTGACCAAGGACACCGTACATTTGGGACACACCTCGTAAAAAAATACTACAAGTAAAATGTATATAGTTTTTTTTTAGTAAGCAAACAAAACGATGACAACATAAATTATAGAGTCCCTAATGTTATTAAGATTTCTGCTTCTAAAATATGGCTCGACATAACTTAAATATACCCATACGAAAAGTTTCGATAAAAACTTAATCTGCTTCGCAACCATCAACAATTTCAAATACCTAGATCTTTTTTTGCTCTCTTACAACATTAATCTTCCAATGTCAAAGATAGCTGACGTTCTAAAAAAGTTTACAAATCGTTTTAACAATAAACACGTATGTATGCATAATTCAATAAAATTTTGATAATTTTCCTCTAAAATCCTCTATTGCATTCCTAGTGGCTCACTTATGTCCTACCTCTCCAACCAGGACATTATGTTACCAAAATTGTAGTACACTCACTGTTTATTTTATTAGCCTATACAATCAACTAATCACTGTAGCAAATAAGAGTATATGTGTGGATTGGCAAAGCTTTGGCAGAAATCACAAATTTTATAGCTGAAGTCAAATAGTAAGAACGAGGATCATGCATCTCCCGTAAGAAAAGCAATTATTTAATAAAGTATTGGATATACGTAGAATCATTTGTATTAGTCATTTCTACTTCTTATGTTTCATGCTTGCCCAGTTGTTTTGAGTTAACTTAAACGTGATCACTTTGATTAACACAGATTAAGCCTGTGTGGAAACTCCAACATTCCTGAAAATTGTTTAGTTTGTATGTTTATTTTCGCAAAGCTTCGATTGGAATCAGAATGTTTGTAGCTAAAGTCAAGTGGTACATAGAAGAATCATATATCTCCCACACGAGACACGATTTCTGAAAGAAGTATTGTATATACTTAGAATCACTTGTATTTGTCATTTCTACTTCTTATGGTTCATGCTCGCCCAGTTGTTTTGAGTTAACTTAAGCGTGATCACTTTGACTAAACCAGATTAAGCCTGTGTGGAAACTCGGACATGAATCACTTCTACTCGTCATTTCTACTTCTCATGTTTCGTGTTTGTCGAGTTGTTTTGAGTTAACTTAAACGTGATCACTTTGAATAACCCAGATTAAACCTGAGTTGAAACTCGAAGATTCGTGAAAATTGATAAAGTAAGTGTGTTTATTTTCGCAAAGCATCGATTGGAATCAGAATGTTTGTAGCTTAAGTCAAGTGGTACATAAAAGAATCATATATCTCCCACACGAGACACGATTTCTGAAAGAAGTATTGTATATACTTAGAATCAGTTGTATTTGTCATTTCTACTTCTTATGTTTCATACTTGCCCAGTTGTTTTGAGTTAACTTAAACGTGATCACTTTGATCAAACGTTCTTTAGCATGTGTTGAACCTCGAGCAAGAATCACTTGTACTCGTCAATTCTGCTTCTGATGTTTCATGCTTGCCCAGATATTTTGAGGTTACTTATACGTGATCACTTTGATTAACCGTTCTAAAGCCTGTGTTGAAACTCGTACAGGAATCACTTGTACTCGTCATTTCTTCTGAGCTAATTTCATCGTGATTAAGCCTGTGTTGAAACACGAAAAAGAATCACCAGTATTTGTCATTTCTACTTCTTATGTTTCATACTTGCCCAGTTGTTTTGAGTTAACTTAAACGTGATCACTTTGATCAAACGTTCTTAAGCATGTGTTGAACCTCGAGCAAGAATCACTTGTACTCGTCAATTCTGCTTCTGATATTTCATGCTTGCCCAGATATTTTGAGGTTACTTATACGTGATCAATTTGATTAACCGTTCTTACGCCTGTGTTGAAACTCGAGCAAGAATCACATGTACTCGTCAATTCTGCTTCTGATGTTTCATGCTTGCCCAGATATTTTGAGGTTACTTATACGTGATCACTTTGATTAACCGTTCTTAAGCCTGTGTTGAAACTCGAGCAAGAATCACATGTACTCGTCAATTCTACTTCTTATGTTTCATGCTTGCCCAGATATTTTGAGGTTACTTATACGTGATCACTTTGATTAACCGTTCTTAAGCCTGTGTGGAAACTCGAACAAGAATCACTAGTATTTGTCATTTCTACTTCTTATGTTTCATACTTGCCCAGTTGTTTTGAGTTAACTTAAACGTGATCACTTTGATCAAAAGTTCTTAAGCCTGTGTTGAAACTCGAACAAAAATCACTAGTATTTGTCATTTCTACTTCTTATGTTTCATACTTGCCCAGTTGTTTTGAGTTAACTTAAACGTGATCACTTTGATCAAACGTTCTTAAGCATGTGTTGAACCTCGAGCAAGAATCACTTGTACTCGTCAATTCTGCTTCTGATATTTCATGCTTGCCCAGATATTTTGAGGTTACTTATACGTGATCAATTTGATTAACCGTTCTTACGCCTGTGTTGAAACTCGAGCAAGAATCACATGTACTCGTCAATTCTGCTTCTGATGTTTCATGCTTGCCCAGATATTTTGAGGTTACTTATACGTGATCACTTTGATTAACCGTTCTTAAGCCTGTGTTGAAACTCGAGCAAGAATCACATGTACTCGTCAATTCTGCTTCTGATGTTTCATGCTTGCCCAGATATTTTGAGGTTACTTATACGTGATCACTTTGATTAACCGTTCTTAAGCCTGTGTGGAAACTCGAACAAGAATCACTAGTATTTGTCATTTCTACTTCTTATGTTTCATGCTTGCCCAGTTGTTTTGAGTTTACTTAAACGTGATCACTTTGATTAAACTTTCATAAGCATGTGTTGAAACTCGAACAAGAATCACTAGTATTTGTCATTTCTACTTCTTATGTTTCATACTTGCCCAGTTGTTTTGAGTTAACTTAAACGTGATCACTTTGATCAAACGTTCTTTAGCATGTGTTGAACCTCGAGCAAGAATCACTTGTACTCGTCAATTCTGCTTCTGATGTTTCATGCTTGCCCAGATATTTTGAGGTTACTTATACGTGATCACTTTGATTAACCGTTCTTAAGCCTGTGTTTTAACTCGAAAATGAATCACTTGTACTCGTCATTTCCACTTCTTATGTTTTATGCTTGCCCAGATATTTTGAGGTTACTTATACGTGATCACTTTGATTAACCGTTCTTAAGCCTGTGTGGAAACTCGAACAAGAATCACTAGTATTTGTCATTTCTACTTCTTATGTTTCATGCTTGCTTAGTTGTTTCGAGTTTAGTTAATTGCGATCACTTTGATCAACCGTTATTAAGACTTTGTTGAAACTCGAACAAGAATCACTTTTACTCGTCAATTCTACTTCTTATGTTTCATGCTTGCCCAGTTGTTTTGAGTTTACTTACACGTGATCACTTTGATCAAACGTTCTTTAGCATATGTTGAAACTCGAACAAGAATCACTTATACTCGTCAATTCTACTTCTTATGTTTCATGCTTGCCCAGTTATTTTGAGTTTACTTAAACGTGATCACTTTGATTAACCGTTCTTAAGCATGTGTTGAAACTCGAACAAAAATCACTAGTATTTGTCAATTCTACTTCTTATGTTTCATGCTTGCCTAGTTGTTTGGAGGTAACTTAAACGTGATCACTTTGATTAACCCTGAGTTGAAACTCGAACAAGAATCAGTAATATTTGCCATTTCTACTCCTTATGTTTCATGCTAGCCCAGTTGTTTGGAGGTAACTTAAACGTGATCATTTTGATTAACCGTTATTAACCCTGAGTTCAATCTCGAACAAGAATTATTAATATTTGCCATTTCTACTTCTTATGTTTCATGCTTGCCCAGATGTTTTAAGGGAAGATTATCGTGATCACTTTGATGAACCGTTATTAACCCTGAGTTGAAACTCGTAACAAGAATCAGGAATATTTGCCATTTCTACGTCTTATGTTTCATGCTTGCCCAGTTATTTGGAGGTAACTTAAACGTGATCACTTTGATTAACCGTTATTAACCCTGAGTTGAAACTCGAACAAGAATCATTAATGATTGTCATTTCTACTGCTTATGTTTCATGCCTGCCCAGTTGTTTTAAGGGAAGCTTATCGTGATCACTTTGATTAACAGTAATCAAGCCTGTGTTGAAACTCGAACAAGAATCAGTAATATTTGTCATTTCTACTTCTTATGTTCTAAAAAGTAATGCTTGCCCAGTTGTTTGGAGGTAACTTAAATGCGATCACTTTGATCAACCGTTATTTAGCCCTGTGTTGAAACTCGATCAAGAATCAGTAATATTTGCCATTTCTACTTCTTATGTTTCATGCTTGCCCAGCTGTTTGGAGGTAACTTAAACGTGATCACTTTGATTAACCGTTATTAACCCTGAGTTGAAACTCGAACAAGAATCATTAATATTTGTCATTTCTACCTCTTATGTTTCATGCTTGCCCAGTTGTTTTAAGGGAAGTTTATCGTGATCACTTTGATTAACAGTAATTAAGCCTGTGTTGAAACTCGAACAAGAATCAGTAATATTTGTCATTTCTACTTCTTATGTTTCATGCTTGCCCAGCTGTTTGGCTATAACTTAAACGTGATCACTTTGATTAACCGTTATTAACCCTGAGTTGAAACTCGAACAAGAATCAGTAATATTTGTCATTTCTACTTCTTATGTTTCATGCTTGCCTAGTTGCTTTGAGTTAACTTAAACGCAATCTTTTTGATCAACCGTTATTAAGCCTGTGTTGAAACTCGATCAAGAATCACTTGTATTCGTCATTACTACTTCTTATGTTTCATGCTTGCCCAGAAGTGTAAGGTAAGTTAAACGTGATCACTTTGATTAAGATTTATTCACCCTGAGTTGAAAATCGAACAAGAATCAGTAATAATTGTCATTTCTACTTCTTATGTTTCATGCTTGCCTAGTTGTTTTAAGGGAAGTTTATCGTGATCACTTTAATTTACAGTAATTAAGCCTGTATTGAAACTCGAACAAGAATCAGTAATATTTGTCATTGCTACTTCTTATGTTTCATGCTTGCCCAGTTGTTTTAAGGTAAGTTAAACGTGATCACTTTGATTAACCCTGAGTTGAAACTCGAACAAGAATCAGTAATATTTGCCATTTCGACTTCTTATGTTTCATGCTTGTCCAGTTGTTTGGAGGTAACTTAAACGTGATAACTTTGATTAACCGTTATTAACCCTGAGTTGAAACTCGAACAAGAATCAGTAATATTTGCCATTTCTACTTCTTATTTTTCATGCTTGTCCAGTTGTTTGGAGGTAACTTAAACGTGATAACTTTGATTAATCGTTATTAAACCTGAGTTGAAACTCGAACAAGAATCAGTAATATTTGCCGTTTCTACTTCTTATGTCTCATGCTTGCCCAGTTGTTTTAAGGTAAGTTAATCGAGATTACTTTGATTTACAGATATTATGCCCGTGTTGAAACTCGAACAAGAATCAGTAATATTTGTCATTTCTACTTATTATGTTTCATGCTTGCCCAGTTGTTTGGAGGTAACTTAAACGTGATCACTTTGATTAACAGTTATTAACCCTGAGTTGAAACTCGATCAAGAATCAGTAATATTTGCCATTTCTACTTCTTATGTTTCATGCTTGCCTAGTTGTTTTAAGGGAAGTTGATCGTGATCACTTTGATAAACAGTAATTAAGCCTGTGTTGAAACTCGAACAAGAATCAGTAATATTTGTCATTTCTACTTCTTATGTCTCATGCTTGCCCAGTTGTTTTAAGGTAAGTTAATCGAGATTACTTTGATTTACAGATATTATGCCCGAGTTGAAACTCGAACAAGAATCAGTAATATTTGTCATTTCTACTTCTTATGCCTCATGCTTGCCCAGTTGTTTTAAGGTAAGTTAATCGAGATTACTTTGATTTACAGATATTATGCCCGTGTTGAAACTCGAACAAAAATCACTTGTATTCGTCATTAATACTTCCTATGTTTCATGCTTGCCCAGAAGTGTAAGGTAAGTTAAACGTTATCACTTTGATTAAGATTTATTCACCCTGAGTTGAATCTCGAACAAGAATCAGTAATATTTGCCATTTCTACTTCTTATGTTTCATGCTTGTCCAGTTGTTTGGAGGTAACTTAAACGTGATCACTTTGATTAACCGTTATTAACCCTGAGTTGAAACTCGAACAAGAATCAGTAATATTTGCCATTTCTACTTCTTATGTTTCATGCTTGCCTAGTTGTTTTAAGGGAAGTTTATCGTGATCACTTTGATTAACAGTAATTAAGCCTGTGTTGAAACTCGAACAAGAATCAGTAATATTTGCCATTTCTACTTCTTATGTCTCATGCTTGCCCAGTTGTTTTAAGGTAAGTTAATCGAGATTACTTTGATTTACAGATATTATGCCCGTGTTGAAACTCGAACAAGAATCAGTAATATTTGTCATTTCTACTTCTTATGCCTCATGCTTGCCCAGTTGTTTTAAGGTAAGTTAATCGAGATTACTTTGATTTACAGATATTATGCCCGTGTTGAAACTCGAACAAAAATCACTTGTATTCGTCATTAATACTTCCTATGTTTCATGCTTGCCCAGAAGTGTAAGGTAAGTTAAACGTTATCACTTTGATTAAGATTTATTCACCCTGAGTTGAATCTCGAACAAGAATCAGTAATATTTGCCATTTCTACTTCTTATGTTTCATGCTTGTCCAGTTGTTTGGAGGTAACTTAAACGTGATAACTTTGATTAACCGTTATTAACCCTGAGTTGAAACTCGAACAAGAATCAGTAATATTTGCCATTTCTACTTCTTATGTTTCATGCATGACCAGTTGTTTGGAGGTAACTTAAACGTGATCACTTTGATTAACCGTTATTAACCCTGAGTTGAAACTCGAACAAGAATCATTAATATTTGTCATTTCTACTTCTTATGTTTCATGCTTGCCCAGTTGTTTGGAGGTAACTTAAACGTGATCACTTTGATTAACAGTTATTAACCCTGAGTTGAAACTCGATCAAGAATCAGTTATATTTGCCATTTCTACTTCTTATGTTTCATGCTTGCCTAGTTGTTTTAAGGGAAGTTGATCGTGATCACTTTGATTAACAGTAATTAAGCCTGTGTTGAAACTCGAACAAGAATCAGTAATATTTGTCATTGCTACTTCTTATGTTTCATGCTTGCCCAGTTGTTTGGAGGTAACTTAAACGTGATCACTTTGATTAACAGTTATTAACCCTGAGTTGAAACTCGATCAAGAATCAGTTATATTTGCCATTTCTACTTCTTATGTTTCATGCTTGCCTAGTTGTTTTAAGGGAAGTTTATCGTGATCACTTTAATTTACAGTAATTAAGCCTGTGTTGAAACTCGAACAAGAATCAGTAATATTTGTCATTGCTACTTCTTATGTTTCATGCTTGCCTAGTTGTTTGGAGGTAACTTAAACGTGATCACTTTGATTAACAGTTATTAACCCTGAGTTGAAACTCGATCAAGAATCAGTTATATTTGCCATTTCTACTTCTTATGTTTCATGCTTGTCCAGTTGTTTGGAGGTAACTTAAACGTGATCACTTTGATTAACCGTTATTAACCCTGAGTTGAAACTCGAACAAGAATCAGTAATATTTGCCATTTCTACTTCTTATGTTTCATGCTTGCCTAGTTGTTTTAAGGGAAGTTTATCGTGATCACTTTGATTAACAGTAATTAAGCCTGTGTTGAAACTCGAACAAGAATCAGTAATATTTGCCATTTCTACTTCTTATGTCTCATGCTTGCCCAGTTGTTTTAAGGTAAGTTAATCGAGATTACTTTGATTTACAGATATTATGCCCGTGTTGAAACTCGAACAAGAATCAGTAATATTTGTCATTTCTACTTCTTATGCCTCATGCTTGCCCAGTTGTTTTAAGGTAAGTTAATCGAGATTACTTTGATTTACAGATATTATGCCCGTGTTGAAACTCGAACAAAAATCACTTGTATTCGTCATTAATACTTCCTATGTTTCATGCTTGCCCAGAAGTGTAAGGTAAGTTAAACGTTATCACTTTGATTAAGATTTATTCACCCTGAGTTGAATCTCGAACAAGAATCAGTAATATTTGCCATTTCTACTTCTTATGTTTCATGCTTGTCCAGTTGTTTGGAGGTAACTTAAACGTGATAACTTTGATTAACCGTTATTAACCCTGAGTTGAAACTCGAACAAGAATCAGTAATATTTGCCATTTCTACTTCTTATGTTTCATGCATGACCAGTTGTTTGGAGGTAACTTAAACGTGATCACTTTGATTAACCGTTATTAACCCTGAGTTGAAACTCGAACAAGAATCATTAATATTTGTCATTTCTACTTCTTATGTTTCATGCTTGCCCAGTTGTTTGGAGGTAACTTAAACGTGATCACTTTGATTAACAGTTATTAACCCTGAGTTGAAACTCGATCAAGAATCAGTTATATTTGCCATTTCTACTTCTTATGTTTCATGCTTGCCTAGTTGTTTTAAGGGAAGTTGATCGTGATCACTTTGATTAACAGTAATTAAGCCTGTGTTGAAACTCGAACAAGAATCAGTAATATTTGTCATTTCTACTTCTTATGCCTCATGCTTGCCCAGTTGTTTTAAGGTAAGTTAATCGAGATTACTTTGATTTACAGATATTATGCCCGTGTTGAAACTCGAACAAAAATCACTTGTATTCGTCATTAATACTTCCTATGTTTCATGCTTGCCCAGAAGTGTAAGGTAAGTTAAACGTTATCACTTTGATTAAGATTTATTCACCCTGAGTTGAATCTCGAACAAGAATCAGTAATATTTGCCATTTCTACTTCTTATGTTTCATGCTTGTCCAGTTGTTTGGAGGTAACTTAAACGTGATAACTTTGATTAACCGTTATTAACCCTGAGTTGAAACTCGAACAAGAATCAGTAATATTTGCCATTTCTACTTCTTATGTTTCATGCTTGCCTAGTTGTTTTAAGGGAAGTTTATCGTGATCACTTTGATTAACAGTAATTAAGCCTGTGTAGAAACTCGAACAAGAATCAGTAATATTTGCCATTTCTACTTCTTATGTTTCATGGTAGCCCAGTTGTTTGGAGGTAACTTAAACGTGATCACTTTGATTAACCGTTATTAACCCTGAGTTGAATCTCGAACAAGAATCATTAATATTTGCCATTTCTACTTCTTATGTTTCATGCTTGCCCAGTTGTTTTAAGGGAAGATTATCGTGATCACTTTGATTAACCGTTATTAACCCTGAGTTGAAACTCGAACATGAATCAGTAATATTTGTCATTTCTACTTCTTATGTTTCATGCTTGCCTAGTTGTTTTAAGGGAAGTTTATCGTGGTCACTTTGATTTACAGTAATTAAGCCTGTGTTGAAACTCGAACAAGAATCAGTAATATTTGTCATTTCTACTTCTTATGTCTCATGCTTGCCCAGTTGTTTTAAGGTCAGTTAATCGAGATCACTTTGATTTACAGATATTATGCCCGTGTTGAAACTCGAACAAGAATCAGTAATATTTGTCATTTCTAATTATTATGTCTCATGCTTGCCCAGTTGTTTTAAGGTCAGTTAATCGAGATTACTTTGATTTACAGATATTATGCCCGTGTTGAAACTCGAACAAGAATCTGTAATATTTGTCATTTCTACTTATTATGTTTCATGCTTGCCTAGTTGTTTGGAGGTAACTTAAACGTGATAACTTTGATTAACCGTTATTAACCCTGAGTTGAAACTCGAACAAGAATCAGTAATATTTGCCATTTCTACTTCTTATGTTTCATGCTTGCCTAGTTGTTTTAAGGGAAGTTTATCGTGATCACTTTGATTAACAGTAATTAAGCCTGTGTAGAAACTCGAACAAGGATCAGTAATATTTGCCATTTCTACTTCTTATGTTTCATGCTTGCCCACTTGTTTTAAGGGAAGTTGAACGTGATCACTTTGATTAACCGTTATTAACCCTGAGTTGAAACTCGAACAAGAATCAGTAATATTTGCCATTTCTACTTCTTATGTTTCATGCTAGCCCAGTTGTGTGGAGGTAACTTAAACGTGATCACTTTGATTAACCGTTATTAACCCTGAGTTGAAACTCGAACAAGAATCAGTAATATTTGCCATTTCTACTTCTTATGTTTCATGCTTGCCCAGTTGTTTGGAGGTAACTTAAACGTGATCACTTTGATTAACCGTTATTAACCCTGAGTTGAAACTCGAACAAGAATCATTAATATTTGCCATTTCTACTTCTTATGTTTCATGCTTGCCTAGTTGTTTGGAGGTAACTTAAACGCGATCACTTTGATTAAACCTGAGTTGAAACTCGAACAAGAATCAGTAATATTTGAAATTTCTACTTCTTATTTTTCATGCTTGTCCAGTTGTTTGGAGGTAACTTAAACGTGATAACTTTGATTAACCGTTATTAACCCTGAGTTGAAACTCGAACAAGAATCAGTAATATTTGCCATTTCTACTTCTTATGTTTCATGCTTGCCCAGTTGTTTTAAGGGAAGTTTATCGTGATCACTTTGATTAACAGTAATTAAGCCTGTGTTGAAACTCGAACAAGAATCAGTAATATTTGCCATTTCTACTTCTTATGTCTCATGCTTGCCCAGTTGTTTTAAGGGAAGTTTATCGTGATCACTTTATTTACAGATATTAAGCCCGTGTTGAAACTCGAACAAGAATAACTTTGATTTACAGATATTATGCCCGTGTTGAAACTCGAACAAAAATCACTTGTATTCGTCATTAATACTTCCTATGTTGCATGCTTGCCCAGAAGTGTAAGGTAAGTTAAACGTTATCACTTTGATTAAGATTTATTCACCCTGAGTTGAATCTCGCACAAGAATCAGTAATATTTGCCATTTCTACATCTTATGTTTCATGCTTGCCCAGTTGTTTGGAGGTAACTTAAACGTGATCACTTTGATTAAGCCTGAGTTGAAACTCGAACAAGAATCAGTAATATTTGCCATTTCTACTTCTTATGTTTCATGCTTGCCCAGTTGTTTGGAGGTAACTTAAACGTGATCACTTTGATTAACCGTTATTAACCCTGAGTTGAAACTCGAACAAGAATCAGTAATATTTGCCATTTCTACTTCTTATGTTTCATGCTTGCCCAGTTGTTTGGAGGTAACTTAAACGTGATCACTTTGATTAACCGTTATTAACCCTGAGTTGAAACTCGAACAAGAATCATTAATATTTGCCATTTCTACTTCTTATGTTTCATGCTTGCCCAGTTGTTTTAAGGGAAGTTTATCGTGATCACTTTTATTAAGATATTAAGCCCGTGTTGAAACTCGAACAAGAATCACTTAATATTTGTCATTTCTACTTCTTATGTTTCATGCTTGCCCAGTTGTTTGGATTAACTTACGCATACTTTGATCAACCGTTATTAACCCGAGTTGAAACTCGAACAAGAATCAGTATATTTGCCATTTCTACTTCTTATGTTTCATGCTTGCCCAGTTGTTTGGAGGTAACTTAAACGTGATCACTTTGATTAACCGTAATTAACCCTGAGTTGAAACTCGAACAAGAATCAGTAATATTTGTCATTTCTACTTCTTATGTTTCATGCTTGCCCAGTTGTTTGAAGGTAAGTTAAACGTGATCACTTTGATTAACCGTTATTAACCCTGAGTTGAAACTCGAACAAGAATCATTAATATTTGTCATTTCTACTTCTTATGTTTCATCCTTGCCCAGTTGTTTTAAGGTAAGTTTATGGTCATCACTTTGATTAACCGTTATTAACCCTGAGTTGAAACTCGAACAAGAATCATTAATATTTGCCATTTCTACTTCTTATGTTTCATGCTTGCCCAGTTGTTTTAAGGGAAGTTTATCGTGATCACTTTGATTAACCGTTATTAACCCTGAGTTGAAACTCGAACAAGAATCAGTAATATTTGCTCATTTCTACTTCTTTTTAGCACTGCAGTTGAAACTCGGAACTGAACCACTTGTACTCGTTATTTCTACTTCTTATGTTTCATGCTTGCCCAGTTGTTTGAGGTAACTTAAACGTGATCACTTTGATTAACCGTTATTAACCCTGAGTTGAAACTCGAACAAGAATCAGTAATATTTGCCATTTCTACTTCTTATTTTTCATGCTTGCCCAGTTGTTTGGAGGTAACTTAAACGTGATCACTTTGATTAACCGTTATTAACCCTGAGTTGAAACTCGAACAAGAATCAGTAATATTTGCCATTTCTACTTCTTATGTTTCATGCTTGCCCAGTTGTTTGGAGGTAACTTTAACGTGATCACTTTGATTAACCGTTATTAACCCTGAGTTGAAACTCGAACAAGAATCATTAATATTTGTCATTTCTACTTCTTATGTTTCATGCTTGCCCAGTTGTTTTAAGGGAAGTTTATCGTGATCACTTTGATTAACCGTTATTAACCCTGAGTTGAAACTCGAACAAGAATCATTAGTATTTGTCATTTCTACTTCTTATGTTTCATGCTTGCCCAGTTGTTTTGAGTTAACTTAAACGCGATCACTTTGATCAACCGTTATTAAGCCTGTGTTGAAACTCGAACAAGAATCAGTAATATTTGCCATTTCTACTTCTTATGTTTCATGCTTGCCCAGTTGTTTGGAGGTAACTTAAACGTGATCACTTTGATTAACCGTTATTAACCCTGAGTTGAAACTCGAACAAGAATCAGTAATATTTGCCATTTCTACTTCTTATGTTTCATGCTTGCCCAGTTGTTTGGAGGTAACTTAAACGTTATCACTTTGATTAACCGTTATTAACCTTGAGTTGAAACTCGAACAAGAATCATTAATATTTGCCATTTCTACTTCTTATGTTTCATGCTTGCCCAGTTGTTTTAATGGAAGTTTATCGTGATCACTTTGATCATCGTTATTAAGCCCGTGTTGAAACTCGAACAAGAATCACTTAATACGTCATTCTCCTTATGTTTCATGCTAGCCCAGTTGATTAGTGACACTGTCCGTTGTTACTCGTTAAAAGACAGGAATTATACTCGTCATTTCTACTTCTTATATTTCATGCTTGCCCAGTTGTTTTGAGGTCAACTGTACTATTAAGCCCGAGTTGAATCTCGAACAAGAATCAGTAATATTTGCCATTTCTACTTCTTATGTTTCATGCTTGCCCAGTTGTTTGGAGGTAACTTAAACGTGATCACTTTGATTAACCGTTATTAACCCTGAGTTGAAACTCGAACAAGAATCATAATATTTGCCATTTCTACTTCTTATGTTTCATGCTTGCCCAGTTGTTTGAGTACTAACGCCGTTTTAACCGAACAAGATCAACGCATCTACTCATGTTTCATGCTTGCCCAGTTGTTTTAAGGGAAGTTTATCGTGATCACTTTTATTTACCGATATTAAGCCCGTGTTGAAACTCGAACAAGAATAACTTAAACGTGATCCCTTTGATCAACCGTTATTATGCCTGTGTTGTTACTCGTAAAAGAATCACTTATACTCTTCATTTCTGCTTCTTATGTTACATGCTTGCCCAGTATGTTTTGGATCAACTGTTATTAAGCCCGAGTTGAATCTCGAACAAGAATCAGTAATATTTGCCATTTCTACTTCTTATGTTTCATGCTTGCCCAGTTGTTTTAAGGGAAGTTTATCGTGATCACTTTGATTAACCGTTATTAACCCTGAGTTGAAACTCGAACAAGAATCAGTAATATTTGCCATTTCTACTTCTTATGTTTCATGCTTGCCCAGTTGTTTGGAGGTAACTTAAACGTTTTCACTTTGATTAACCGTTATTAACCCTGAGTTGAAACTCGAACAAGAATCATTAATATTTGCCATTTCTACTTCTTATGTTTCATGCTTGCCCAGTTGTTTTAAGGGAAGTTTATCGTGATCACTTTGATTTACAGATATTAAGCCCGTGTTGAAACTCGAACAAGAATCAAATATTTGTCATAACTTAAACGTGATCCCTTTGATCAACCGTTATTATGCCTGTGTTGTTACTCGTAAAAGAAGGACTTATACTCTTCATTTCTGCTTCTTATATTACATGCTTACCCATTTGTTTTGATCAACTGTTATTAAGCCCGAGTTGAATCTCGAACAAGAATCAGTAATATTTGTCATTTCTACTTCTTATGTTTCATGCATGCCCAGTTGTTTGGAGGTAACTTAAACGTGATCACTTTGATTAACCGTTATTAGCCCTGAGTTGAAACTCGAACAAGAATCATTAATATTTGCCATTTCTACTTCTTATGTTTCATCCTTGCCCAGTTGTTTTAAGGTAAGTTAAACGTCATCACTTTGATTAACCGTTATTAACCCTGAGTTGAAACTCGAACAAGAATCATTAATTTTTGCCATTTCTACTTCTTATGTTTCATGCTTGCCCAGTTGTTTTAAGGGAAGTTTATCGTGATCACTTTGATAAACCGTTATTAACCCTGAGTTGAAACTCGAACAAGAATCAGTAATATTTGCCATTTCTACTTCTTATGTTTCATGCTTGCCCAGTTGTTTGGAGGTAACTTAAACGTGATAACTTTGATTAACCGTTTATCTGAACCCTGAGTTGAAACTCGAACAAGAATCAGTTATATATGCCATTTCTACTTCTTATTTTTCATGCTTGCCCAGTTGTTTGTAGGTAACTTAAACGTGATCACTTTGATTAACCCTGAGTTGAAACTCGAACAAGAATCAGTAATATTTGCCATTTCTACTTCTTATGTTTCATGCTTGCCCAGTTGTTTGGTGGTAACTTAAACGTGATCACTTTGATTAACCGTTATTAACCCTGAGTTGAAACTCGAACAAGAATCATTAATATTTGCCATTTCTACTTCTTATGTTTCATGCTTGCCCAGTTGTTTTAAGGGAAGTTTATCGTGATCACTTTGATTAACCGTTATTAACCCTGAGTTGAAACTCGAACAAGAATCACTTAATATTTGCCATTTCTACTTCTTATGTTTCATGCTTGCCCAGTTGTTTGGAGGTAACTTAAACGTGATCACTTTGATTAACCGTTATTAACCCTGAGTTGAAACTCGAACAAGAATCAGTAATATTTGCCATTTCTACTTCTTATTTTTCATGCTTGCCCAGTTGTTTGGAGGTAACTTAAACGTGATCACTTTGATTAACCGTTATTAACCCTGAGTTGAAACTCGAACAAGAATCAGTAATATTTGCCATTTCTACTTCTTTTGTTTCATGCTTGCCCAGTTGTTTGTAGGTAACTTATACGTGATCACTTTGATTAACCGTTATTAACCCTGAGTTGAAACTCGAACAAGAATCATTAATATTTGCCATTTCTACTTCTTATGTTTCATGCTTGCCCAGTTGTTTTAAGGGAAGTTTATCGTGATCACTTTGATTAACCGTTATTAACCCTGAGTTGAATCTCGAACAAGAATCATTAATATTTGCCATTTCTACTTCTTATGTTTCATGCTTGCCCAGTTGTTTGGAGGTAACATAAACGTGATCACTTTGATTAACCGTTATTAACCCTGAGTTGAAACTCGAACAAGAATCATTAATATTTGCCATTTCTACTTCTTATGTTTCATGCTTGCCCAGTTGTTTTAAGGGAAGTTTATCGTGATCAGTTCTGATTAACCGCGATTAATCTACTTCTTATGTTTCATGCTTGCCCAGTTGCTTTGAGTTAACTTAAACGCAATCGTTTTGATCAACCGTTATTAAGCCTGTGTTGAAACTCGATCAAGAATCACTTGTATACGTCATTACTACTTCTTATGTTTCATGCTAGCCCAGTATTTTTGAATTAACTTAAATGCGATCACTTTGATCAGTCGTTATTAAGCCTGTGTTGAAACTCGAACAAAAATCACTGTAGATATTTGCCATTTCTACTTCCGTTATTGTTTCATGCTATGCCCAGTTGTTTTAAGGTGAAGTTATAATCGTGATCACTTTGATTAACCGTTATTAGCCCTGAGTTGAAACTCGAACAAGAATCATTAATATTTGCCATTTCTACTTCTTATGTTTCATGACTTGCCCAGGTTGTTTGGAGGTCTTAAACGTGACCTTTGTTAACCGTTATTAGCCCTGAGTTGAAACTCGAACAAGAATCATTAATATTTGCCATTTCTACTTCTTATGTTTCATGCTTGCCCAGTTGTTTTAAGGGAACTTAATCGTGATCACTTTGATAACCGTTATTAACCCTGCGTTGAAACTCGAACAAGAATCACAATATTTGTCATTTCTACTTCTTATGTTTCATGCTTGCCCAGTTGCTTTGAGTTAACTTAAACGCGATCCTTTGATCAACCGTTATTAAGCCTGTGTTGAAACTCGACAAGAATCATTGTATTCGCATTTCTACTTCTTATGTTTCATGCTTGCCCAGTTGTTTTAATTAACTTAAATGCGATCACTTTGATCAACCGTTATTAAGCCTGTGTTGAAACTCGAACAAAAATCACTTGTATTCGTCATTACTACTTCCGATGTTTCATGCTTGCCCAGTTGTGTAAGGTAAGTTAAACGTGATCACTTTGATTAACCGTTATTAACCCTGAGTTGAAACTCGAACAAGAATCAGTAATATTTGCCATTTCTACTTCTTATTTTTCATGCTTGCCCAGTTGTTTGGAGGTAACTTAAACGTGATCACTTTGATTAACCGTTATTAACCCTGAGTTGAAACTCGAACAAGAATCAGTAATATTTGCCATTTCTACTTCTTTTGTTTCATGCTTGCCCAGTTGTTTGGAGGTAACTTATACGTGATCACTTTGATTAACCGTTATTAACCCTGAGTTGAAACTCGAACAAGAATCATTAATATTTGCCATTTCTACTTCTTATGTTTCATGCTTGCCCAGTTGTTTTAAGGGAAGTTTATCGTGATCACTTTGATTAACCGTTATTAACCCTGAGTTGAATCTCGAACAAGAATCATTAATATTTGCCATTTCTACTTCTTATGTTTCATGCTTGCCCAGTTGTTTGAGGACAAAACGTGATCACGTTATTAACCGTTATTAACCCTGATTGAAACTTCTTTGATTACATAGATATCCCATTAATATTTGCCATTTCTACTTCTTATGTTTCATGCTTGCCCAGTTGTTTTAAGGGAAGTTTATCGTGATCATTTTGATTAACCGTTATTAACCCTGAGTTGAAACTCGAACAAGAATCAACAATATTTGTCATTTCTACTTCTTATGTTTCATGCTTGCCCAGTTGCTTTGAGTTAACTTAAACGCAATCGTTTTGATCAACCGTTATTAAGCCTGTGTTGAAACTCGATCAAGAATCACTTGTATACGTCATTACTACTTCTTATGTTTCATGCTAGCCCAGTATTTTTGAATTAACTTAAATGCGATCACTTTGATCAGTCGTTATTAAGCCTGTGTTGAAACTCGAACAAAAATCACTTGTATTCGTCATTACTACTTCCGATGTTTCATGCTTGCCCAGTTGTGTAAGGGAAGTTACGTGATCACTTTGATTACCGTTATTACCTGAGTTGAAATTTCTACTTCTTATGTTTCATGCTGCCCAGTTGTTTGAGGACTTAAACGTGATCACTTTGATTAACCGTTATTAGCCTGAGTTGAAACTCGAACAAGAATCATTAATATTTGCCATTTCTACTTCTTATGTTTCATGCTTGCCCAGTTGTTTGGAGGTAACTTAAACGTGATCACTTTGATTAACCGTTATTAGCCCTGAGTTGAAACTCGAACAAGAATCATTAATATTTGCCATTTCTACTTCTTATGTTTCATGCTTGCCCAGTTGTTTTAAGGGAAGTTGATCGTGATCACTTTGATTAACCGTTATTAACCCTGAGTTGAAACTCGAACAAGAATCAGTAATATTTGTCATTTCTACTTCTTATGTTTCATGCTTGCCCAGTTGCTTTGAGTTAACTTAAACGCAATCGTTTTGATCAACCGTTATTAAGCCTGTGTTGAAACTCGATCAAGAATCACTTGTATTTGTCATTACTACTTCTTATGTTTCATGCTTGCCCAGTTGTTTTAAGGGAAGTTTATCGTGATCACTTTGATTAACCGTTATTAACCCTGAGTTGAACTCGAAAAGAATCACATTTGCATTTCTACTTCTTATATTTCATGCTTCCCATTAAGCCTTTGATTAACGTTATTAACCTGAGTTGAAACCAACAGAATCACTTGTATTCGTCATTTCTACTTCTTATGTTTCATGCTTGCCCAGTTGTTTGGAGGTAACTTAAACGTGATCACTTTGATTAACCGTTATTAACCCTGAGTTGAAACTCGAACAAGAATCAGTAATATTTGCCATTTCTACTTCTTATTTTTCATGCTTGCCCAGTTGTTTGGAGGTAACTTAAACGTGATCACTTTGATTAACCGTTATTAACCCTGAGTTGAAACTCGAACAAGAATCATTAATATTTGCCATTTCTACTTCTTATGTTTCATGCTTGCCCAGTTGTTTGGAGGTAACTTAACGTGATCACTTTGATTAACCGTTATTAACCCTGAGTTGAAACTCGAACAAGAATCATTAATATTTGCCATTTCTACTTCTTATGTTTCATGCTTGCCCAGTTGTCTTAAGGAACTTTATCCGATCCTTGTTGTTTGGAGGTAACTTATACGTGATCACTTTGATTAACCGTTATTAACCCTGAGTTGAAACTCGAACAAGAATCAACAATATTTGCCATTTCTACTTCTTATGTTTCATGCTTGCCCAGTTGCTTTGAGTTAACTTAAACGCAATCGTTTGATCAACCGTTATTAAGCCTGTGTTGAAACTCGAACAAGAATCACTTGTATTCGTCATTACTACTTCTTATGTTTCATGCTTGCCCAGTTGTTTGAAGGTAACTTAAACGTGATCACTTTGATTAACCGTTATTAAGCCTGAGTTGAAACTCGAACAAAATCATTGTATTTCATTACTTCTTATGTTTCATGCTTGCCCAGTTGTTTTAAGGTAAGTTAAACGTGATCACTTTGATTAACCGTTATTAACCCTGAGTTGAAACTCGAACAGAATCAGTAATTTTGTCATTTCTACTTCTTATGTTTCATGCTTGCCCAGTTGTTTTAAGGTAGTTTATCGTGATCACTTTGATCAACCGTTATATCATGTGTTCTACTCGTCATGATGCCCTTGTAGTCTCGACAAGAATCAGTAATATTTGCATTTCTACTTCTTATGTTCATGCTTGCCCAGTTGTTTTAAGGAAGTTTATCGTGATCACTTTGATTAACCGTTATTAACCCTGAGTTGAAACTCGAACAAGAATCAACAATATTTGTCATTTCTACTTCTTATGTTTCATGCTTGCCCAGTTGCTTTGAGGTAACTTAAACGCAATCGCTTTGATCAACCGTTATTAAGCCTGTGTTGAAACTCGAACAAGAATCACTTGTATTCGTCATTACTACTTCTTATGTTTCATGCTTGCCCAGTTGTTTTGAAGTAACTTAAATGGATCACTTTGATTAACCGTTATTAACCCTGAGTTGAAACTCGAACAAGAATCATTAGTATTTGCCATTTCTACTTCTTATGTTTCATGCTTGCCCAGTTGTTTAAGGAAGTTACGTGTCACTTTGATAACCGTTATAACCTGAGTTGAAAATCGAACAATTTTGTCATTTCTACTCTTATGTTTCATCTTGCCCAGTTGTTAGGTAGTTACGTGATCACTTTCATTACGTATTACCTGGTTGAAACTCGAACAAGAATCATAAATTTGCCATTTCTACTTCTTATGTTTCATGCTTGCCCAGTTGTTTGGAGGTAACTTAAACGTGATCACTTTGATTAACCGTTATTAACCCTGAGTTGAAACTCGAACAAGAATCACTTGATATTTGCCATTTCTACTTCTTATGTTTCATGCTTGCCCAGTTGTTTTAAGGGAAGTTAATCGTGATCACTTTGATTAACCGTTATTAACCCTGCGTTGAAACTCGAACAAGAATCAACAATATTTGTCATTTCTACTTCTTATGTTTCATGCTTGCCCAGTTGCTTTGAGTTAACTTAAACGCAATCGCTTTGATCAACCGTTATTAAGCCTGAGTTGAAACTCGATCAAGAATCACTTGTATTCGTCATTACTACTTCTTATGTTTCATGCTTGCCCAGTTGTTTTGAAGGTAACTTAAATCGCGATCACTTTGATCAATCGTTATTAAGCCTGTGTTGAAACTCGAACAAGAATCACTAGTATTCGTCATTATCTACTTCTTATGTTTCATGCTTGCCCAGTTGTTTTAAGGGAAGTTAAACGTGATCACTTTGATTAACCGTTATTAACCCTGCGTTGAAACTCGAACAAGAATCAGTATTTCACACTTCATGTTCATGGTTGCCAGTTACTGAGTTTACTTACTTCTTATGTTTCATGCTTGCCCAGTTGCTTTGTGTTAACTTAAACGCAATCGTCTTGATCAACCGTTATTAAGCCTGTGTTGAAACTCGAACAAGAATCACTTGTATTCGTCATTACTACTTCTTATGTTTCATGCTAGCCCAGTTGTTTTGAATTAACTTAAATGCGATCACTTTGATCAATCGTTATTAAGCCTGTGTTGAAACTCGAACAAAAATCACTTGTATTCGTCATTATTACTTCTTATGTTTCATGCTTGCCCAGTTGTTTTAAGGGAAGTTTATCGTGATCACTTTGATTAACCGTTATTAACCCTGCGTTGAAACTCGAACAAGAATCAGCAATATTTGTCATTTCTACTTCTTATGTTTCATGCTTGCCCAGTTGCTTTGAGTTAACTTAAACGCAATCGTCTTGATCAACCGTTATTAAGCCTGTGTTGAAACTCGAACAAGAATCACTTGTATTCGTCATTACTACTTCCTATGTTTCATGCTTGCCCAGTTGTTTAAGGTAAGTTAAACGTGATCACTTTGATTAACCGTTAATTAGCCTGAGTTGAAAATCGAACAAATTTCCAGTGTCATGTATCGTATCATCTTATGTTTCATCCTTGCCCAGTTGTTTTAAGGTAAGTTTATGGTCATCACTTTGATTAACCGTTATTAACCCTGAGTTGAAACTCGAACAAGAATCACTTGATATTCGCCATTTCTACTTCTTATGTTTCATGCTTGCCCAGTTGTTTTAAGGGAAGTTTATCGTGATCACTTTGATTAACCGTTATTAACCCTGAGTTGAAACTCGAACAAGAATCAGTAATATTTGTCATTTCTACTTCTTATGTTTCATGCTTGCCCAGTTGTTTTAAGGGAAGTTTATCGTGATCACTTTGATTAACCGATATTAAGCCCGTGTTGAAACTCGAACAAGAATCAGTAATAGTTGTCATTTCTGACTTCTTATGTTTCATGCTTGCCCAGTTGTTTTAAGGTAGGTTAGTCGAGATCACTTTGATATACCGGTATTAAGCCCGAGTTGAAACTCGAACAAGAAGCAGTAATATTTGTCATTTCTACTTCTTATGTTTCATGCTTGCCCAGTTGTTTGGACGTAACTAAAACGTGATCACATTGATTAACCGTTATTAACCCTGAGTTGAAACTCGAACGAGAATCAGTAATATTTGTCATTTCTACTTCTTATGTTTCATGTTGCCAGTTTTTGAGTACTAAACGTGATCACTTGATAACCGTTATTACTGGTTGACTCGAAAGAATCATTTGCACTCTAGTTTCTGCTTCTTGGAGGTAACTTAAACGTGATCATTTTGATTAACCGTTATTAACCCTGAGTTGAAAATCGAACAAATTAGTCATTTCTACATCTTATGTTTCATCCTTGCCCAGTTGTTTTAAGGTAGGTTTATCGTGATCACTTTGATTTACAGTAATTTAGCCTGTGTTGAAACTCGAACAAGAATCAGTAAAATTTGTCATTTCTACTTCTTATGTTTCATGCTTGCCCAGTTGTTTTAAGGGAAGTTTATCGTGATCACTTTAATTTACAGATATTAAGCCCGTGTTGAAACTCGAACAAGAATAACTTAAACGTGATCACTTTGATCAACCGTTATTATGCTTGTGTTGTTATTCGAACAAGAAGCACTTGTACTCGTCATTTCTGCTTCTTATATTTCATGCTTACCCAGTTCGTTATTAACCTGAGTTGAACTCGAACGAATCTTGTATTCATTTCTACTTCTATGTTTCATGCTTGCCCAGTTGTTTTGAATTAACTTAAATGCGATCACTTTGATCAATCCAGGTTAAGCCTGTGTTGAAACTCGAACATTAATCACTTGTATTCGTCATATCAACTTCTTATGTTTCATGCTAGCCCAGTTGTTTTACGGGAAGTTTATCGTGATCACTTTGATTAACCGTTATTAACCCTGAGTTGAAACTCGAACAAGAATCAGTAATATTTGTCATTTCTACTTCTTATGGTTCATGCTTGCCCAGTTGCTTTGAGTTAACTTAAACGCAATTGTCTTGATCAACCGTTATAAGCCTGTGTTGAAACTCGAACAAAAATCACTTGTATTCGTCATTACTACTTCCGATGTTTCATGCTTGCCCAGTTGTGTAAGGTAAGTTAAACGTGATCACTTTGATTAACCGTTAATTAGCCTGAGTTGAAAATCGAACAATTTTGTCATTTCTACATCTTATGTTTCATCCTTGCCCAGTTGTTTTAAGGTAGGTTTATCGTGATCACTTTGATTTACAGTAATTTAGCCTGTGTTGAAACTCGAACAAGAATCAGTAAAATTTGTCATTTCTACTTCTTATGTTTCATGCTTGCCCAGTTGTTTTAAGGGAAGTTTATCGTGATCACTTTAATTTACAGATATTAAGCCCGTGTTGAAACTCGAACAAGAATAACTTAAACGTGATCACTTTGATCAACCGTTATTATGCTTGTGTTGTTATTCGAACAAGAAGCACTTGTACTCGTCATTTCTGCTTCTTATATTTCATGCTTACCCAGTTGTTTTGATCAACTGTTATTAAGCCTGAGTTGAAACTCGAACGTGAATTACTTGTATTCGTTATTTCTACTTCTTATGTTTCATGCTTGCCCAGTTGTTTGGAGGTAACTTAAACGCAATCGTTTTGTTCAACCGTTATTAAGCCTGTGTTGAAACTCAAACAAGAATCACTTGTATTCGTCATAACTGTTTCTTATGTTTCATGCTTGCCCAGTAGTTTAAGGTAAGTTAATCGAGATTACTTTGATTTACAGATATTATGCCCGCGTTGAAACTCGAACAAGAATCAGTAATATTTGTCATTTCTTCTTATTATGTTTCATTCTTGCCCAGTTGCTTTGAGTTACTTTAACCCCATCGTTTGGTCAACCGTTATTAAGCCTGTGTTGAAACTCTATCAAGAATCACTTGTATTCGTCATTACTACCTCTTATGTTTCATGCTTGCCCAGTTGTTTTGAGTTAACTTAAACGCGATCACTTTGATTAATCCAGATTAAGCCTGTGTTGAAACTCGAACATTAATCACTTGTATTCGTCATATCAACTTCTTATGTTTCTTGCTTGCCCAGTTGTTTTGAGTTAACTTAAGCCTGATCCTTTTGATCACCCGTTATTAGGCCTGTGTTGAAACTCGAACAAGAATCAGTAAAATTTGCCATTTCTACTTCTTATGTTTCATGCTTGCCCAGTTGTTTGGAGGTAACTTAAACGTGATCACTTTGATTAACCGTTATTAACCCTGAGTTGAAACTCGAACAAGAATCAGTAATATTTGCCATTTCTACTTCTTATGTTTCATCCTTGCCCAGTTGTTTTAAGGTAGGTTTATCGTGATCACTTTGATTTACAGTAATTTAGCCTGTGTTAAAACTCGAACAAGAATCAGTAATAGTTGTCATTTCTACTTCTTATGTTTCATGATTGCCCAGTTGTTTGGAGGTAACTTAAACGTGATCACTTTGATTAACCGTTATTAACCCTGAGTTGAAACTCGAACAAGAATCATTAATATTTGCCATTTCTACTTCTTATGTTTCATGCTTGCCCAGTTGTTTTAAGGGAAGTTTAAACGTAATCACTTTGATTAACCGTTATTTAGCCTGAGTTGAAAATCGAACAAGAATCAGTAATATTTGTCATTTCTACATTTAATGTTTCAGGCTTGCCCAGTTGCTTTGAGTTAACTTAAACGCGATCACTTTGATTAATCCAGATTAAGCCTGTGTTGAAACTCCTTCAAATCTCACTTGTATTCGTCATATCTACTTCTTATGTGTCATGCTTGCCCAGTTGTTTTGAGTTGACTTAAAAGTGATCACTTTGATTATTCTAGATTAAGCCTAGTTGAGACTGGAACATGAACCACTTGTACTAGTCATTTCTTATGATTCTTGTTTGTCCAGTTGTTTTGAGTTAACTTAATTTCAATCACTTTGATTAGGCCTGAGTTTAAGCTTGAACATTCATTAAAATTTTATTTGTATGTATATTTGGTTTAACAAAGCTTCGATGGAAATCAAAAAGATTGTAGCTAAAGTCAGGTAGTAAGTAAGAGAATCATGTAGCTCCCATAAAAGAAACGATTATTGAATCGAATACTTGTACGTTTTTATATGAACAAAAATGTTTATACACAAATACACTGATATGGTAGATATAGAATCCAGTTGTACTTGTCATTCCCAGTTTTTATATTTCATTTTCACCCTGTTGTTTAGAGCCAAATTAATCTAATTCAATTTGTTTCCGTTGGTTTATGAAGTAGAAACTTAAGGTTTTACAAAATTTGTATTATTGTATTTTAAAGGTCATGCTATCCACACATTGTACATGTGTATGTTAGTCAAGCCTCCTAATACCAAAAGTGTTTGTTTTCAAAGTAGATAGCAAACTTTTTTCACAAACAGATTTGAAATTTCCAATCGTCTCTCCTCTCTTGGTTCCCAACCTGTAAAGAATATGGAAATCAAAAGCAATCCACAAAATATCGGCATCTTTTGCCAAAGTTGGTATAGCTGAAAGATGATGTATGAATTTGGATCAATCGGTTAGCCAAACAAACGTTTAATGATGAAATACATCAAGCTTTTCAAAAACCAACTGAACAACATTGAAGTATAGTCAAGAACATCATATACATATTAATGACGGTAATGTAAAATAATAACTAAAGTTTCATGTTATATGAATGCATCGCTTTGATCTTTGCAGTGAATTTTGCTAATTGTCTACGGAAAATGATGCTCTTTAAACTACATATGGTACTACATACTAAGCACTTCGTACTACACGTAACATCAATCGTTTGTTTATATATATTTATAAATAGGGCTAACAATAACTTCGACATTCTTAACCATGATTCAACGATGATCTCTTAACTAAATTAATAAAACTATGGTTTTTTTTTTAAATTATTCTTTATTCATCAAGATAACTAGACTCCTTCAAGATTGGCACATTCAATTCAATTTCAATAATTCGCTTTCTCTTATTTTGAAGTCTGAAATTAAATATGAGTAGCTGGGAGAAGTTATTCCGTCTTCATTGTCACTTAACTTTACTTTTCGGTGTGCAGTTTTTTTATGTTTTCTGGCCACCTCATGAATCGTAGCCTGTGTTTGAACTGCTGTAACTTGCAAGCTCAATCATCTTAACGCGGATCATCATGATTATCATTGGCACATACTATTGTTAAGAGATTGTTATTAGTATTTTCTAATTTATCATATGTATTTCTCATTAAGAAACTTTGGATATCATTATATTTTGTATAATAAATTCGTCAGTATCATCTGCAAAAAATCAAAAAAAAAAAGATAGGTATACATTTTGTACAATACATATATACTATTTACAAGATAGGTTACGATAATCTTAAACTGAGTGAATCAAGAAAATAATATTTTAATTGTTCACAAAAAATAAAAACCAAGGTTTTCTCTTCATATATTGTATTGTAATACTGCAATTGACTTAAATAAGTCAAGAATTATAATAATCTTAATTTGAAACACATCAATCAATCAATCAATTAATCAATCAAACTTATGTTATAAAGGTCATCAACTAAAAAACAAATAAACTCTTCGAGCTAATGAAGCATAAAACTAGTTGATGTAGGACATGGAAAGGACAAACAAATAAACAAACAAGCAAGACAAACAAATAATCATGATGAAACCATAAATTCAATCATGGTTAAAGCAAAATAAATAGATTTTTACCTTTACTTAGTTTTGGGCGACTGCTGGATTGTTGAAGAAATGCCAGAAATGCATGCATAATTCATGAATTTAATGAGTAGAAGAATCAAAAGTAAAAGGAAAGGAAAGGAATGGAATGGAGTGTCTTTGGTCCTTGAAGGATATCATAAAGAATAAAAGAATATTACATTTCTTATACTACGACTACGAGTATTGAAGTTGAAAGAAAGAATCACATATGATATGTTAAATCAATTGAAATCTTTTACTTGTGGCTGCGACACACTTTCACTAGTGTCAGTTTAGACCAAACTCACCCAGCAGTAGCAGCAGCAGCAGCAGCCAAACAAAAGACCTTTTGTGCTAAAGTCCTTTAGAAACATGTCACATCCATCATCATACAATCACAAAATGAGTATCATGGCCTCTTCCTTTATTTAAAAAAATGTCCTTTTCGCATAGCCATTCTAAAAGCACATATAACATTCTATAATACTTATCAGCTCATCCCCTTGTCTCACCAACCAACCAAAGAAAAATCTAAATCAAAATCTAACCAAGTTGAACCGAATTGAAGACCTAAGAAAACTCAACCAAACTGAACTGAACTGAACAAAACCAAACTAAACTGAATCAAATATTGTAATACTGAACTGTGAACTGCTTAAAATACCAAAAATCTCAAATGTCCATTAGCATACGGTATCCTTTTGCATCCTTTATGTCATTTTATGCATGCCCACCCAAAATCAGGACTTCGACTTAGAAAATCCATGCCCACCCATTACAACCAGACATGAGTTTGCATATGTATTAGTAGTGGTGGTGCTGTTGGTGATGGAGAGTAGAACAGCATCAGACAACGTGCTTCAACTTACGTACTACATATGTACATCTAAAAATCCTACTAACACTACTAACCGATCCAATTCAAAGCCAAGTATTATAGGAATAACAACAAGAATAACAGAAAATAACATGAGCGAGCTAAGACAAGAACACCCAACATTTAACATACATAGAACATAGGACAGTGGACAGAGAACATAGGATATGATGATGACGACACGACACGACCGACAATGAAGACAACGACGACGACGGCTTGACTCAAGTCTTAAAGTCTTCAGTTGAGTCTGAAGACCCAGGCCAAGTTATGTCGAGTACGGACAAAACTTAAAGACAGCAAAAATGTCTAAGAAGTGAGAAAAATTAGTAATAAAAAATAAAATAAAAGAAAAGAAAAAAAAAGAAAAGAAAAGAAAAGGAAGAAAAGGGTGAATAATACAAAAAAAAGAAGAAGAAAGGTGAATAAGCTTAGAAAGAAAATTATACTTATGTATGTATGTACGAACTAGTATTTACGTACGTGGCCAGCGTAAATGGTTAGATCTCCACGTTTGCATCGCCTTTTTTTTCGACATTAATTGTTTGTCCTGATATTTGTAACACCAAGTAATTTCTAAATGGAAATTATGGATTATGATTCCAGCAAGGATTGCGTACTGTCTTGTTTGGCACTTTAACTTGAAATTTCTCAGTTTTTAAAGCTTGGCGAATTCTTAATCTTTTCTATACATAAAAAGCCAGATTTACATTTGACGAGTTTGCAATCTGTAAAGTAACGATAACACACAATTACCTTTCAACTCGCTCAGTTGTCAAGTCAAGTTTTGTAGGCAAAGAAATACTCGCAGCTGCATCACTAGTGATTCACATTGAAAATAAGAGAGATTCTGTGTGTGCATGCTCGAGAGTACTAATAGCCAGCGTGTAGCGAATAATGTAGGACTGCTTTCAACTTTTATCGGTAGATTGTTTTGCAATCTACTGCCAACTATTTAACATGATTATACTGGGCGAGTTCACTAACAAACACTGAATTCGCAGGCTAGTTTTACAATCAAATCTAGATGAGCTTTACAAAAAATCGTAGACTGAAAGTGTTTGTACACGCATCACTTAAAAGCTGCTCATTGGATTCAAAATTAAATTATCGAAAACTTAAAAGTTTTATTGTAAGTAACATATAGGCAAATGTTTGTAGTCGCCAATACATGGCAGGCAGGATATTATGTGGCCAGGTCAACTGATAAGTAATTTTTTTTTTTCAATCAGAAAATCCCGGGATTAGACTATGTAAATCCAAGGTATGTTTTATAAAATTTTACCACATACAAAATTTGCAATTCTATGTACATTGTAGTTCTATTTATAATATAAACGTTATAGAACTTCATCCAGTGTTATTGCTTTTTCATACTTAATTAGAAGAATCACTCTATCAAATTAAAATATAATTTTTGTCCATTTAGTAACTAAACCAAAATCGAACCAATAGATGGCCCACCCTTTATGATGTTATGATTTTTTGAAAAGGAAAAGAATATAAATTTTTGAAAATATTAAGTTCCAGGACTAAACCCGGAATTCCGGGATTACCATTTTCACATCCCGAAATCCCAGGATTGGCAAGAGCCCTGAAAACTGGCATTCCTAGTCTGAATGTACATTAAATAAAAATTTCTCAGTTTTGGAGCTACTAATCTGATAATCTGATTGATCTTCTTTAATTAAACACTTAATATTACAAAATTATGAATATCTTACTATTTGTTGAATTTATTGGAAATTGGAATAATCGGTACATGTGAAAGGTATATCTTCTGCGATTAGATCTGAAGTTCCTTAATAGAGCTGTTTGCAAGAACTCTCTATTGTATTGTTGTTGTGTTCGTTCATTCAAGTCGATTTAAATTTAAATTTAACCTTCTTTTATTTTAATATCTTATGTTGTAGTAGTATTTTTGGATGGACATACAAACATACAGATAGACAGACACGCATCCGAATATCATACAAACATAAAATGGGGAAACGAAGGAAACAATATAGAAATGTATAGAGAGAAAGAGAGAGAGAGAATATAAAGAAAACAAAAACCAAACAAAAAAAAAAGAAATAGGAAAAAGGATTGTCAATGACATTTATATGTTGAATGAATGACTGGTTGTTGCTGTTCCTATTTCTGTTTCTGTTGAGGTGTATATGTGTTTCTTCTTCCTCGTCATGTGAAGCCTGTTGTTACCTCTTTAACCCCCCACTCACACACTTACAATCACAATCTCCCAAACCAACTCTCCGACTGCCGTCTGGAGCTTTGTCTACTTGGCCGTATTTGATGCGTATAATGGATTTGGTATTTCGGGTATTGTACGCTTACTTGGACACAGGCTTAGAAGCGTATTATTGAAGCTTATTAGAATACCATTGACTTGATATGTATGCACACACAGATACTTACTTACCATATAAGTATTGTATATAAGTACAAATACTTACATATATTTCTTGTATTTTTTCTTAGAAGGATTTCTTTCATGACAACAACGTGCATTGACTTCTCTTCCTCTCACTACTATCAACTGAAAATATGTGATTCTGATTTTGATTCTGATTTGGTTTGGTTTAGTTTGATTTGGTTTGATCTTGGCCTGGCTTATACTCAGTGTCTATAAGTACTACACATACATATGTATGCATGGAATAGTATACAATACATATGGGACACGTACACGTACATAAATGTGAGGAGCTTCGTGTTTCTTGTTGGTTTGTTTGTTTGTTTGTTTAGTCCAAACACATTTTTCTGCTTATTGAAGTTTGCAAATTGACTTGGCGCCGCCATTCAATATCATCATACTCGTATCTTTCTTACATCTTTATTCTTTTTTTTTTTTCTTCTCTTATTTTCATGTTTCTTCTGCTTTGATTTCTTATTAGGTTGTGCAAGTACTTACCACTTAGACTTTAATATACTACCCAAATTGTATATTTGCTTAGGCATATAAATTATTGTAGTATGCATAAAGCATTAGACAAACAGATACCACCATTCTAAAAGCTTAATCCAATGCAGGAAATGGAGGATAGCAAACTGGTTAAGTTTTAAGAACACACACTCTTTATCTAGTCTTAGCAAAGATGCACAAAGCGTAAGTTAGTCCAAAATAACCAAGGCAAATAAAAACCTAGATTATTCCATATACATATACTCGTATACAAAATATGAGTATCATATACAAATTCACAAAAAACTAGCTTATGCCGTGACTTCTTAATATACCACCTTAGCAACATGTTCCTAATACTACTAATATATTGTATTTATTCCCATGAAGATCATGTGAAAATAAAAGGAAAAACATTTCAACAATGATCGACTATCGTTTTTCGAACTTAGAACTTCTTAGGTCCACCAGTATAATCCTAATGTTGTAATAAATAAACTATATATTTTTAAAAATTATGTAAATAAATTATGAGACATGAATCTCCTAATTATTATTACTTGTTCAAAATAAAAAATCCTATACTATAGTGTTTCATGATTCAATTGATGGGATGTCATAAAAGTCAGAAAAGCAACTCAAAGTGTCCTACTTAGTATGATATTTATTTAATCATTTCATTCAGTTCTATTGTATACACTACTATATTTATCTAATGCAAAATGACACTAAATAAACAATAACACAATAACTTGATTTCGATTAGAATTTCTTCCATTTAATGACGAGCATTTCTTTATGTTTTCCTGATTAAAAAATCAAAGACCAATATGACGGGGTTTTAACTCGATTTTTTTTTTTTTTTCTATATATTTTTTTTATTAATTACACTTTTTTCTATATTTATATGAAAATAAGAAACCTCAATGAAACTCAGCTTAATCAGCTACAATTATGAATCGATTTAGTTCTCTATTTTTTACTGAACGCCTGTGATTCCGCCACTTTATCTTGATCCGTAACAACTTTGATTTCATTTTGGTTAGGAAATGTTCTGTATGTAGATAGTTTATCCCCTTTTCGATAGCTAAAAAATACTTGTATATAATATAAATCATCCATTCCGTTCTTGAGGTTTCCAATCAAATGCAAACTAAGTTTTTCGCACCATTAATTTTGTCTTAAAAAGCCAAAAACCAATGTTTATATTGGTTTTCTTACTATTTTTACTGTTTGCCTGTTGACCGCTTATCTTTCCCTCGAAAGAAAGAAAGAAAGCTCAACTAAACTCAACTTCACCAGCTTTTCTTTTGATCCGTAAAAATTCATATTGGATTCCCTATCATTTTTACTGAATGCCTGTTGAGCACTCAACTTTCCCTCGAAAGAAAGAATGAAAGCTTAACTAAACTCAACTTCACCAGCTTTTCTTTTGATCCATAAAAATTCATATTGGATTCCCTATCATTTTTACTGTATGCCTGTTGAACACTCAACTTTCCCTAGTAAGAAAGAATATAAGCTTAGCTTAATTGTGTGTTCAACAGGCATACAGTAAAAATGGTAGGGAACTTCACCAGCTTTTCTTTTGATCCCTAAATATTCATATTGAACTCCTTATTATTTTTACTGTTTGCCTGATGAGCACTCAACTTTCGCTCGAAAAAAATAATGAGATCTTAATTAAACTCAACTTCACCCACCAACGGCCTATTTCTTACTGTTTATTCTATTGAAAAATGGATTTGAGTTAGATTTTGTGGGATTTTGCTATGAATACAAACAAATTTTGTATGGTAGTTTTTTTGTTATGATATGTGTACACACAGTTTTGTCCACTACTGTATCACACACTATATAAATATTTATGTTATATTATAAACAAATGAAAGTGTTTTAATAAAAAAAAAATAAATCTTTATTTACTTTTGAGTTTTGATTGTAATAATACAATATTTGCATGATTGCCAGTTCTATAGTCAACTTATACTGAATCACCATTAACGTTGATTTCTATCATCATATTTTACTGTGTGCTTGGTAGCTTTATTGTCGTTCAGATTTTCATTATCTGTATATAAACTTTAAACTAATTGATTGTCTTACCAAGCAAGTAATGGATTTCTTTCTCTCTCCATTTATTACTCGATTCCCTACAGTTGAATCTCGATTTTTCAGACTTCTATCAGGCGGTTACCCATATTATTCATTAAAGGTATTCCATTTTCATTAAATTCAAGAATACAAGCATGAGTCAAATTTCTAAAGCATAAGACGGGAACAAATACGAAAAAAACTAAAGCAAGACGTTTTCTTTTCAGGTTCAAACAGAGAATAGATTATCACATATTCTACAACCGGGATTGGCATTTTCAATTTTCCTAGTAACTCGGACAACCGAGATTCAATTGTATTTCAAATTATTATTGTATTATTTCAAAAAATTGTAGACTTCTTTACAAATGTGATGAAATTGCTGGTTGGGGGGGAAATTATGGAAATCTTTGAAAGAAAACCATCAACAATAAGTTTCTAATCTAATTGAAAAATCGAAAATATTTTGAATTCATGTTTTCATAGGTAAAAATATTTAATTGCGTTATATGGCAGTACTAAAGAAAAATAAAAAATGGCCACACTTTGGGGTGAGTAATGGTAGTAAGGAATAGTACTAGCATTCAATAGTTAGAAAATGGGTATGGACAAGTTGTTGTGTTGCCCAGTCAGAAATACAAATAAGCCAACAAAGCAAATTCATGTAGCACTGCCATGTATCAAGATACATTTTAATATACAATTCAATACAATACTTTACTATATACATATGTACATACATACAGGCCAACATAAAAGACACACACACACAAAAATACGAGGGATGAAAATTCGAATGGACAATTCCCTTTTGCTGTTGCTGTTGTTGTTGTTGTTGTTGTTGGTCCTGTCACCGCCACCGCACGCGCCCGCCACGCAACAACTACCAAATTCGAACGGCAACAACAACAACAACAATAATAATAAATGCAAAAGGATTCGTTCGTCCTGAGGACAACAAACAACAGTCACAATCAGCAATCGCCACAACAGTAACAGCAAAGGCAAAGGCAATGGCAATGGCAACGGCAGCAAAAACACTCAATGTTGACCCTTTCTGCCTTCTTCTTTCTTCCTTGTGGGCGAAAGTCCTTCCCTGTAGACCATTACCTTAAAAAGGGGTTGAGGTTGGGGATGGTCTCTTTGGTCGCTTTGGTCGCTAACTTCCGTTGTTATTGTTGGCTTCATTCGTTTAGCTTGACTTCGTTTGCTTTTGTTCCTTTAGTGTTCTGTTCTGATCTGTTCTGTTCTGTCCTATTCCATTCTATTCTGTTCATGGACATGGACATGGTCCAGGTTCATTTTCATAAATGTGGCATGGCATGGCGCAGGTTTTGAATGTTTTTCTTTTCCTATGCTTCGAGTATGTTGGTGTGTATGTACAATATTATTTCGATGGCATTTTCAATGTGATGGCGATTCCTTGGTTTTACGCTCTTCACCATTCACAAAGGGGGTGGTGAAAATAAGTATTGGTCGGTCGTTGCTAAACTGACTTGAATTAACGATGATAATAGTGATGGTGACGACTACAGCAACAAGGACAAAGAGAAGGACATTGCAATGTAAATGAAATGAATTGAAGTACATATTTTATAGGATTGTTTCTGTTGTCTGTCTCTCTCTCTCTCTCTCTCTTTATACATATTTTATAGGTACATATTTGTATGTACATATACATATTTCACTATTTGCAACCCTCTTATGGACACTCAGTCAGTCAGTCAGTCAGTCATCTCTGTAGTTGTATTAGAAGTTGTCCTGGACAACCACTTTAACCCACACCAGGCACATTGTACAATTAAATTAATAAATGTCTCTCTAACACACGTAACCCACACCCCGAATTTCATTTAAAATGTCCACTTTGTCAGATATACTTGTCCAGTTCTTTACTTAGATTTACAATACTACTATTGTATATTTGATGAAACGCAACTTTCGTTTCTCATCTCGTCTCATTTCATCACGTGTTTCCTTTACATTTTGCTATTCCCTTTTTAACTTGAACATTGCCCTAATTTAATTCCATTTAATCCTATTTACATGCAAAGCATTTATCCTTTGGTACATAAAAGTTACTTAAATGCGTATTAGTTTCATCAAAAACAGTAAAGCTCACCAAACTCAATCTCAACAAAAGCTACATATCTTCTATGTTATGTAATAATATATACCATACATATGCTAAATGTATCTTATGAAATATTAATTAGTATCTCTTATCAATTGAGTTGTTATAGTTAAATCGTTAGTAATCGTGAATCTTATATGAGTTCAGGCATAAAAAAGAATACATTTATTCATAAAGTCTACGTTGACTAAGAATATGGTATTGAATATTGAATACTGAGAAATAACAGGCACAGTTCCAGTGAATTATAGAACTCTTTGATTACAAGTTAAATAGTACAATATATGGTATAGCTGCTTATAGCTATTTGTTACATTAGATCTGTGACAATAAGTCAAAGTAGCTAAAGTCGAAAATCTATGTTTTGAGGTATTGCCCATTTTGTGTTTTTAATCCCAAATACACTAAAATAAAAAGATAGAATTATATTTCTAAGCTGTATTTTCTGAAAATTCTTTAGTCGAAATACGTGTTTTGAAGCGGTTAATAATGATAGCGTTCAAACTCAATTTTCGACTTAGGATACTTTGACTTAATGCCACAGATATATTTTTTAGTTAATATTTTTTACAGGATTATTGGTGACTATACCATTTATACTTTTCACAAATACGTATGATCCACATTTATTATTTTAGCCAGATAACATCCCTATTTCAGTTAAAGTTTCACGTTTATTGATAGGGCATAGTGATATGGAGGCACTATATGATTTCAGGGTGCGACTACTATTTCTATTTATATTTTTCTGCACATAAAGGGTGGTCTACACTATATACAAAAGTTTCTTTTTGTTTTATTCAGATAATATACAATATTTGAGTCAAAGTTCCTCGATTATTGGTAGGGGTATATTTGGTTTATTTTCAATTTTTTATGAGAATATTGTTCTTGATGTTTTTTTTATATAATTATTCTTCTCCTCTGTGACTATGTGAATGTTCAATTGAATGTATGTATTTATGTTTGCTCCCTGCGGATTCCGAAACTGCTGAAACGAATTTTCAGGGAAACCCTAGCATAGTCTGGAGAGTGTTTCTGTAAAGTATGGTAAAGTATACAGATCGGACCCGCAGTCGTTGAGAAATTGGTGGTTAAAATTTTTCAAATGAAGCTTAGTAACATATTTTAAAATCAATTAATAATTGCTTCGTCTGATTTTTACTACATCACGTACTAACATCACTTCGGGAGCGTAGCAATGCACTCTTTGGTTCGCTACCCTGCAGACTAACATACTATGAAAACGAGTAATTACTGGTTTGCCTCTACATAGTCTGTGACTAGTGAATTTACTATCACCAGGTAATAAGAAAAGGCACTAGTGAATTACTATCGAAACGGGGACTATTGCCACCAAGCATACTACAGGATAGTGTACTTAGAAATATTAGTAACAGGATAAATGATATGAGTGTGTAAATGTTTTCAGAAAGAGGACATTAGTGATAACATTTTTTATTGATTAGCATAAATGTGCCTACCATAATATTGAAAAAGAAGTAAGTCAGTTAAGTTAGTCAGCAAAAATAAAACTCTAGATAATCTAAAGATAAACCAACGCCAAATACTTCACCCGGAAGCGTAAGTCCTGCCATTTACCAATCTCTAACCTAGTGCTCAATTCCCAATCAATAAGTTGGGATAACTGCATTAAATATCTTGGCTTAAATATAGACAGCAAACTAACCTTTCGTTTGCATATAAATAGGACAATCGATAAAACAAATAAGACGCTAAGAATCCTATATCCCTTTATCAATAGGAAGTCTAAACTTTCAATAAAAAACAAACTTATAATTTATAAATCGATATTCGTTCCAATTATGTTATACGGCTCGGAGGTTTGGGGTGACTGCGCGAAAAGTCACCGTAATAAACTTCAGATCTTACAAAATAAATTGTTAAAAATGATATTTAATCTTCCTTTTTACTACTCCACTTCCCTATTACACGAAAGGGCAGATATACTCATGATTGACGAAAAAATTCGACAGATTACTAATAGTTTTAATATAAGGAATCAAATAATGCACTTTCCAAGTGTAGATCGGCACTTAATTAGCTAATTCTTAATTAACTTATTAAGTCCAGATCCCTAGTTTTTAGTTTTAAGTCTATAGTGATAGTCTTAGGTTAAGTTTTTGTAAAACTCTTAATTGTAAGGTTTTTTGTATCCCCTATTTTCCTTACTCTAAAAAAGCATGTTCTCTATTTATGAAAAATGTATTTTATAATTATCTTCTTAGTTGTTAAGTTGTCAAAGAAACTAAACTCTATATATAAGCGTAAAATCATCCAAAATGTAAAAATTATGCTATCACGGGTTAATAAAATAAAAAAAAAAAATAAAAAAAAAAAATAATCTAAAGAACATCAGCATTCAATACGCAAGTCGGCAGACCAATGTTTTGAGGAAGACAATTTGTTTATTATAACCTTTTATGGTAGGTATCATAAGATCATAGCATCAGGATGGATAGTCGCAATATAATCGACTTGAGTTGACTTGCGTCCGATTTTTTTACATTCAAGGTCTACACCATAAGCTCCCAAACTTATTTAGGCCACCGTACACATTATGAGATTTAAACAAATTCTAAACTAAACTAAACTAAACTATAAACAGAAATTCCTTAATATTTTATGAAAATAATGCATTAGTCGAAGTTCCCCGTTTTTTGCTAGGGATATGGAAGCACTATATGAAAATAGGATTCAACTATTAATTCAATTCAAGCTCCTAAATAATAAATTAAAATTGTATTTATTTATTATTTCATTCAGAGAGAGTTCTACACCTCTCTTTCTCCATGACTTCTTTTGTGTTACTCTCTGAATTTTCCATATATACTACAAAAATTTTATAAATATTGTATTGAAAAACTAAACTTTAAACCTATAAATTCCAGATTTTATCCCATATTTGTAAATGGACATGAATTAAACTGATTAAACAATTAGAATTTCCTTAAATTTGAAAAGCACAACCATAACCATATGAACACTTTCTGAGAAGCCACTTGACTTTACTCACTCTGCTTTCTCACACAATCAGTAAGTAAGTACACACTCAGAAACACTTTCAATGATCAGATAGAAAGGACATTACGTATTCACTTTGATCGCAATGTCCGATCTAATTTAATCAATCTGCCGTAAAAATGTAACTGCATGAACTGCAAAAAGCACAAAGGTAACCGTATAAAGAACGAAAACATTACTAGTAGTAGATCCAAAACAAAGAGATGCTGATAACACACTAAATTGAAGAGCAAATTTCAAGTGAAAAACACTCGATGAGCCGCAAACTACTGATCAGAGATCCGAACGAGCAACACGACCAACCGAACATAAGAGAGCACAAATGAAATAAGATCGAAACGTAAACGAGCTAAGCCGAACGGAACCGAGCCAAACCGAACCGAATCGAATGAAACCGAAAGGATACATAACTCAGTTCAGTTCAGTTCAGTTGAGTTAAGTTGAATTTAATTGAGCTATCTATAAATGATGTTGAATTGAGTTTAATTTAAATGAAATGAAATGAGTGGAGTTGAATTTAGTTGAGTGTTCTATCAAAGTGAGGTGAGTTTAAAAAACTTGAGTTAAGATCATAAATGGAAATCGACTTGCATAGATCGGAATGATACTGAACATTAGTTGAGTTGAGTTGAGTTCAATGTATGTAACTCGAATTGAAAATCATATGCACCCGTATCTCCATGCCAATGTTTGACATGTTCATACCAGTCACATATTTTGATCTTGAAGTTTGTTTGGAATATATATACATATGTAGTATTGTCAATACTTATCAGACCTTTTATTTTGCTCAGTGCAAAACTTGAGCAATGCATCTGGTGATCTGATCTCTTTTATCATCTTGACAAGTTTTAAGAAGTTACCATATTCATGAAGAACACGTAACTAGCCTGTCCAGCAATGTATGGTACATATGTATGTTCATAGGTTCTTATAGATTTGAGATGAATTTAGTTGATTTCAGCCAAATCAAGTTGAAGAAATGATGATATATGGTAAATAAAAATGAGTTGAGTTGAGAAATAGTAGGTACTTTATTGAATGAATAGGATACAATCAATATATGATGAGGGATTTCAGTAAATATACTACAATGAATAGTACGAGTACAATCGAATGTATCTGATGTAATAATGATGATGATGATGATGATGATGATGCATTTGCTTAACGTTTTAACTTGATGCATGACACCAAAGGCATGCATTTTGTAACAACAACCAAAATCATGACGTGCCACATTTGCCTATCACAAACACATAGACACAGGCACACACAACAATACACAAACATTTATTTATATATGTATATATAAAAGAAACAAGGATCAATTTGAAGAGTCCAATAAATGAGCGCGCGTTTAGCTTGATCAGGGTTAATTTATTTTACAACGCAAAGCGTTTTAACCCCTTTTCCCTGCTGCTGCTCCTGCTTTATCTTTGTCCTTTATTTTTTGTGCACGTTCATTGCGCATAATTCACGCAAATGTCTCATCCTGAAATGAGTGAAGATCATTCATTCACTATATGTTGTATATGTAGGTATGTATGTACATATGTGTATAGCATATATGAGTATACTTCATCTGCTATTTATTACCATCACGGGACAGAGAACAAAACGTTTATCGAGTGAGAGAATAGGGAAGGTAGCCGAATGTGAATGCGAATGATTACGCATACATAACCCTTTCGTAAATCGTATTAATCCTGACAGCAGCGCAGTTATAACAGCAGCAACAACAACAACAACAACTACAATAAGACTAAAAAATAATGCAAGCCATCGGATCCAGGAACAATGTTGATGACGCGATCTACTACTACTACTACTACTACTACATTACTTTAAACCCCTTGTAACGTCAAATTTAGGTACGCAAGACATACATAGATACATACAAATACGTGAACATATATCGAAACAATAATTGCGTCAAAGAAAATTATCATTTTTCATTTTTCTTCTCTTTGTTTTTGTTTTTTTTCCGACGAAGAATCAAAATAAGGGTTAACAGGAGCAAGGAACAAGTCGGTCGTTATCCTTATTCTCAACTCAAGAGCTTGTGACAATAGTCAAAGGACATTGGACTACGAGTACAAGGCGACAGACAGTCAGTTAAGCCACAAATTTGAGTAAATCATTTGTTGTTGTTCCTTTTTCTTAGCATTTTTACATTAAGACACCAGTCAGGATCAAAGCATAAAAGTTTTTTCTTATCCTGTTCGCTTCAGTTTGGTTCGGTTCGGTTCGGTTTAGTTCAGTAAAGTTCGATTTGGTCGTGCCCCTTCAAATAACCCGAAATGTCAACTGTGCGATCTTTTAAAATGAGCGTCTCAAAAGTGGAAAAGGAAGTTGTCATCATTGCTCGTCACTTCACTTCACTTCATTCCATTCAATTCTCAGCTTTTTGTGTGTTTAGTTCTATGGGATTTGGATTTCTGTCCTTGCAATAACTCAATGCAAAACTTTTGTCGCATACAATCAATCAGTCAGTCAGTCAGATGACATGTCAACTTAGTTATCCGGACAAATTTTACATTATTGTTTAATGCATTTCATTATTTATTAATAAGAATTTTTTTGAATAGAATTTCCGTTTTTATTTCCAACAATTAAAGTCCTTTGCGGTGTCAATTATGGGAGTTTTTAGTTTCAGTTTTTTTTTTCAATTTTTTGACGCATGCAATGTGACATTCTTTTCTTGTTGGCACAGTTTATTACCTCAAAATAACAAAGGATTCCATTGAACAATTGAAATCCTTCCATGTAGTATTCTTGGTTCACCAATCAATTTTAATTTAAAGACTTCGAAAACAAAGCAATAATGAATGAATTCTTTAGACCATATTCTTCTTTATGTAGATACACTGAAATTTATTTAAATCATCATCATTATGGATACCACCCTTTCCATAAAGGTGCCTTAGTTTATGGATTTTGTATTGAAAATTTTAGTTAGCTTCTTCTTAGCTCTAACCTCTTTTGATTTATATTTATTTTAATTATAAAAAATAAGTAACAATATATTTTACAAATAAAAATATGACTGTTGAGTCCAAAAGCTTTTTCTTGAACTATGAAAAGCGAATAGAATTGAAGAAATTCTATGCTTGCGAAAAAACGACAGTGATGATTTAAGCCAGATTCGAACCACCTGCACTGTGCAAGCGCGAGACCGCCACTCTACCATATGCACCACCATTGAACTATAAAACGAGTTTGCTAAAACCAAACAATTAGTATAACTAATTATTAACACTAGCCAGTGTTGGCCAAAAGTTAATCTGATTGACGATTAATGATTAAAAATCATGAAAAATCATTATCAATTATTATTCAAATGTTTTGATTATTTTAATCATGATTAATTTAATCAATTAATTTTTTAAACACTGCTACTAGCTACAACATTGAGTAAATGATGGCGCTGTGGCCAATGCGAAGATGACTGAATATTGTACATTATTTTTTTTTTTTTTTTTTTTTGAAGCACTTAGCCGGGCAGTGTGTATAAGTGTGATTTTCCAGAGCATATCACTCTCATTAGAAGAGATATGATATAGTTTTTAACCATAAATATTATACCAAATAATACAACCAGAAAAGTTACAAACTAAACAAATTGTGATTTTTGCATCAGTTGAAGAGGAGTCAACTTACTAAGTACTTTGAATGGATTGGGGTGAACTACATTTAATTGAAAACCATAGAATTAGATTAGAATTTGTACTTCTAAGCGGCCATAGATATGTTTATATTTATTATTCCTTTAGCCACATCAATGGCTCAAAATAGGATTCATTTGATGCTTTATTTATTAGTGAACCGGTCCTCAGGTCCAGGACACCTCCAAATGTCGACAAGTCCTTTATAATCAAGTCGTCCCAAATAAGACCAAAATATTGTATGTTCACAGGCTTCCAAGGAATAAAAAGGCATAAAAATGAAAAAAAAAACATTGAAATATTGTATTCTATGCCGCCTTTAGTTTAAAGTAAAAATCATGCAATTTTAATTCGATTGGGGACCTCATTTAGTTTTTTTACAGCTCCTGGCCACTGAAGGATTTAGTCTGTTGATGGTTGTGGCCTTATTTTCTGTTTCTGTTTATAATAAATACAAGAATAACTTAAAGTCTGTTGCAAGAAGCTTAACATTTATTTTATTCCATGTTAAGTTTATTGGTCTATAACTTTTTTTTTTTTTTTTTGTTTTTTATTCACTACTCACCATTTTCAACTCTTATGGGTAATGGAAGAGTTTTTTATTTTTTTGCTGTTTTTCTGTTCTTCAAAAACCTTTTTAGAATTTGCCAGAAGCATTTAGTAAATCGTACACACATGTATATGATACCTTTACATCCTTTGATGTCCGTTTGTCATGAAAATGAAAATTGAATATTTTCTTAAGACTTTCCTTCCTTTTTTTTTTTTGTGTGCTCCAAATTTCTTCTTTGGAGCGCATCTAACTACCGCATGCTGCCCTCACGCTTGGTTAACAAAGCGCGCCGCTAAAATAACAAATTATCGAAAAAGAGCCGCGCCAAAAAAAGAAAAAAAAATGGTAGTAGTATGTTACAGTATCTAACAGGATATAAGGATACCAGAGCCAACAGTAAGGAAATTATTTGATTCTCTCTTTCGTCTTGATATAAAATCGTATGGTATGGTATGGTAGGTTGAAGCTTTGATGCTTTAGATACTTTGGATGTTTATTTGGTTGAGAACTTAGGGCCAGTTCAGTTCAGTTGAGTTGAGTTCAGTTCAGTTTCAGTTATTTTTGAAACATATTTTCCTGCATGGTTTGTAGACAACAACAACAACAACAACAACAAAATAATGTAGTAGTACGAGTATAACAAGGAGAAATGAAAAAACAACAATACTCTATAACATATACCAATGGAATATTTAACAGGAAGAAACCAATAAAACCTAATGATATGAAAAAATGCAATTTTCTTGAAATACACACACACACACACACACACACACGCAAACACAGAGATATTCACATGGACGCGTGTGTGTCCTTTATTTTCATAAATACGTGTGTGTGTGTGTGTTACGTTGATTTTACGCTTCAAAAAATCACAAACCTCGTCAAAAGAAATAAAGAAAAGAAAGCATAACGAAGACAACAACGACGACAACCTCGGCCAAAACCTTGTACTTTACTTCACTTTAGCATTGCCAAAACATTGGCGGCATCTCGTGTCCTACACTATTGTCGAACCACCTTCTTCTAACATAACCTTCTCACACCTACCATATTTATCTATTACTTACATATATCCATTCACATTGCTGTTGTTGTTGCTGCTGCCACTGCTGTTGTTTATACACTCATATAACTACTAAGTTTGTCATATGCAAAAAAAAAAATAGAAAAAAGGATTTTATAATATCATACAATAACAAAAGAATCAAATAGATATAAGTATGAAATAATTTTGATGACAACGAAATCTTTATGCCCTGCTATGTGAATAAACTTCTTCATTATCATCAGTCATAATTGTTGAGCGAAAGTACGACGAGAAGTAGTGGTAGTAGTATTATTGTTACAAAACAATGAACTCCACCTGAACAAAATGAAATGCTTAAATACTTTAAAATCTTAAATCCTAAATGGCAGTAAGACTGCTCATCTGAGACCGTCCAAAGTGTATTGACATTTAGATGAAATTCCCCTTCATCTTAAGAGTAAATAGAATAGAATTAATTGGTTAAAAAATAAGTGACAGTTTAATTAACAAATGAAGTTCATACAAACTATCCGAAATTATTGAAACAAAACTTAAAGAATTCAAAACAAATTACATACCACGACACTGATTCGACTCCCTGCAATTATATTTCATGGTACTAAGTGACGTTAAGGGTGCCGCTATGCTGCTTTGATCTAGGATGCCGCTCGATCCAATTCACAGTTCACAAAAACTTAAAAGAACAGTCAACCAATACAATTATATTTGAAGCTTGAGGACTAAGGATTGTCAATCATATAAAATTCCTTCGAAACCATAATACTTTTCTACAAGAAAACTGTGAGAGGTGCCTAGAGGGCCGCTACATACTTATAGTCTTAATCTGGTTCTAGTGTACCGTTAAAACTTTAAATTTGCCATACTATCGTTGATAGATCATGCCTCAAATTTGACACCAAAACTATTAAGGCAAAGTGTTTGCTAAAATTTAAATTATTTAGTACATAATCAGGACATGTTTTAGATTTTACTCGTAAGTATATCAAATAGAATTCTTTTAAGAATCAATTCCAAATCTTTAAATGTTCCCTGTGGACCTCTTCGACTATAGAGAATTAACATCTTCATGTCTCTTTATGATTTCAGAACAAAAAATCTTGAAAGTGTGGTTGTAAAGTATATACAAAATTAAGTATCCAGGCAGACGTTGTCCTGCCTCTCCTTCATAAAAAAAATAGAGAATACTGCAAAGAATCATATAACCGATGTGCATCTTGAATGGTTTGCATGTTATTGTCTCTACACATTATTTTAATATCTTAGTTTTCGAATTTATTTCCAATCATATTAATGGGCACTGCTACTCATTCCACGTTCAGAAGAACCATAATTGGTCATGCCTATTATTAAGTAATACTGGATAGCATTTACTGGATACTGATGGGTTAGCTTTAACATTAGTATAATCATTTCTCTTCAATTGTATATCAAATCTATAAAATTCGCTTGTAGCCACTTTTTGCTATATCTAACCATATAATTTTCACCTTCTTCCTCCTCGGCTTCGTCTTTTGCGACTATAATTGAGTAAATGCAGATTGTCCTAATTTTTCATTTTCATACACTGCACATGAATACTGCTTAATACATGACCAAACTCTCTTCATGCCTATATTTGTCATGTTTTGTCATCTCAATTGCTTCTCTTGCTAATTTCGATTTTGAAATGAAGGTTGCTCGGTTTTTATTTTTTTAATAGTAATGTTTGTCGTGTTCTGCCATCTCACTCGCACATCTGGTTAATTTCCTGTTTTTTTCAATTTTTTGGCTGTTCCTTTTTGGTTTTTCTGAATATTCTTTTTTTTTTTTTTTAAATTATTGAAATCTGTTGAGCCATTCTCGAGTTTTTGCAGGACTCATACAAAGCAATTGATTTTTATATATATACATAGAAAGATAAAATTAAAAAAAAAAACTGCTTTAAGTTACAAAGCATTGTTTGAAACATGAGCTTTATGTTTTCTCTTATAGACTCAGCTGGTCCGCACCAAACTTCACAGGAATACTCTTCCGACTATGCTAGAGTTTCCCCGAAAATTTCATCAAAATCAATCCAACAGTTTTGGATACCATAAGGAACATACATTCATACATCCACATTTATATTTATTAAAGATAGATGAAGTAGATATAGTAAAAAGGACAATGAGACAATATCATTAATACCAACACAAAGACAATAAATTTAACGAAATCTACTATTTAGAATATTGGATATGTGACCACCCCAATATTTTCCAAAAAGGCTTGCTTACTTCTAGTGCTAAGCCCGCTGACTTAAGAGAAGACCTATATTCTAGACCAGGGCTGTCGAGCTTTTTTCAATTGCTGGGCCGCATTTCAAGAATACGAGATGAGTGTGGCCGCAGGTGCAATGAAATGAAATTTTAATATTTCCACTCCCTGATAAGTTGACGAACGAAAAAAAGACTTCCTCAGAGTAGGTACTTCTATTGCGAGCAAAAACAATAAAATGGTTATTCGCCTGTGTCGAAAATTGACGAGAATAAATGAAAGAGGCTTCCCCGTGTGTTTGATCGGGTAGCAACAAAATAAAAACGGTTAAGCAGTGGGACGCCTGGGCCGCATTCTGACTTCACTAACCGGACGGGTTGCGCAGCCCTGCTCTAGACATACCTGTCTAATGACCAACCATGTTTCTCAAAACCATCTCACTTGAGGCACACCCTATTTATTGGTCTTGGCATGAGCTTGATGGTCTCTAGTTAGTATAACCGCGGACTTAATTGGAATTGCAACTAGACCAACCTGTCTGAAGACCAAGTATATTATTCGTTCAGACTCAACCTGTTTAGTGCTAGACCAACCCAAGAATAACAAAGAAGAAATTAACATATACTTATATACTCAAAATACTCTACTAACTAAAAGTTCTATGAAGTAATTGTAATATACGGTTTGTATCTTTAAAACTAGCACTAACAATTCAAAATATTTAACAAGAACATGATTCTAATAATTTGTAAATGCCAATATAGGTATAATATATCTAGTATATTAAATGTAGGGTATGATGATGTTAAAATAACTTAAAACATAAAGAAGGCGCTGTCCAAGCGCTTACTTTGTTTAACAGCTTTGCGTTTATTTTTTATTATATATACAATATATAAAGTAATATATAATGTGACGACCATCCTCCCTTCATCAAAGTCCGTCCGTATTTATTTGTTTGTTTGTTTAGCGACCACTACAGCGTAGCTATGAGAGACAGACGAGGCATCAGTAAGATACTTCTACTATTTATGGTGGGTTGGTTTGGGTATTGGTTGGTTTGGCTATTATGGGTATTGTGGGTGGGTGGGTGTTTGGTTGGCTGTATGGTAGATTGGTTACTTGCTAAGGGATTGAGTTGAAGTTTAGTTGTATTGTGTCACATGCGTCAAAACGAACCCGAATATGAACAAAGTTGGAAAGATGAGTCGCCATATAGTACAATACAATAGTATCTAAGAGTATGTTATGACTACTATTTGTTGTTGTTGTTGTTGTTGTTGTTGCATGCATTAACGCGTTATAGAAAACGCACGCAATTTCGCAAAGTACTTGAGTCAGCAACTTTCACCCTTCGAAATCATACACACACATAACGACCGCCCAACCGACAGACTGTCAGTCCGCCTTAGCTCCAACTTTTATAGATTCAACTTAAATTTGATGTTTGTTGCCCGCCCGGGTTTGTCCGATGTCCCTGCGTATGTCACTAGTATGTCCGATCTCATTCGTATGCAAAAGCAAAACAAAAAAAACGACATAGAGTTTTCTCTACGCCTCAGTGGTAGCCTTGCAAACGAAAAAAAAAAATATATACTCGTATAAAAAATACTTACAGAAGGGTAAAGTTATGTCCTGTCACTATTGAGTCAACGATAAGCCAGCATAAAATGCTCGTTTTCCTCATATCTTCAATTCATATTAAGCTACAAAATATTATCGAATGATTCTCGGTTACGTACGATTCGCATTTGGCTCGCATATCTTCTGTCCTTCGACCTTCTCCGACTGCTGCTAAGGCCTGGTATTGGGATTGGATTGGTGGAGTAGAGTTGAGATGAAATGAAATGAGATGAGATGAGTTAAGAAAGCAAAACGAAATGTTATGAAGCAAAAAAGGTCCTTAATTCACTCGATAGCCATTCAGTGGAAATTCTTGATTGATGTTCTGCCCTCGTCTGCTCTCAGTTGATAAGCAACAGCAGCAGCAGCATCAACTAACGTCCTGCGTACGTTCGTATCCTGTATGTCCTTGTCCTACTGTGTCCTCTACTACTGCTCCTCTTTAATTTTGATTTTGTTCTTCTTCTTTTTTTTTGGCGTGCTTACATATTTCATGGATTACAATAATTTTTTTCCATTTTATCTTCTTTTGCTTCTTAGGACTTTTCATATACGTTTCGTTTCTAGGATTTTTACATTGGTTTGTAGTGTCCTTTTTTCTTCTCTTCATTTCATGTTTGTGTTGTTGTTGTTTTTCGTTTTTGCAACGTCAGTTCTCTCAATTTCTTTTGCCCCTTTATTTCTTTGCCCTTTTTACCCATTTTTTTCCATACATTTATGAAATATTACTTTGTAATCATTTACATACATTCGTAAATGTTTTTAAGTGTGAGTATCATGTATGGCAAGGACATGTAGCAGGCGTTTAAGGAGGCGTGGAATCTAATCTTATTTTGGTTAAGTTGGCAGCTGATGGCAGTAAAAAATAAAAACAAAAAATGTAACAAGAAAGACATGGATGATCACAGAAACTAAAAATGAAACTACTCGACTACAAAGGGGTTTCATCGAATGGAAAAAAAACAGTTTAATTTATAGGAAATTAAACATTTTAATCTATTTATACATATATGTATGTTAAAGTTGGTACCATCCTTATACATAGTATAGCCCCCATACTAAGGTGATTTTACTGAAAAAACTTTCTTTCAGCATTATATTGTATTATAGAACTTGTAGTATGGGCCAAGAATACTCAATTTTCCAAGCAGAAATCCATGCAACAGATATATGCCTCAGGAAAAATCCCACTGCTTATATTCACATATATGTATGTACAAGCATTCTGATAGCAAGGCTGCACTACAAGCACTCAATGCTTTCGCGTTCAAGTCAAGTTGGTTTTGGAGTTCCTCAAAAGACTAGCATCAAACAATCATGTTAACATAATCTGGGTATCTGGGCATAATGGGTATCTTGGGAACAAAGAGGTATATGAACTCGCCAGGAAAGGATTTGCAAACGTCCTCATGGGACGAGAGCATTTCTGCGAGCTGCCTTGGAATTCGACGAAAATTAGACTCAAACAATGGCTCCAAGACAAATCTCATCAATATCTTTTCTTGACAGAATATTGCAAAGTAATAAAACATTCAGATAACATGAATGGATCAGTCGTAACGATCAATGTAGACTGTGTAATGTGATAAGAGTAGTCAGCACAGCACTTACTATCTCACTGTGAGAGTCTTATCGGGATCAGATTCCACCACCTTGTAAACCAATACTTGGAGTCAGTTGAAATTGCAGAATTGCCTTCGAAGAAAATCTTGGAATTCCTGAATTTCGGAGGAACTGTAATTACAGGGGTTGTCACATAATCACCCTTATCTAATCTAATCTAAGTTATGGAACTTTTCTCTCATCAATCTCTATAAGATTTTACTTGGAGTACAAATAAATTTCCGTTCTTCATGAAAAATTGAGCATTTCTTTAGCAAAAATGGTTCATTATGTTTTATATTTTTCTAACAGCGTCCTTTGATTCTAGCCATGAATCGATCCAATTTTTATTATCTTCATATAATGTTAAGTGCTGTTCAGGCGGACCCTAAGTCATCGATCGGAACAAGTCATAATCGGTGAGTGGGGTAGGAATGTTTGAATGTTTGAATGTTTCTAAGTAGGTTGTGACCAGCTTCGCAACATGCGGATGTTCATAATCAAGTAGAAGAATAATTTTGTCGAGTCTGGAATAGTATTGGGCCTGTTTTCCTTGAGTGCTCGACTCAATCTCATCAATTGTGTTTGGTAGAGAGCTCGAGTAATGGTTTCTTTCGGTTTGAGCAATACATAATTGTACATGACACCAAATTGATCCCACCATATAAATAATATAGTATACCTAATTCATAGAGCATGCCTACCTTTTTATCTATTAGATATGTTAAAGTTGGTACAATTTTTATATAGAAAAAATACTTATACATATGTACTATGTATATTACTTGGATCCATGGAAATGCATCTAAGACTTCCCGTTTTCTCCATCACTTTATAAACATTTATATACAAGTATATTTGAATAATGTTTTTTTTTTTTTTTTTTTTTTTTGCTTGTGGTGGTTTAGGAAAATTCGGAAAACCCTAAAAGGAACAGCCTAACAATCGAATGAAATCAGCAAGGGATGCGAGTGAGACAGCAAAATAAGTCAAACATCGCTATGAAGAGACTTTGGTCATGTATTAAGCGGTAGTCTTGTGCAGTTTATAACAATAAAATCCAGTTATGCTCGCAAAAGAAAAAGACGAGGAAGAAGATGTTGAAAATAATATGGCAAGACATACGAATAAAGAGGATTTTCTGGAATATTTGACGAGAATCCAGTATCCAATAAATGTTTGTGAAGGAGAGGCAGAACAACGTCTGCCTGGGTATCCAGTTTTCTATATATTCAGACCAAGGAAAACTTTGATTAAATGTTATCTACATAAGAAGACTTAGTACTCTAAATTCCTAAATTCGAGTCTTTGAATTCATGAAATCTGCAATTTGTATATATAGTTCCTATAAACTCTCCATATGAAAACTATTGAAATTAAATTTATTATATTAAAATATACATTTATCGAGATTTTTACATGTCACAAGTGTGTGAGTATCTCTTCAGTAACAAATATTTGACAAATGTTTTGAAAATTTTAGTTCTGGAAACTGATTGATATTGAACGAAACGACGAATCTTTTTTTCTTGTATGGCATGCAATTAAAAAAATATATATATTTTGTCCAAAATTGCTGGAAACGCTTTCAAAGACCCTTTTTTTCCTTCATAGCCTTCGTCTGATAATGTGAGCGATATTTATATGAGCGAGATGGAGGCGAGACCAAACTAAGATTTGCTGAATTCATTGTAATCTGAGACTTCTGTTGATTACTAGAGTTTGAATTAGTAGTATTTTGCAAACTACCTGGACCAATATTATTGGCAACATGTTGTTCTCGGGCTGATTCTACCGGTTTCGATGCATTGTTATGATGCATCAATAAATGTTTCTTCATTTTATATTCCATTGCCTTGCGGTTTAAATCTTTTTTCAATTCCTCGACGCAAGGTGAATGCATTGCACCTAGGTTTTGTCTGTCATTAAAATGTATACAAATATCTTCCATCACTTGATTATCAGCTTGAGAAGCAAGCAGGGCCTCCGCTTCCCATTTAGGTAATTTGATTGTTGCAAACGTTTTTTTCTCTACAACAACTTTAACATGATCATCTATTATATTTGGCTGCTCATTGGATGCTTCTCCTTCCTTCTGATGTTCCATGAGGAACTGATTGTTTATCAAACCATCTCCTATCAATCGCTGATTCTGAAACGACTCAATCCTTTCGGATTTCACGTTGTTCGGAAATTGCTTTATTATTTCATTATGATTCTTCTGTAACTTATTGGCCATTGACCATCGATTCTTAGACAATTCTTCTATCACCCCAATTGATTTCTCTCTTTCAGGTAGCCCGTTCTCTTTTAAGCTCTGACTCCGGATTTCTTGTATTTCTTTCTCCTTCGCCATCTTATCAGCCATCAAAGATCTGCTTCTTGAAATTTTGTCCAACATCATAGAACGATTCTTTCGCATTTCTTTTACTATCGACCATCGATTCTTAGGCACATGTTCCTTTGAACACCGATTTTCCGACGGATGATTTTCCGAAGGATCTTTCTTCTGCCAATGTTCCGTAATAAAACAACAATTTTTTGGATTCTCTTCATTCAGCGATATTAATTGTTCTGTCATACACCAGTCATTCTTCGGATTTTGCTCTCTTATTTTTGACTTTTCCATCGGAACCTCTTCCTTCAGTTGTTTAAGCATATTTTCTTTAAAAGCAAGTGTTTTTGAAAATTCGTCAACTTTTAAATGTTGATTCTCCAAAATTTGTTTCCTCAGCGAATTACAATTTTCCATTAACTGATCCACTGTCGGCCACTGATTTGCTGTTGTTGGAATTTGTTCCTTCATAGAACATTGCCTCTTCTTTAAGAACGCATCCATTGCACTACAATTACAAGAATGCTCTTGCATTGTCCGCCTCCGTTCATGTCTTGGGCGAAACGAAAAAAGTTGCTCCCTGTTAACCACACGATTATGGTTGCTGCTGGTGCTACTCTTATATGAATTCCTGTGATGAACCCTTCGAAGTTGTGTTCGCTCAACGTGATCTTTTTGCTGTTTCTGAATACGATTCGCTAAACGATTCTTAACTTTGTGCATAGCGTGAGACACTGACTTAGATCCTGAAGGCTTATTGTCCTCATTATCAGACAACCGATAACTTATAAGTGTTTCTGTATCAGAGTCCTCCAATATATCTTTTAATGTCGATATACCAGCCCCCCGCTCTTCCTGTAAATTCTGTTGGTGCTGCTGACACAGAGGCTGAGGCTCCTCTTGAACGTTACACAAAGATGGCAACGCCATCATTTCTTGTGAAATTATCATCTGTTCACATGTACCTTTTTCAACCTGCTGCTGTTGCTTCGCCTGCTGCTGCTGCGCCTGCTGTTGATTTTGTTCCATCGATTCTTGGCTGTCTGTCGTATTTTGTTTTCTTAACGTTGTTAACTTCGAAGTCAACGCCTTCTCGATAATTTCATCCAAATCCTCATATCGTACCAATTTCCGTTGTCGATACTCCTCATCAAGTAACGTCCGCATTTCACGGCGCACCACAGCATTAAGCGTAGATTCTTCAAACATATTTAACGTTTTCGATCGGCTCTGTGTTATTTCCGCTTTTGGTTTGGCTTCCTTATTTACTAATTGCGTTTTCCAGAATGACATTTTGGCCAAAATTAAAATACGTGTAAATAAATAAAGAAAAAGAAAATTAAAAGTTTCACTTCAGATTTCTGTGTGTGATGCAGTTTCTAATTTTTCGTTAGAAATCTCAAACTACACATGCCAAGTATTCTGACTACGTATGAATAGTTTTTATTTTTCTGGTTTTAATCTGTTATTCTCTAACTACTCGTCAATATTAAAATGACAGCAAACCCAATGTTACAGTTGCTTTAAAAATTATGAATTATTTATTGTAGATAGATATACTTAGTTTTCTATCTTATTAGCTTTGATTATTTATTCTTTATTCTACACGTGGTATAATAATGAATATGTTTTGCAAAAATCTTGAATCCTCATTGAGTACATTGACTTCGGTGGCTTTGGCCGGTACAAAAAAATTAAGCCCCCAGTTGACTCAAAAGTATTGACTCTTCTTACTATTCATGAATTGAATTTACTGCGTCAGAACAAAAACCAGAAAGAAAGTTACTTATTTTTGGCTATGCCAAAGATGTAATACACTTCATGCTCCTTCATGATTTGACTTACGTTCAGGCTAGAGTCAGTATTCATACTAATTTTAATACACCAATCACAGTCACATGTATCTGGCGCATGACTAATAGTATGAAATATGTGTCACATGTAGATGGCACATGGCCATGGTGCATTGGGTACACATACCGGGAGCTATAAGATCCAATAATCCTACGATCTTGGAATTTACATGATTGTGAATATACATCAGACACTTATAGTATCTAAATTTCAGTTTGATAAGACAAAACACATACAAGTTTTTCTAATAAGAACATTTATTTGAATTTGGTTTTGTAAGGGGGGGTCCACCTCGTAGTAATCATACGATCTTTACATGAATAAATATTAGGCACTCATAGAGTCTAAATTTCAGTTCGATAGGACAAAACACAAAAAAGTTTTTATAATAAGAATATTAATTTGAATTTGGGTTTGTATGAGAGATACGCCTTCTAGTGGAATCGGATCACTGATTCCGACAAATGTACAGCGTATGATAATAAAAATCTTCATGCAAAATTTCAGTTCTCTAGTTCAAAAACTGAGAAACTAGTTTGCATACAAACAGACGGACACACGGACAATGCTAAATCAACTCGTCTTATCGACCTTATCAAGAATATATATACTTTATGGGGTCTCCTGTGTGTTCCATTCTTTAATACGACTTGATGCTTGAGTTCCGTTTCTCGAAATTTGGTCACTCTCTTATAAAATAAGAAATTAAATTCCAGGGACTGCACTTTGTGCATTCAATTCCTGTGATATTACAAATTACTGGCAGGGAATTAGAGAAGGAAGCCTAAGCATATTGTGTTTCCTCTAACACTGATCAACGGATATTTCACCTGCTCAACCACGCAATCATAAACAATATTAGCAGCGACTGCGCTGCCGAGGTACCACTTATTGTCAAGCACAACTGCAGTTACACTTATCTTCAAACGCTACTGCAGTACCGCTTATTTTCAATGCTGCCGCAGTACCGCTACCCAGGTGCAGAGAAGTGGATGTTAACTTATACCCCAATTATGCGTCAGCCGAAACGGTTTTCACTGAAATCAGCTATACTCAAAACGCATGCATAAACAGTTTTTGAGTTCGTTTTGAACACTCTAAGCGACTTTAATAAGCGCAATATAACTGAAATGTACCATAAACGGTTAGTGGTTTCAAAACATGTTGAAATTCTGTAATTTGCAAAATGTTGTTTTGATGATATCATTATTTTGCTTTACTCTAATCATTTTCTCAATGATTTTGTGAATTGTATACCGAAAAATCATTGCAAATCAGGATAAGGATTATACTCACATTATACTTTATGCATATGGCAATTTTGCACCAGCAAACAAACAAAAATTGGTTCTCAATAATCTCGACCTAAACAAAAATTGATCTGAGACAAACCGATTTCAGTTGAATCCGTTTCGGTTGTCACATAAACGAGGTATTAGTAAGCAACTGACTTTGCAATACTACCATATAGAAATTGGCTTTTATAGTGGCAAAAACTATTATATCTTTAAAAGAAACCAGAGCTTTTCACTCCATCATTGTAGATTAATATAAAAATAAATATAGGAAAAAAGAAATGTCGTTTCAGTGGTTAACGAAACTTGTTTAGTATATTTCACTGATTTGGCGGCGACATTTTCTGTTATCATTATTGGTTATGATTACGATGTTGTTAGTAAAGCTTTATGTTGGTTAACAACGACAACTGCTGGGAGTATCTACAACAAGTACTACTTATAACAAGAGAAGAGAAGTAAATAACCCAAAAGAAGAATACGCAGGAATCTGAGCAACATTTTTCTATAATTTCATTTATGACAGCAAAGGGCTTTTGCTGCAATAAAGAGCGATGCAGATGGAGAAGTTTGCGAAGAAAGAAAAAAACAAACTAGTGAAACATGCAAAGTGGATAAAATTTCCAACTGAAGCAGAAAGCAAAAGACATACACGAATTGGCAACTACTACTATATCGAAATAGAGAAAATGATGGTAGAAAAAACAAAAAATAAAAAGTAAAGAAAAAGACAAGAAAATACTTACAACTAACAACAACAGCAGTAGCACAAAAACAAGATAGTAATTCACTGTCGATTCGCCGAATCTCACATACCTTTCACACTCAACTATTAAATAGAGTACTATAACTTATGGTAGTTAATTGATTTGAAAATCAATGTATTCACATGTTTTTTAAGGGAATTTTGTATGACAAATACCTCTTCCAGTAATCGTAGAACTTTGTTTATAATTCATTATACATATTATAGCAGTAGCTTTTGACAAAAACTAAGAGCACACTGACAAATGAGCATCGTTGCATTAATAATTTCCATTAGGGTCTACTATGCTCAGGTTCTTTTGTAGGTGTTACAAAACTCTAGTCTAAGTGATAATACTTATTTATATAATAATAATATATAGAGTATGGAGCAAGAATAAGTTAAAGATGATGATCATGCGGTTGGATACGACGAAGAAAAAGTAAGGCATATCATTTGAAACGTAACGAAACATATGGTAAATATGAAGAATGAGGAGGCCATGGACTTTTGGACGGATACATGGTAGCAATATGAAGTTGCTACGGAAATTCGTTATTGTGTTACCACAGGCGATATATCCTTTTCGTTCCTTCGTTGAGCATTGAATGTCAGTCTGTCTGTCCAATACTAACAACATCACCAACAGCAACAACGACAACAACAACAACAACAGCAAAAATAACAGTTAGAGCCACCAAATGCAGGAAACCAAGTCCAAGAGACCAAGAAGCAATGCGATGCGATGCGATGCGACACGGTAACAGCACCTTTACTCTCTTAAAAGAAGACCTTTTGCATATGATATTTTAATATGCAAAATTTTCAAATATTGTAGTAAGAGTAACAGTATGTTCCATCTAGCCAGGTTTTTGCTTTTGTAACCCACACACACACATGATGGCTTACTAAACCGCCCACTTAACCGCCCCATTATGGACTGACGTCTTCAGTTGGACTTCAACAACAACAACAATAACAGCATCAACGTATGCATTTTCATTCCATAGAAAAATTTCACAAATCAACGATGCGGAATCTAACTACAGAAAATTTACTACGCGGACTCTACTGGCATACTACTACGAGTATGATACAAGAAAGAGATTGATATACGAAAGAAACTTTTGAATATTTCGATAGATGGATGAATGGATGGATGTATTGATGATGGTTGCTTGGTTAGAGAGATGGATAGTTAGGTGAATAAAGGAATGACTGACTGGTTGCCAGTAGATGAATGTTTGCTTCGTTGAACGTAAGTTGAATGTGACGCCAACCATGCAAATCAACATCATTCGCTATGTGTCAGTAACTCACTCTCCTGGTCAATGAGGGACGCACAAAATGCCACTGTAATAGACGGAAAAGATACAATAGTACTTCAGTTATATTACATACTATCTATGGTGCTAGTATATGATGACAATGAACTAAGGTGGATACATGGGTACTTGTTTTGTTTTTTTGATGGTCCTGTGTCGTCTGACAGCCTCAAGGCAACAGTCAGTCAATGTAGTACCATATTGTTTTATACACTTCATATAAAGTTTTCAAGCGCAAAATAATCATCTCTACCCTTTCATAAATGCAAAATTCTGTTAAAAAGTTTTATTTAAGTGTGATAACGTAAACTCCCTGATTTTATAGACCATGACATTGACCATATGAAGATTATATATACAACAGTAAGTATATTGGTTTGTTTATCTGGATTAGAATACCGCATAAAGAAATGAAAAATATTATACTTATTTTCGAAAACACAACAAAGTCACAGTAGCGACCTGTAGGAGTCTGTCTGCGTTGCCTCCATTGGCTACTATGTAGCCTATCTCTGCAGAATAAGAGGGCAGTCTATTGCCAAGTTATCACACCGATCTGGAGGCACAGGATTCAGACATGGGAAACATCAGCCAGGTCCCATCGACTGAAAGTGCAAATATTACAGAACTACGCACTGCACACAGTTACTGGTTTTCTATCGTATTTAAGGAAAAGCCAATACCCAATACGCTGACTGAAAAGACGTCACTATAAACAATAAGTAATTAATTAAGAACTGTATATATTGTAAATAATGTAAATACTGCTACCTAATAAGATACGTACTGAACTCCGACACCGTTAGACCGATCACCATGAAAGTTGGTACATTAATGTATTTTTTCATGGAGAAGGTTTGTGCATATTTTTTTTATTTATTTTTTTAAAGTTAAATACACTTTTTTTTAAGTGTTTTTGGCATACTTCATAATGGTTTTCTATTATTTTTTTTAACCATGATTATTTCAAATGCATTGAAAAATATAACTGCATTTATTTTTTTGTCAAAATACGTATACTTTTGCTGTTATATGTGACTGTGAAAATGTCGATTTCGACCAATTACCAATGTTTAAACGTGGATAAAAAACAAATTGTGACGTGATATAGTAAAACGAAGGTCATATTCCTAATTTATGCTACATTCTATATAAACACCTTCAAAGGGGGAAAAATACAAAATTTTGCAAGCCTGTGTTATTAACTGAGAAATTGCACAAATCGCTCAAAAAATTGTTATATGTTATATGGTTATATGGCGAATGGAATATTCAAAAATGATGTTCATTCACATGAATTAAATAACAAAAAACAATAACTACAAAAATCACGCACTAACACCACATCGGGGGCGTAGCAATGCGCGACTGGTTCGCTAGTTGAGTTTAGTTGAGCTTCCATTCTTTCTTTCGAGGGAAAGTTGAATGTTCAACAGGCAAGCAGTAAAAATAATAGGGCATTCACTATGAATATTTACGGATCAAAAGAAAAGCTGGTGAAGTTGAGTTTAATTAAGCTTTCATTATTTTTTTCGAGGGAAAGTTGAGTGCTCAACAGGCATACAGTAAAAATAATAGGGAATTTAATATAAATAATTACATATCAAAAGAAAGCAGGTGAAGTTGAGTTAAGTTGAGCTTCCATTCTTTCTTACGAGGGAAAGTTGGGTGCTCAACAGGCATTCAGTAAAAATAATAGGGTATTCACTATGAATATTTACGGATCGCTTTCCTGGTGATTAATTTGAGATTAGTTAAGCTTCTATTCTTTTCATTAAGGGGAAGTTTTGTGCTCAACTGGCAAACAGTAAAAATAATAATCAATTCAATATGAATATTTACAGATCATAAGAAAAGCTGGTCAAGTTGAGTTTAATTGAGGGGAAGTTGTGTTCTCAACAGGCAAACAGAAAAATTAATAAGAAATTCAGTATACAAAATTTCCGTTCATAGACGAAATTAATGGTGGGAAAAATCAAGTTTGCATTTGATTGGAAAGCTCAAGAATGGAATTGATGATTTATAATATATATATAAAATTATCTTTAAGCTTTCGAAAAGGAGATTAACTATCTACAGAATAATAAAAAACATAACATTTTCTAACCAAAATGAAATAAATGTTGTTACGGATCAAGAGAAAATGGCGGAACCAGGCGCTCAGTAAAAAATAGAGAACTAAATCAAGTAGAAATTGTAGATGATTTAGCTGAGTATAATTGACCATTCATACTTTCATATATAAATAAAAAGAAATCTTGATTTTAGTACAGTCGAATTAGATCGAACTGTCAGGCGTAAGTATAATTAATAAAAAATATATAGAAAACCAAATCGAGTTAAAGCCGAGACATATCGGTGTTTATTTTTTTTAACCAGGCGAACATAAAGAGATATTCATAATTGCATGGTGGAAATCCTAATCGAAATGAAGTTATTGTGTTATTATTTATTTAGTGTCGTTTTGCATTAGATAGATATAGAAGTGTATACAATAGATCTGAATGAAAAGAATAAATGCATATCATACTAACCAAGTAGTACACTTTTAGTTGTTTTTCTGACTTTTATGATATCCCATCAATTGAATCATGAAACACTATAGTATAGGATTTTTTATTTCGAATAAGTAATAATAATAAGTAGGTTTACAAGAGATTTATGTCTCAGAATTTATATCTATAATTTTTAAAATTTTATATAAATTAAATGGCATACCCGGCGTGCTTTGCTACACTCCTGATGTGATGATAGTGGGTGATGCTGTTCGCTATTTAATTGTAGTACATTGCGCAGCAATTGAAATAATTTTAAATAATCAGACGAGTCAATTCATTATTAGTATTGACATAATTATCTGAAATATTTGATAAATGCGACTGGATTGATTTCAAAATATATCTCTAAGCTTTATTTCAAAATTCCACACCAAACTTCTAAGGAACACTCTCCAGACTATGCTTGCCAGGAAATTTCATCAAAATCAGTTTAGCCGTACTAAAGTGATGTGCTCAGAGACATGAGGCAAATGATTTATATATATACTTATATATAAACTTGAAAATGGTAGAACAGGGGCGGGAATTTATGGCCCAAAATTCAAAAAATCTATCCCAATGGGTACCTACCCAACAATATTTCAAGCGGAAATGTATGCCATTGAAATCTGTGCTAGGGAATGTCTTCGCAGGAAAATGAGAGGAGTACATATTTACATACTCTCGGATAGTGAAGCGGCCTTAAAAGCCCTACAGTCGGTCACTTTCACCTCAAAGATGGCATATGACTGCCTTAACCTGTTAAATGAACTGGGTAACTTTGATACTGTTGTATTAAGGTGGGTACCAGGACATGAAGGCAATGAAAAGGCCGACTACTTGGCTAAACAAGGGGCGATCATGCCCTTTTACGGTCCTGAGCCTTTCTGTGGTGTCTCGAAAAGCCACAAAAACGAAGAAATCAGGAAACTTGAGGAAAAGAATTTTCTAAAACACTGGGTGAACTCCACAGGACAACGCCACGCAAAACAATTCCTCACTCTTTCAAAGAGTATCTCGAATAAGCTTCTCTCACTCAGTAGAGTAGACTTACGCATTTCGACTGGATACTTCACGGGTCACTGCAACCTAAGGTATCATCAAAATAAGTTAGGTCTTTCCGACACTGACGTATGCCGATTTTGTGAAATGGATAAAGAAAGTTCAGAGCATATAATCTGCAAATGTCCTGCACTCGGTAGACATAGACTTCACCACCTCGGTGACACTGTTGTTAAGATTCATCAAAAGTCTAAACATATAGGGTTTCTATAAAATAAGGCCATGTACAATAGATCTTACTGGTCGCTGTGCTTTCGGGCCCGTTTTTATTATTATTATATATATATATGTATATGTATAAATATATAGATAGATAGATAATATACATCTAAGGTTACAACCTCAGGATTATGCTGTGTCTAAGAAGTTCTAAGTTCAAAAGGAGATTGTCGACCATATTGTTAATTGTTGAAATGTTGTTTCCTTTTATTCTCACATGATCTTAATGAAAATAACTATATTAGTCCCGACGATGTCAAAATTTCATTACATGTAAGCTTAATAACGTTTTATCGTCCAAAACAGGCAAGCAGAATGAAATTGTATCACAAATACTTACCATATACTGCTACGGTGGAATATTGTTAAGAGATCAGAAGTCACTGGCATAAGTTAGTCTACTATTGTATATTTTTTCATAAAATCTCACAACATTTTACAATAGTAAATTAGTAGAACAAACTCAAATTTGCAACGCACATATGAAGGATCAGTTAAGGTCATCTCAGAGTCCCATTTTTCCAATACTATACTGTATCAAAAACAGTAGTCGACAGTATGAAAATCTGAGGGATTCCATCTATTCATACAGTCTAAGCGGTAAAGCTGAGGTCCACTTTGCCAGATTTGTATAATCCAAAATTCTTTATCTTTTCTTGTTCAATGCCTTACCCTTAAATAAAGGTTTATGACATTTTCAACAAAACAAAACTGAATGCAAAAACATAGATACATATTGTAAAGACCTTCAAATGGTTAACTTAAATACTACCTACATATGTAACGAACAAACACTCACATGCCATTGTCAATAATTCAAATCATTAAAGGATTGTCGATCTTTTGACATTTCATAAAAAGAAAAAAAGAAAAACCATTAACAAAAATGAATAATAGAAAAAAAGGATCTTAGCTAACTTCGCACTTGACTTATTTTACTTACAAAGGAAATGTAGGTACTTTTATATGAAAAATCCTAGGTAATATAATTTATATAATCCATTTTTTACCTTTTTCTTTAAGGATTTTATGAAATGAAAGGAAAAGTGCAAAAATATTTTTCTGCTTTGACGCATTTTCATTAATTGTTGACAATACATCAAAATTTGCCAACCAAAACGAAATGAGCCGATGCAATACTACAATATATTTCATATCCCATCCCATCCTATCCTATCCCATTTCTTAAGAACCAGAGAGTTAGCATGAGATACAAAAAGAATAATTGTAAAGAAAAGAAATGTTGAAGAGGAAAAGAATCTTAAGAGTACTATCTTACACAAGGTGAGAAAACTGTCACAGCAAGAGGAGCGCACAGCTGGCGCCTAACCACACGCTCTTATCCTTGTCTGTTGCAGACAAACAAATACACACACACACACACTTTCTTGATTAAGTGAACCCTAAGAAAAGGTAACAACGTCACCCTAACATCCTAGAGTTAGTAGACTCGTTGTTCGTTTGGGATAATGCGGTCGTTCGGTCGATCGAAATAGTAAGTCTGTTGCCTATCGCTTCTTCAAGGGATGCTGCCTCTTGAGTCAGACCTAAAGAGTTACTTATGGACAAATGTTTCTCTTTTGTTGTATTAGAAATAGTAGTAGTAGTAACTGTTTTTCTTTTTCTTTTCCTTTTTCTATTTTGTTTTGTATCTCAAACGCGGTACCTAATCATTATAAATTATGTGGCAATAGGTAATCGAAAACAACAACAACGATGACGACGACGACGATCAAGAAGGGTTAAACTTTCTCACGATCCATTAAAAAATAGCGCAACTGCAAAAAGGTACACAAACCATTTTTGCCATAATTCCTTTTTAGCGTAACGGTTATTTTTTTTTTTTTTTATTTTGCAAGTTCTTTTGTACTCAATTCTATTGATCAAGAATTTTATTTCTTTAGTAATCATTAACCTGACAGTTGGATTTTCTTTTCTCCGCTCCGCTCCTCTCCTTCTTTTTTTTTTTTTTTTGATTATTGTTATTGTTTGTCATATTGGGATTTAATCCCTTTTCTGGGCAAATTAGAAATTTCCTTTGCTTGAAGATTTTATTGAAGAAAGTTATTGTTCTCAATTTTTTATTTTTAATATATTGAAGACACCCAAGTGTGTTGTCGTCGTAAGGATACAAAAATAAATATGGTATGCATTTTATTTGGCTTTTATTGGATAAGGAAAAGTACGAGTACATTTAGAATAGAAAGATCGGAACACATAATATTGTATGTAGTTCGTATCTAATTGATTATACTTAGCACTAGAAACCCGCTCTGCTTTCCACGGGAGCATTTTACAATTGTATTTCAAAAAACTAGCTGTGCCCCCGACTTCGTACGCGTGGTATTCAAAATATGTTTGTAACAGCGTGTATTTTGTTATCTTTTTTCCTAATTATCAGATCTTTTATGTTGCCCCGCAGCTAAAGAGGAAAACATTCGAAAATCAGCCAAAAAGTAAGCAACAGTATTAAAAATATGAATATCTTTTAATTTAGTAAATTGATTTCGATAAAATCAATGCTAAATGTTAGACGAAGCTTGCTTTAATACACCAGTCAAAACCGCATTCAAATAGGTTAAACCGATTCTTAAATTAGCGTGCGCAGACACGAAAAAGCTTACGATTTTATATAGAAAATATCAATTTGATATTGATACCAAGAAATTGTATTTATATTTTTATAAAGATTTTTACAATATGTCATTGTAGACACTCTCTCTCTCTCTCTTGCTACGCTCTCAGGGAATATCATCATCATAACACAGAAAGAAAAGTGCAAATAGCGCAATACTCTACTTGTGTGCACTCAATTATCAATAAATGAGAGGAATAAATACAATAATTACAACGACACACAAAATTCAAGAAGAAGTATAGAATTTACAACGAAAAAACGTAAACAATTTTTTGTAAGTGGTTTTGCAAAAACTTATATGAACAATGACTGAAAATTAATAAAATATTTTTATTGTTGAATCGAATTATTTATGTACATGAAAACTTTTCTAAGAAAATTCTTTGAATGGCAGTGAAAACCGTATCAAAATCCGTTGCGTGGATTAGAAGTTATCAGTATCCAAACTTCTTGAATGTAATAATGATTTTCTTACAAGCAGTTTTACTCGACTTTGTCCAGCTATTTCACACTGCCTCTCTCTATTAATCCGTTCTTAGTGAACATCATTTTTAGAAGAAGACGAGAGCGAAGAGTGTATTACTCTTAAACAGTAATTAACAAATGAGAAGAATAAATACAACAATAACCTCCATCAACAGCACAAAGTTCTAGAAGCTGCAAAGCATAAACAATGAAAAAACGTACGAAATACGATTGTTTGAACCGAAGCGTGAGAATCCGCATTGTCATGATGAAGAATGATCCAACGTCGACCGTTTGTTTTCCTCATTTCACCAAAAACTTCTGGCAAACAAATGGTCTTGTACCACTCAGAATAGCGATATGTCCGGCTATTCTAAAGAAGCAGTCCACCATTTGCTTCGAAGTGCTTCGTGCGCGAACAACTTTCGTTCGATTGTCATCCTCTTCGAACACCCATACGATCGATTTCATTATACTTTCCGGCTCATACGCTTAGATTCATGATTCATCACCTTTTACAATCTTAAATAGGTCTTTTGAAACGTCACGATTGTAAGCATTTAAGCATTTCTTTGCTCCAATCGATGAGTGCGTTTTTTTGAGCAATTGTCACATTATACGGGAACCAACGTGAAACTAGCTTTCTCACAGCTAAGTGTTTATGCAATATTGTACATATTGCGGTGGAATAAATGCTCACAGTGGCCTAAATCTTACGATATGTAAGATCAGTATCGAAGTTTTCATGAGTAACAGCTGTTTTTGGGCGACTTTCACAAAATTCGTCGTGCAGCGTAGAGCATCCACGATTGAAAATCATAAACCAGCGATATACGATAGTCTTTAATTTGCTTCATCACCAAATCCGAATGAAGTCGAAAATTGTAAAAAATAATCGCACAAAAATGTTCACGATTTAGATCCATTTTTTTCACGAAATAAAATTTTCAAGTTAACAAATAGCGTCGATATGACAAACCGTTCGATGAAAATGTCAGAACGTGAAAAATCACGATAGTGTCACCAGATTGCAAAACTTTTGCAGTACCCTATTTAAAATTTTACATTATTGTAATTTTCGTGGGGATCTCTAATATTGTTCAAAATAAAATTAGGCATATGTTACTCGCTTATAATGTAGATTTCTGTAGGTGACAAAATTTTTAAAATCTGTTAAATAGTTTTTCAGTTTATTCGTTACAAACAAACATGCAAAAAAAAAAACCAAATCTTTCCTCTTTATAATATTAGTGTAGATGCAAATTACTGATTCTAATGAAATGTTGTGCATAATATCAATGGGGAATAAGCATTTATGCATTCTCTCTGCCAAAAAGCTTTTTTAAGAATAAGTTTTTTCTTCAGAATATATAAACAAGAAACCACACTTTAGAATTTCTTGCAATAATCTTAAAAACTAAAAACATACAACCAGCATTCACCTGCTACACGGTAGCACTGTATTTCTTATGAAAGCGGACCCATTTTCTTGGGAAACTTTTAGCGAATTTCTTTTATGGAAAGCCATGTGAAGAACGACCTACCCACCTATTTTCAGTCGTCACAATCTGTCTTCTGCCTGAGCTTGATTTGACCTTATGCCAATCAGCCTTTTCCATAATAATTGAATATTATTCATCTAAAATCACTTATCTTCATTGTACTACATGTACAATATCTCTGATCTCTGATAAAGTTAAATTCGACATTGGAAATATAATACTCGTATACATTTAACCATAATCAATTTTCTATCGGTATTCTTCAATGATTTCTATTACAACAAGAACAAGAACAACAACAACAATAACCATAATAATAACAAAGAATCCCAATTACAGGCTTACTAAACACTACAACATACAATCAATTACCAGGACAAAAACAAAATCAATCCTACACACAAAAGGATAATGCACAAAACCAAAAAGAAAAGAAAAAAATGGCAAAAATATCAATTTTATCTGTCAAATATTGACACATCAAACCTTAAACAAACCAATAAGGATATTCGTTCCCCTACGCAAAAAAAAAAAAACAAAAAAAATGACACTTATTTATTTCATTTTATTTAATAGCAATTTATTAAAGGAAGAGAAAAAAAACCAAAGAGAATGAGAAAAAAAGAGAAAAAAACAACAAGGAAAATTGGGTAAAATCACAACAATAATCACACAAAAAAAAAAGGGATTTTTACAGATCATTTCAAGGGTCCTTGACTTTTAACGTTTAGGGATGCCAAAATAACTGGATGGATAATATAAATGAATGAATGACTGAATAAGCTAGCGAATGAGTGAGTGATAGGTAGGTAGGATAGAAAGGATGATGGGTGCAGATGAATGTGTTGCACATTAAAGCAATTATCTGTATTATATAACATTATGTTTACAGTTTAATGTCAAAAAAACACTTTTTAACACAAAAAAAACAACATGAGTTTATTTGATCATTGTTAAGGGATGTGATACCTACCTACTTATGTACCTACCTAGCTACCGGATGATGCGACCGATGAACTACTAAGTGAGTTCAGTTCGGTTCTGTTCTGTTCTGTTCGGTTCTGTTGTGTTGTGATGAGATGAGTTCTTTTGAGGTGAAGTGATGCTGTTACCGATGTCTATTTGGTTCATATTTTTGGGGGGGAAAAACACAACACAACAAAACAAAACATAACGAAACGAAACGAAACCAAATGAAAGAAGGTTCAAAGTGCGTGTGAAAATAAGGTTGTTTTGTTGATATTATTGTTCTTGTTTTTTTGTTAATTTCATTGGTACTCCTGAACCTGAAATGATGCTGCGTGAACACCTTTTGTGGTGGTGTATCTACTCTATGTAAGTAGTATCTTTTAGGTGTGAAGTCAATGATTAATGCCTATAATGCCGAATTTCAGATAGATAGAGAGAGAGAGAGAGAGAGAGAGATAGAAAGTAAACAAGTGATAATAGGCGAATAGAATAGAAAAGAATAGTATATAGTCAATGAAAGTGATTAAGCGGCGCATGCGTAAAATGTTCGTCTTTATTATGATATCTTTTTTGGGTCAAAATTTGTCAATTTTTAAATGGAAAATTGCCCTTACATGTAACAATTAGTTTGATAACCAGTTAACTATTCATTTTATTAAGGTTGGCATTTGAACTCAATATAAAATATGCATATGTATGTGTTAATATTTTTTGGGATTAGATTGACAATTTCTCTAAAATCCTTATATATTGTATTTTACTTATAACTTTATTCGCAGGCACGTGTTTGAAGCTTTAGTTTTAAGAGCAATCAATACACAACAATTGAACGCACTGCAATCTTTCATCTGTACATACATTCAAAATTAATTTTCAATTGTGAAAACTCAATTTTTCATTTAACATTGCATTTCATGTTAAACAGAACCGTAAACATACAAAATTGTCGTTTCTACGACACCGAAAACCCTCAAATTATTGATGAGGTACCTCTTCACTTGACTCACAAGTGACAGTGTGGTAAGGATATGATTATCGGACCGTTTTTTTTCGAAGACGACAATAGAAACGCAATGACCGTAAATCCAGAGCGTTATCTGGCTATGATAACCGGATTTTTTTTAATCCCGATTGTTCATGAAAATGGTATGGAGCACTACAACTGGCTTCAACAAGACGGCGCACCACCACACACAGCTCATGCCACAATCGATTTTTTGAACCATTTGTTCCCCAGTTGCTTGTTATTAAAAAATGGAGATTTTGCAGGCTTTCGCGTTTGAATGATTTGTCACCGACGGACTTTTTCCTCTGGAGCTACTTGAAGTCGAAGGACCCTAGTATCGATGTAAAAGGTGCACCTCGCACTGGTCGGCCTGTCACTGAAAAAGTCGATGAAATTTTGCAACTGATGGAGCAAGACCGTCAGGAGTTAGCGGAGGCACTAAACATCAACCATATGACAGTTTGAAATCATCTAAAAAGCAGCTAGATATTTGGATGCCACATGAATTAACTCAAAGTAATTTAATTGACCTAATAACCATCAGTGAAACGCTGTTGAAACGTAACGAAATGGAACCATTTTTGAAGCGAATCATTACGGGCGATGAAAATACGAGAGTAACCAACGCAAGCGAACATGGTCAAAGGCCGGTGACCTTCCACAAACGACTTCAAAACCTGGATTGAAGGCAAACAAAGCAATGTTGAGTGTTTGGTGGGATTGGAAGTGAATTGTCTATTATGAGCTGATAAAACGTGGCGCAACAGTCAATTCGGTCCGGTGCACAACTCGACCGTTTGAATGAAGCAAGAAAGAGCGACCAGAATTGGCCAACAGAAAGGGAGTTGTTTTCCATCATGACAATGCTAGACCACACACATCTCTGATGACCCTGAACAAATTGATGGAGCTTGGTTGGGAAGTTTTGATGCATCCACCGTATATTCCGGAACTTGGACCCTCTGACTACCATAAAAAATTGACCAGCCGCAGACCCGCTAAAAATCATTTGTCCAAGTTTTTAGCTGGTAAACCACAGAAGCTCTACACCGATGGAATTATGAAGCTACCCAGAAAATGGCACAAGGTCATAGATAATAATGGCCCATATACACCTGATTGAAATTGATTTTGAATAAAGAAAGATAGGGAAGAACTAGAAATCTCTTACTCATAAAACTTGATTTGATAAATGGATTTGATGGTGATATTGTTTGTTTGTTGAGAAGCCTATGAAATGTAATTAATTGTAAAATCATACATACGTTTTCAATTTCTCTTCGATCTATGCATATATGTACATAAGTACATTTTTTTAACACAACAGAAATGTGAAATGTGTGCCGTGCCATTATTTTACAATATTATTGTAATACAATTGCAATGCATACGTGCAATTTTTTGCATCCTTATACTTTTACAATATTCCATCATAAAGGGTTGATTTTTCGATTTTTTCAAAAACAATCTATAAAAAACCAAATTAATATTTGATGCAACCCAAGAATTCTTTATGCTGTTCGTACTGTCTATATATCTGCTGTAAAATACAATAAAAAAAATATACATATTAAAGGTTACGAAGGGTTGAAAATCGATTTTAAAGTGAATTAACCATTGTCATTGTTTTTACACTGTGCGAAAAAATTATGCACATTTGTTGCATTCAATTATGTAATGTGCAACGCAGCAGGATTTCTAATTTTTGAAAATGTCACAGTGATGAAAGAGAGAGAGAGCAAGATGCGTGCAGAACACACACATACGAGTATTAGACTAATGCGTAGAGTGGTGGCAGCAGCCATTAATCAAATCCAACAGAGCATCTGGACACCTGGCACTATTGTATGGAGCACATAATGAGAACTTCTAGTGTTTCTTGAAATAACCGCGAATTTAAATATTATTCATTAAGAAGGTATTCACTTTGAGTCAGCTACCTAACAAAGGGAACATGCAAGCTTCCTTAAATGAACTTCGTTTCTTTCTCTAGTATCTTAAAGTACAAGTTCTCTGTTTTTATTGAAATAATATATAATTTGATAATTTTTTCCAATTCTCTTCAGCATATAATATCGATTAAGAATACATAAAAAGATCTCTTAACATTCTATTTAGAACTCTCCATTTCAACAAGCGGAAGTCTGCTTCTATTGACAAAAATTAAGAACCATTGAAGAATGAAGAATTTTTCTACTTACTGAGAAAAAGCAAATAGATCATTCGTTCGCTCTTTGACATAGCATACATAAGTACTAAATAGTATAGTACTCTCTTTACCCTATAATGCATAATGTAATGCACTTTGAGGGGGTTAAAAAGATACACCAATAATACCAATACCCAAATCTGAATAAACTGAAAATGCAGATTTTTCATGTTGCAAAAAAAAAAAAAATAAGAAAAAAATGTAGTGAACATAAAAGGATAAAAAGGATTGCATTATTTATACTTTTCTATTCTTTCCCTTTTGAAGAATGAAAATTATTTAGACCCTAAGCAAAGGGATTTATAATATTATTTATTAGGAGCAACTGAACTCAACTCAAATTAAATGAATAGAATTTTTCATGAGTGCAGCAGCAAATGTTTTCATTTAATATTATGTCCTGCAGGATCTGTATCCTGTATAGTACAAATACAGGTAGAAGCCACCAAATATTGAAATTATTCAAATGATGATGATGATGGTGATGGTGATGAGCCAAACGCATTCACCCCTCTTCGTCACTTCGTATATGCGCCTACCCCGCACATTATGCAAAAAATCAAAATCAAAAACAAAATCCTTTTGGCAATATCCTGCCGTGTGTGCGTATTCTATTATTATTATTATTATTCCGTCCATCCTTCCTTCCTTCCTTCACTCGATGTGTCCCGTTTCGTTATATATATATGTGAATTTTTCATTTTATTCAAACAGACACACAGAGACAAGAAAATATTGCAAGTAAAATTTCAACTCGTTTGGCTTCGCTTCGGTTCAGTTCGGTTCGTTACGTTTCGTCCTGTGGCTCAGTTTCGAATTTATAATCGAACGAGTGAATATACGTGATGATGATAAAAAAAAAGCCGCTTTAAAGGACATCTGCGTTTTCACTATCATATGTACGTATAATACGGAATATATGTTTGTATTTGTGTTTGCATTTGAAGGTAAAAAAAATTAAAAAGAGGAATTCGCGGCATTCAAATGCGACCGCATTTTATTTTTTGGACACACTTTTTACATACTATCGAAATCAAAATGAATACAGGAAATTTGTGAGGCAAACAAGCGGGCTGGCATGCGACCAGAACAGAAAGTCCCATCCATCCCATCATCATTATCACATGAATACAATATATTTAATTTGCACCTTGTTTACTTGTAATTCTATATACATATGTAGGTATTCTTTATTCATCTGAATGTTATACAATCATATTACTTATGCATACATATACTTACTTACAATACATACAGTATACTCGTATTGTAGTAAGAAGAGAAAATGCTGGTCTCTAACAATATGCGAGTAAAAAACATAAAATTACTCAATTTCGAATTCAATACGCTTCTGTTTGATTTGGTTTGGTTTGGTTGACTCATGTTATACGTTAAAGTTATGTTAATGAGAAAGCTGAACAGGATAAAAAAGATAATACAATAGTTTGCTGCTTTCATTCCCACCTTAATTCCTAACATTTTGTTGGCTATATCTATCCAAGTTGCAGCACCCGCATATCATTTTAAAAACAATACATAAACCTTTCTTTTTGTTTCTTTAACACTAAATAAGTCAGTATGTATAATGTAAGAAACACCTTTCGTACACAACATTTGTTAATATAGGGAAATATAGGTACTATATGATGGTGGTCAAGGCAAAAGGCGAGCGTTCACAAAATTTCTAAATACAAATATGTATAGATGGTAATTGAGTGTGGTTTTCGGTTTGCGTTTATATTGAACTAGCATGCTTTGCTACGCCCTGATGTTAGTGCGTTCAAACCCTGCAGTATAAATCACTGGCTTAAAACTGGTTCGTGCCTAGTCCTTTTGGAACCAGTACTAGTTTCAACTATCTCGTTTTACATATATTCCATGATGATATCATTGGAAGGGGTCAATTTCCATCGCTTGCATAACCGTTCTCCAGTCATGTCACCGTTCATTGCCACCGCATGCATTACCGTTCTCCAGTCGTGTCATCAGTCAATGCCAATGACTGCATTTCATGCGGCTAGTGAATTCACTAGCCACCAGATACTGCTGGGTATATTTTCTTCTATCAAAAACAGTATAAGTATGTATCATTATCGGTTCGACGGTGTAAAAGGTGATCTCTCCAGCATCACCTAGTAGTGAGTTATAAGAAATTGCAACTGCCAATTTTCATGGTGATATGGCATCTGAGTATATCAATCTCGTACTTATGTATATGCGGACATCCATAGACAAATTTTAATCACCCAGCCCTGCGTTGCACTGTCCACAGAATCAATCAATTTTTGAATTTGTGTGAAACAAATTAATTTCCATACGATCATGAATAAAAAAAATCGATCAAGTGAGACTCGGACTCGCACACGAAGGGTTCCGTACCACCGCACAAGGTTTTGACACTATGTATGCAAATTCGTTGGACGTAAAGCTTGTACCTCTGTCTGAAGTTATGTAAAATTAAGTTATTTGTTTCTGTCGAAAAAGTGAAATTTTTATCACCCAAAAGTATGCAACAAAAAAAATTATCCAAAATGAATCCACATGGCTACTGAATATGGATCACACATTTATAGTGTCCTAATTTCAGTTCGATAAGATAGAAAACAAAAAAGTTTGTCTAATAACAACATTAATTTAAATTTAGATCTGTATGGGGACCCCTCTACGTTCTTAACATTATTTTATTTTTATATTTCTTATCGTTATACACGCAATTGAATCTCGCACTCCGTGAAAATTTGTAATCTCTACCTATGACGGTTCATGAGATACAACCGGAGTTGGACGGACGGCGGAAGTTTAGTAATAGGATCCCATTAGCACCCTTTGGGTACGCAACCTTAAAAATTAAATTAAAATCAAAAAGATATGTTTTACAAGAGATTAATTGATTGATATACAAAATTTTATCCACCAATTTTTCCGCACCAAACTTCACTAGAACACTCTCCACACTATGCTAGAGTTTTCTGGAAAATTTCATCAAAATCGGTTCAGCAGAATCTAATGGAAACATACATACTTTCATCCAATTTTCAATCAAATATCCAACGTTGGTATTGGAACCTCAGTTATGAGATATTCCAGAGATTTAAATTTTAGATCAAAGTCGGGTCTTATTTTTTTTTTTTTGTAATCAACCGGGTCTCTCTTTGATTTCATTATTAACTAGCATTGACCTACGCGCGTTGCTCCGACTTTGAAGTTATGTTAATTGCTGTTTTTCATACAATGAACACAGCGTTTGAGCGACCCGCGCACTTCCCTTCTCCATAAACGCAAATTGAGAGAGAATGTTTTGTAGTCGTTATGCATCGTGTAATAACCAACGAAACACACTCTCTCTCTCTCTTGCCCCGCTCTCAATGAGCATCATATACGGAGACAAGAAAACAAAAAGCGCAATACTATTCTACGAACGAAAAAACGTACAAACCGTTTTGTGCTTGGTCTTGCAGTGATTTTGCAAAGACTTAATACTTAAAACTAAAATATATTTAAATTTAAAAAACGAAAAAAATAAGTACGCAACTCGATTCATTAACATTCATTTGTTGTTTTAAAAAAAAATTATTAAAATTGGCTTAGGTTGCGTTAGTTAAAAAAATGTTAAAAATTTGGTAAAAAACTGCCAGTATCTCAATAACAATGCCACCTATCGGGTCTAACTGTAGCTTAAACCCATATTGGTGACCCCATAAGTACAACAAAAAAAATTTCTTCAAAATCGGTACAGACATTTAGGAGAAAAAGAGTCACAAAATTTCGTACATTCGAATTTTATGTATAAAGATTTATTTAATTAATTTCAAATCTAGGTTATATACATATGTATGTATATAATTACTTATAATACTGATAAAAAGCATTAGTGAGGATACATTGGTATCATTACCAAAGACTTTATCCGGAAATATACATCCATGTTGCTTATTATGGATTATTTTACTTAATGGCAAGCAAAGTGCATGGCACTTTTTGAGCAAACGGTAAAGGTAGTCTCTGAATTGTTAATTCAATGAAATATTCAGCCGATTTCGAGTGCGCTTCATGTTACATTCAAGTCAGAGGTTTTCCAATGATGTCTTCTCAATAAACGAGGACTACACCACTGCATTCCCAATCCAATCAGATGCGATGCGATGTTTGAGCGATTTAACAGAACTTTTTCAAATTACCTTGACAAAACCATTGCTACAAATCAAAGTAATTGGGACCAGTTATTGGCGTTGGCCCTGTGGGTCTATCATTCAGTCGTTCATGAATTTATGGATTACACTCCAGCTATGCTTGTGATGGGTTAGAAGCAAAGATTGCCATGCGAGCTGTTGAATTAGGTGGAAATTCTGCTAAGCCGCGAAGCAAAAGGACATTTGGTTAGGGCTAAAGAGAGATATTATTTACAAGAAAATGCAGTTTGATGCTGGAAAGGAAACCTGGTTCTATTCTACTACCATACTTTTAGGTCGTTGTCCAAATTTACAATCGGATTGGTTAGGACCTGGTTTCCAAAATAAGGCTTCCTGGGAAACGTAGCACAGTCTCCAATCATACAAATATATGTTGTCAACACAGTTGACACGGCATAATGATTTGTGAATAGTACCAAACTTCAAATTTTATGGCATTCTGACAATTCATTTACAGGATATAGTGGTTTCAGTGACCCCAGTTTTGTAATTTGCAAAATTTTTGATTGAAGAACAGAAATTTAGCACAAATGATGAAGTGATTACCGAAACTGAGAGCGATGAAAAATCATTCCTAAAACATGGCATTGAAAAGTTAAAGGTGCATAGAAATTGGTATATCAGTAAATAAAAACACTGATTAAATCTAAATAAAATTTAATAATGTAATGAACTTAACTTATTTATTCTGTGGGTGAAGGGGGACACATGGGGTCCTTATACCATACATAACATTTAATATTCAATTGAATTTTCTTTCCTCCTTTAACTCTAATAATAATAGTCTGCAAAAAACATGTGTCCATGATAAAGAAGAAAGAAAAGAAAGTGGTAAGCAGGAGGACGATGACGACAACAAGGACAAGGATGACTGTATTAAAAGGATAGAAATATTTGTTTGTTTGCTTCTTTGTTTGTTTGTTTATTTGTCTTTTGTCTGTCAATATGAGAGTATTTTTTTTTTTTTTTTTTTTGTATTGTATATTTGTTATTATTGTGTTATTCTTGTTTCTGTTGTCGTCAATTTAATGGCCAACATCAAAACAACACTTAAAAAAATAACAAATGCATGTCAAAAGGAAATGAACAAAAAAAAAAAACAGAAATTCTTCGATTAGCTCTACCCACTAACCAAGCAATTTTGGGGGTAGTTGGAGTGATCCCACACAAGCAATTGATGAAATGCTGGACGGGGGGATAAATAGCACTTAAAGGGTGTATATTTAGGCATATGAGGCCAATAATAACAAATAGCATCAACAACGAAAAAATGCAAATAGTAACAGTCACGACCCAACAATATACTTATGTATGGTTTTGTCTCGACACTGCTGCTGCCCTCGCCTGCCCTCCTGGGTAACTACAAAAAAATAAAAAAAACAGGGAAGCAAAAACCTCAATATAAAATAAGCTCAAACGAAAAGATGAAGAAAAAAAATGAATTTATAATAATAACAATTCAAAAAAAAAAAAAATATATTATCCATAAGAAACCAAAGGCCACACAGAATGTTGTTGTTGTTGTTGTTGTTGTCGTCGTCGCACAACATATGAGTAAAAGGATATGCGAAAGGATTGAGCCAAGACGAGCCGATGACGCCAATCTAAATAAGACCATTGATCACAAAACAACTACAACAAAAACCATAAAAAAAAATCGCAAAATGGTAAAAAAAAAATTGTAGCAATAATAATGGCGAAAAATCACCCTCAAAAAAGCAAATAAACACAGAACACAAAACACACAAATAAACAAACAAAAAAAGAACACACTCAGTGAACTAATATGGCCACCACCAACGTCCAATCGACCGACCCTTCGACCAACCAACCGACCGACCGAACGAGCGAACGACTAACAGAAAAAACGACCAACGACCGGCCAAGCAAGTGAATGGCGAACGAACCAACCAACCAAACACCCACCCACCCAGAAACATACGAATCATCACAGAATCGCAGCCATTGTCCTGCTGAAGGCTGCAGGCCAGGACAAAGTCCGTAGCCATTGCCATAGCCATAGCCATAGTCATAGTCCTAAGATGCGACAACAACGAAGCTTGTCGTATTCGTAACGAGATATTTCGACCAAATGTTGCTAAGTCGTCCACCCTCTCTCCTCTCCTCTCCTACCCGCAACCATACCAAATGCGCCATTTGGCCAGGGCCATTGATAAGTGGAAGTATGAGGTTGCGGTCTATTGTAGTATTGTAGTATTGACTCTCTTCGAAAGCGCTCATTTGGGGGCCAAGGGGGTTTTAGCAAATTTTGCTATGTCGGTCTCGTCTTTGTCGTATTGGCAACGAAAGGGTCGACAATATGCATGTATGTACATGTGTGTATATGTTTTCCTGAATGTATTAGTTCCGATTTCGTTCGCATCACATGGTCCTCACATTCTGGCTATAATGGCCACAATTCTCGTTTCTTGTTGTTGTTGTTGTTGTTGCGATGTTGTTCTTGATGTTGTTATGGCAAAAAGTTTGTTACGTGAGGGTCGCACACTCACATTCTACACTCATATATACATACATACATACATACATATACACATATACATATATTTTTATACACATTTATATGTTCTTTTACTCGTTGAGTTGGACATGCTTACGCCTGGCTTGGTCCTTTGGTCCTTTTTGCATCAAAGAAAAGTTTAGAAATAGCAAAAATAAAATGAAAATGAAATGAAAAAAAAAAAAAAACACGAATGCCAACAACAACAGACACAAACACACTCACACTTTTTACTAATACACCTGCCCATAACATATGTACATATATACATATATGTATATGTACATCACTCCCACACAAACCCACACCCACACCCACACCCAAAACAAATAAAAAACGTGGTTGCGCAAATATCCTGTCCTGTCCTGTCCTTTCGCGTTGCCTTGGTCGTTTGTTTGTCGCTTGCATCCTGTTTTTATTTGCAATTGGACAGCCAAAGCACACATACAATAGACACATATGCGTCGTCATGGTCTTTGCTACTACACATCTAAGTACTACATCCACATTCACATCCATTTCCCCATTCTTATTCCCTTTCTTATGGTACAATATTCGTACTACAAGTAGTATAGTACGTAACTGCGCTTCAATGAGTTTTTCCTTTAGCTACGCTGTCTCATATTCTACTGCTCCTCTTACTTTTCTTTACCATCATTTCCATCATTCAGCTCAGATCTGTTCTGTTCTTTAGAAGCTTCTCCACAAACTCATCTCTCCAACAGCAAATTTTACCTTAGCTAGAACAGCGGTTCTTAAGGTTATACTTTTATCTCGCGTTAAACAGCATTAAATTGATCCGTATTTTTTTTTTTGTGGAACAAGGATTTTTTTGATTTTTAATCCTATATGCCTAACATATATCATGTAAGTCCCAAATTATAATGTGTACTTTATAACAACTCCCTTCCTGGTTATTTTTTTGCTTTCAAATCTTCCTTTGCCTATAATTTCCAATCTTGCTAATGGAAGTAACATCAAAAACTCCCTAAAATACATAAAACTCACTTCATCATTCAACAAAAAAATAATACTTCTTTCGCTTTATCTTTAACCAAAAGTTTAAGGTACTGTATTATGCATATATCCTTAGGATAACACTAGATTAGATTACCCTTATTTTGGAACCTACGAGTTTTTTCAGTAATTACACTTGGAATTTTGTTTTTTTCCTCCTAGATTTTTAAATTCCAGGTGTAAAGGCGGATACTTTACCGGCAGATAGTTTACTCGGCAAAAAGTTGTTCGCCTAGTTAGAATATAGGGTCCCATAAAAAAATGAGACCAGATACGCATTTTTCAAACGACTTTGTGAAGTCATTTCGGATCCCAAGCTTGAAGAGATTAACCAGCCAGTTGGTGACACAAAGCATACTGCGCATAAAATTCAGATTTAGCTGTCAGAGTTATTATAATAGGTGAACGTATGGCCGGACCAAAGCCCTGACTTCTATTTAAGCGAAAATCTGTGGTCATTAGAGAAGTGGAGGAGCTTCCAAATTCCAATAGAGCGCCCACTATTAACTTTGGGGGAGAATGCAGTATAACTGGAATAATATTCATAAAATGGTAGAATTGCTATGCCTGATAATGTGTACTGATTAAACAACAATAAGCAATAATCTTCTTTAGTGGACACCGAGGTTTAAGAACCGCTGTTATAGTAGTTTGAAAACCACCAAACCCCACCATCTTCAGTTTCCATGTATCCTTGTTCTCCTTAAACAGTTTCTGCTGCTCTCATTCTTCTTCTCTTCTCTCTTCCCTTACTCATCTACTTATATTACTTTTTTTCCTTTTACTATATAGCAACGTAGAGCGTTTGAAATTCGACGAAGCGCAGAGTTCACTCAAATGTAATTTTATTGCTTTTTCCAAAAAAATGTATCCTTTCTATTATCCTGCTGCTGATTCTGCTATTGCTTAGCGTTCATTCCATTACTATAGTAGTACTTTGTTGATTCTTTTACGTTTCCGAAAATATGTTTCAAATAAATAAAATTGGGTTGTGGAAAATCTGAATGTAAACGCTTACACATATGTATTTATTGATTATACTAATTATGAAGCACAACATAGAAGAAAAGTCACAAATTTTGATCCAATATTAAGGAATTAGATCAGTCAACCTAAAACAAATTAATCTAAATCAGCTTATACTAATTTGTACTCGTATACTACCTCCTAGAATAGTGTGAGTAGCTTTTGTCAATACTAATGTAAATAAAAAGGGTTCCATAGTCATGTCAAAATGTAACAGTAGCGCTGTTGGTGTCACCAAAGTCATAGTGGGAAGGACGTTGAAAAAGATGAAATAATTATGAAAATGCGTATTTCTTGAGAACGACTTGAGCGATTCTGCTGATTTTTTGTTGTTGTTGTGTTCGTTGAAAATGCTACCCCTCAAAGTATACTTAACTATTTTATTTATTCAGATTTTTAATACAAAAATTCGAAATTTGAGGGATTTTTTTGAAAAGGTTATAAGAAAAATTAGAATCTTAGAACATAAAATTTTATAGTTGTGGCACTCGAAAAACTAAGGTGGGTAGTAGATTTTCTAGAATAACTTAAAAATGCCATTATCTCGAAAGAGATTAGACACTTTTACGAGGTCATATTTAGTTCTATCAGCCCTACGAAGCAGGTAATTAGTGTCAAGATGCATGTTGTCTATATTTACTGATGGGTCCAAGATTGCAAAAACACAATTCAACGAGTCCTTTTAACACAAATGAAATTCCTAATTTGTAGTTTTTCTCAAGACCCACCAGACCCTCTATTTGGTCTATCTACATAATATCATCCATCTTTAGTTTAAGGTAGATAAGAAATAGGTTCTTTACCAGATTATATCATCTTTCAATAGAGGATTGTTTTATAAAACTTTAAGCTAGAATATTTTGGATGCCACTTATGAGTGAGTAATATCATTTATGGAATCTATCAATATACAATACCCTATAAACTTAAGTAGAGTAGGACTTAAGTATTAAATGAAATTTATAAAATTTATGATAGTTTAAATTTCTAAAACAGGATCCGTGTAGGTTAAAACCTCACCAATCTAAACAAAAACTCACCCACATATGTTGGTTGATTGGTTGGTTGGTTGGTTGGTTTGTTTGTATGTAGTAAGTACTATGTGTACATACTCGTATATGTATGTACATGTGCAACTGAGGCTTATCCTGTGGCTAATGTTGTTGTTGTTGTTGTTGTCCACTGAAGTTGACGGTGGAAAAAATATTAGTTCTGTCAAAATAAATTTCTTTGAGTTATGTCATCCCATTTTACGGACTTGACACACATACGACGATGATGATGATGATGACGATGACGATGACGATGAGGATGAGGATGAGGATGAGAATGAGAATGACTATGACGATGACGACAAAGATGAAGACGATGAAATAGCAAAGAATCAAGGCAACAAACAAATGAATGAACAAAAGGATGGTATCTCTCTCTTTGCTTCCCTCCCCCAGGTACAAAGGAAAAGAGGGAACGCCATGAAATTTGTCCATGCGAAGAAGAATTTATCGTAACTCATATGATTCTTACTCTTATTCTTGGTTTTCTTATTGTTTATTGTTTGTATTTGAGATTTCAAAGTTCAGGTGGCAGTGGTGGTCGGTCGATGAAACCATAGATGGATGGACGGACAGACGTCCTAAGGAAGGGCCAACAGCGTAAGCTGCACAGCATCACGGTGTGTGTTTTATGGTGTCAAACAACTTTGTGGTTAGCCTATTATGGCGGGGGCCCTGCTGAAGTTTAAACAAACAGTTAAGATTTTGGAAAAAAAAACAAAGGTAGTCCAAAATGGAAACGCAGTCACATGTCACAAACTTTCTGTGTTCATTTCTTTTGCTTTCGTTTCGTTGTGAATTGCGATAAATCTGTTTCTGATTGTTTTTCATTGCTTTCTTCGGTCTCCATTCATTCCATCAATTGCATTATTTGCCGACGCCTCTTTTTCATCTCTATCCCTCCCTCCCTTCAATACATTTTATATAGTAATTCCATTAAATTTTTTTAGAACCTCAGCACAATTGTTCATATTCGACTTTTGTCAGTCATTGTATCTTGTTCTTGTTCTTCTTTATTATTATTATTGTATTATTGCATTTGAAAGGTGACCAGAATTGCTCATCATTGAATCATAACATATACTAACATAGTACCGTTAGTTTTCGTTTGTTATTCTACACTGCCCACAAAGATTTATGAAATTGAATGAAATAAAAGAAGGATACACAAAGAACTCTGGGAATCTCATACACTTGAACTCTTTCTCTTCATCTCTACCTCTTTCTCTGCCTCCCCCTTTGCTCACTATAGTTTAGACATATATGCATATGATGGTGGAAATGTCGTTCTCTATTACACTATTTTGACAGTATTGAAAAGTGGGCAAGGTACAGCGTAGCACGGCGCGGCTGTGCCAGGTTGACATGTACAAAAAAAAAAAAAAAAAAAACACACAGACCCACACAAATGATGAGATGAAATTCCTGTGCGTGAAAAAGGGGGCAAGATTCATTTGAGGTAGCTTGGTCACAGCTTGATGATGACAATGTGTTCTGACAGCCCCTTGGCGGCATCAGTGACTGTGATTTACAAAAGACAAGACGTAACCAAGAAACATATCATATCACGAACGATGATGTCCTCCTCTTCAACTTTAGATGATGTTAAAAAAATGATGACGAGAAATTGCAAATTTTGTGAAAGCAAAAAAAAAAAAAACAAAATGAAAAGAAAAAATAAGAAAAATAATAAATAAATAAATGTGAAATATAAGTCTGGATGGCTCGATGGCTGGCTGGCTGGCTGGCTGGCTGACTGGGATGGTTGATCTCAAGACTCATACTCATACTCACACCGATAACCATACCCAGCAACCCCACAAAAACAGTCAACGCATGTTCTTGTCCATGTGATTTCGGCCTATGTACATTGTATGTAGAATATTTATATATGTGAGTTGAACACTTGAATGTGGTGGAGAATGGTAAAAATCTCAGTCATCCGTCATCTAAATAGGTTTTCACACAAACACACACACACACACACACATATATATACACGCATTCAAACATCTTTTTATTTAGAAATTTTATTTATTTATTTTGCCAATTTTTTTTTGTAATTTTTTTTTTTTGTTACATTTTGTGGTTATATCAAATTACATGACATTATGTACACATTTCTTCCGGTTTCCCCTTTTTTCTTCCTTTTATTTTTTAGTCCAAGAAGGCGGATCAAATCTTAACGTAATTTATGTTCATCTGAAGACATTTGTGGTTTGTCTTTTAGTCGAAGTACTAGCAGTAGTAGTGGCAGTGGTGGTACAAGTTGAGGGCGTTAAGAATAATAAAGACTGCTAATGGTCAGTGTTAGTGGTGTTTCTTTGAATTGTGAAGAAAAATGTCTTGCTGGATTCCCACCTAGTCTACATGTAAGAATCATAAGAACCGTTTCGATGATAGCCAAGGTAAGGTCGAAGGCGAACACTGATGCCAAGATCAATCTTAAGGCAGTCTGTCTATCTTATGCTTTATAAAAGTTTTATTTGCGATGAGTTAAAATGTGAACTAAACTAAGTACTTTGGCTTGTGTTTGGAAATGTTAAATAGAATAGAATTGATATTGACAGCTCCTTTATCTGCCTTGTCGTTCCCAAAATACCCACTGTGCCCAGATCTCTAACTAAGTTTGACATAATTGTTTGCTGCCTGCATTATTGTGTCTATCTGAGTATCTTAAATTGTGACAAATTCCCATACACACGTTACTACAAGACAATAATACCCACTAGTACAATATACTATAGTACACTAAAGTCAGGCAAGCCACCACACCATGGTATGCCAAACACTTTACATTGTCTTTGTTTTAAGCTTCGATTACATTGAGTGAGTTTACAATCTACTAGCCAGCGCATTGACATGCATATAAATTGGCTTATGCGATAATGATGATGACTTACAAAACTTTACACTCGCTTAATGTCATCGACGCTTTACTAGCAAATAGTGAATTCGCTATCCAGTAGTATGTAAACTCGCTCAATGTCATCGACTAACAAGCCCAAACGCCAGCGAGTAGCAGTCAAAATAACCAGTCTATTAACTTTTCTTGGTAGATTGTTTACAATATACTTGTAACTAGTCAATATGATTACACTGGGCAAGTTTACTAGAAGATAGTGAATTTGCTGGCTAGTAGATTGTAAACTCGTCATTAAGTTAAATCAAATCAAGAGAATTGCACCTATAATTTACTGTTAAATCTGATGCACCACTAATGGAATGCAATATTTGGTATAATCAAACGACAAATGCAATACTTTCAGTGAGTAACAATACTGATGAACTTTCTCTATCAAATAAACATGTCTCATGTCTTTCACTTCCGGAATAAAATCTTGATGCAACTAATCAAGGATCTTGCTGTCAATACAAGCCCTATTTGAAACAACTATTCAGAACTTCTTAAGAAAGGAATAGGGAAGTCTTAGCAAATTCGGCTATTCGTATTACACACATGTATTGACGAACATTTTCAAGGTATGCATCGTGTTCGTGTTGTTGTGATTCTGTTGTTTTAAATAGTTGCATTCATTACTTGGTCTTGTCAAGGCAGCCGCAACTGTCAATGAGTGAGTGTTTCACTATTCATCTGATCACGCCTTTTGCTTAGTCATAAACATTTTGCATCATCGCTTTCAGTGGTAACTTTCTCTTATCGTTTAACTTCACCTTCTCTGATCTTCTCTTCCTTTGTGTTGATGTTTAATTCATCCGAGTTAATGAGATTTGCATACCTTTAAACTCATGATGCTAAGAGAAAGCGAAAGCCTTACAGGTGTGTCACAGAAATCGCTTTCACCTCAATGTTCTGGCGACTACAAAGCCTAAAAATATGAAATTAAAATTTTCATAATTTTAGTTTACAAGTATCAATACTCAATAATAAAAGTATCAGAGATGTCACAAAAATCGAAAAAAAATTGAAATTGAGGCGAAAGCGATTTCTGTGACACACCTGTTAGTTTCATTATATAATTGACCAAGAATTTACTAAGTAAGTAGTAGTATTGTAATTCTTGTGTCAAATTTCCTAACTATCTTCTTATCATAAAAATATACAAAAAATCGGTAAAATTCGAGTCGGAATTCATTCATATGCAAATTCATTGGACGTAAAGCTTGTATCTCTCAGCTCCTAAAAGTATACTACAACAAAATTAACCCAAATGAGAAACAAAAGAAAAACTGCACGCAGTGAATATTGGGGTCCCCCTTTAATTTTTTAACTTTATTTGATTTCACACACTATGTAAAAATTTTAACTATATAATTATTATGGTTCATGAGATAGACCCCACTGTCGGAAGAACGGGTGGACGGACGCAGGGACAGCTTAGACTTATTGATAGGATCCTGTTGGCACCCTTTGGGTATGGAGCCCTAAAAAGAATACATAAAGGAAGAAAATATCAGTGCACTTATTAAATTTTAAATAGTTTCAATTTTACAAGCATAAATTGATGTTTAATGGTCTCGAACACGAACTGGTCCTCAATTTAGATTAAGTCAGGACTAAAATTTGCATATTTCTTAATGAAAAGCATTCCTTTGTAATTCCTGTTTTGTAAATTGTGGCGTCATCTTGTTGAAATGTCCAGTTTCCCCCCTTAAGTTCGTTGACAAACTCAATTAATGTGGTGGCAAACAATTCTACATATGTAAACCTGAGAATTCGTTTTGACCAGTATAAAGCATATTGGAGACAAACGAAAAAACAACCCAAATAATGATCGACCCACCATCATGGTTCCGCTTTAGTCGGGTCTGTCGTGGATTCCTTTAATTGCTCCAGTACTTCTGGTGGATGGCTGTATCATCTGAATTAAATTATGTTTCATTAGAAAAAAACTCTTTGTCGAAACTCTTTTGTACAAAATTTTTATAAGTCGTCAAATGCCAAATATATGTCGGCGTAAAAATTTTTTGGTTTGTGTATGCTGGAAGTATGATAAACCTGCTTATCTTCTACTAAGAAGGTGCCTTATTTAGCTCCGAGCTTCCCGGTGGCATCGTTTGTCTTTTTAAAAAAATCAGAATCGTCTTTCTATGGCTATTAACTCTAATTCCAAATGTTCCAAGGATAATTTAATGTGCTAAGTGCAACGTACAAAAAAAATTAAATTTTTTTTTTTTTTTGGTGCGTCAAGATTTCTTCAAATATTTGAATAATATATGTATAAATATAATGTATATAATATTGCATTTGGAGCCTGCTTCCCAATACTTGAACTTAGACCCCATGTGCCTTTCGATGTAAAAGCACCCATCACCGTAACGCATGTTCCAGCAAAATTGTATTTGGAAAATTTAAGAGAATTCTTTAAAATATCAATCCAATACAATTGGCTACCATCTTTGCCAAATTAACAAATTGTGTCAAACAGATGATAATTAGCAAACCATCATGAGTATTTCCAGAAAGACTTACAAGAAGAACTTATTGACTCCCGTGATTTGGCAACATATCTTAGTACGTGGTGGAGCAATCTCGCTGACTCATATGCATTTTGTGTTTAGCTTCCTCAGGTATGTACGGAGTAGGGATATTCACTTCTGAGTCCACAATTATGAAATGGTGGGGACATTTGTAAGATGACAATTACTGAGTAGAGTTTATTTCACATTAGCGCAGAATCTTCTCGCCGTGATTTGACAACATATCTTAGTACGTGGTGGAGCAATCTCGCTGCAGACGTGTTTCAATTGTTCAAGACCTAACTTCTGTTATGGAGGGGTGGTATATGCCGACAAATCACAATCCTGTGGAGCACTTCCCAGCGAGCACGTCGAGTCGAGACTGTGGCTTCATGGACAAAGTTTTCTTACAGAATTCAGGGATGCATGGCCAAAACTATGTGCTGTTATACTAGCTGACACACTACAGTGCCTGATTTAACTGTTGAACCCGTAACCGGAGCGCCTTGGATGGACTTTTTAATGCATGTTTAAACATATACATACACCTGAGATTGATGCCAGAAAGATTTATTAGAATTAGTCCGAAATCTAAAATGATAAATGAAATAAACACTGCTAATTGTCATCAGATTGTGGACACAGAAGTGAAAATTCCTACTCCATACACACCTGAGGAAGCTGTACTCAAAATACATATGAGTCATGAAAAACTCAATGGAAAACAAGTAAAACAATTGTATTTCAGCAGTACAGGAAGAAGCATTTACCATAATATAAGTATGAGCCCATATTTCATCTTCGACAGATATATCAACCCTCTATATAAGGATGTGTGTGAATGATGATTGCTTGGTATGAACACAGGATGACGTTATAGATGTCGTGTTTTAAGGATACATATTTTAATTTTCATTTACCAACACTTCAATGGTGGTTTGTGTCCAGCATAAGCAAAGCAGTGTCAATAATAATTTTAAGATCAAAGCTCCATGCACTTTCAAAAGTATTGTAGCAAAGACAATTAATCATAAAGACTTGACAAATCGTACTCCTTACATTCCCTAAATTCAATCGAACCATCATTTTTACTCAAATAGAAAATACTTACAATGATATGAAAAACTTAAGAATTCATTATAAGTATTTCAATTTATAAATTTTATAGATGAATACACCGTGAGCTAAGACATTTCACATTATTAATAAGCAAGGGCGTAGCCTGGTACTGGCAGGGTACAAATATTTTAGTACTTATGAAAATTGTTACGAATAGGCGTAATGAGGCTTGATGAGAAACTTCTTTGGAATAGTCACCTACAATTCCTAATTAACAAGGCTAGGGCAATTATATGGACCAGAAACAGACTTGAGACTGATACCAGGAACCAATCATTTCATATGCTGCATCTATCCGGTGCTCTAAATTAAACAAAAGCACAGCTCATTTAAAGATTATGTCTATATAATTGAAGCTATAAGGTCATCTCCAACAGCTGCCCTTGATACACTGCTCATCCTAGCAAATGATAGTGACTCGGTAGGTCTCAGGCAATCCCTACGGAGGGATGAGCTCAACCTGAGCATTACCTACTCCTTCATTAGCAACATCTGGCTTACTAAATTCAACTTTAAACAAAATTTTGAAGTTACATTTCCAGGCTGGGAACAGTATATAAAAATGATTATAAAATGGACACAGGTATTGGAGCAGGTGTCTACGGTTTAAATTCTAAAAAACGCATATTTAGCAGTTTTAGTTTTCCAGAAAAGAAATAAAGTGTGACACTGCTAATAAGCACATATACATTCATTCTGATAGCAAGGCTGTACTACAAGCACTCAATGCTTTTGAGTTCAATTCGAAGTTGGTTTGGGTTTGCTTGATGTTACTCAAAAGACTGGCATCGAACAATCATGTTAATCTAATATGGGACCTTCTTGAAAACGAAAAATAGGATGATATCGCCGAGAAAGGATCTGCAAACTTACTCATTGGATCATTCTGTGGAGTGCCTTGGAGTTCGACAAAAACTAGACTTAAACAATTTCTCGATGACAAATCGCAGGGCTATTGGGTAAGCACGAAGAATTTTAGAGTGACTAAACTCCCAACTAGATCTCGCAAAAGAACACTGGAATTACTGGGACTAACACGGGCAGGTATTCAGTTTCTTGATAGGACATTGCAGAGTAATAAAACATTTACATAACTTGCGGATCAGTAGTAGCGATCTGTGTAGACTGTGTAATGAACAAGAGGAGTCAGCAGAGCACTTACTATGTCACTGCCTTATCTGAACCAGACTCCGCCACCTTGGAAACCAGTACCTTAAAGCAGTTGTCTTCGAAGAAAATCTTGGAATTCCTAATGAATACCAGAATTTCGGAGGAACTGCGATTACGACCCACTTGCGACAGCAGAGGCTATGTGAAGAAGAAGTAAGTCATCACAAGGGAATCCTTCCAGTGCAATTAATACCCACTTCTCTGTTTCAGAACTGCGTCATACAACTATTGTTAATTAACATACAAAAAACCAAACAATTTTGTTTCACACTTTAAAAAAAAATTTTCGCGCCAACACAACATTCATGAAAAATACATCATATAAAATGACATCATGAGGACAGTACCAAAGGCTATATCATTTTTCTATGTCATCGAAAAATTACATCATTTTTTTTTTTCATCTAGTTTTTAGTCGTGTGTGGACAGTTCATCATATAATATGATGAAAATTTTAAAAAAATGACGTATTTCATATTATCAGGTGTGTCACAGAGAGAAATTGAAATTGAATTGATTTCAAAGCCTAAAAATATGCAATTAAAAATCGTGGGGCAGCACCTTTACTTTTTGATTGTGTTTTTCTTGTTTAGTAACATGGCCATACTTTTTCAAACAATTTGGCCATATTTTTTCAATCAACTTGGCTACACTGTTTTACAATGACGCGAGAGATTGCCTGTGGACTCTTCAATTTCCATTTTTATTTCATTTATTATTTAATTTGTCCAATAATTTTACATGAAAAAGAAAGATATTTAATAAACAAAATATGAAATGGATAACAAATACCACCACAGTCACACAATACAAGCAAGCAATTGATTTCATAACAATAATTTTTAAATTTTAAATGCATTTCCCCGTTATGTTCAATACTGCGTTACGCTCAAACTACACGCCATCCGTCGGCGGCGTTTATGTGTCCTGCGTTTCTTGCGGTGCATACGTCAAACTATATAGCAGCTGCCGACTGCGTAAACAGAATAGAACGCGAATTTAAATTGCAAACAAATATGTATTAATTAGTAAATAGAAAAAAACGGGAACTTCAAATAGCTTTTGCTCATCATGTCCACTTACTTTAATTGTCAGTCTAACAATAAGATAAAAGTATTTGGCAATCTTTAGTGCAATTTGAATTTCTTGTTTACATAAATAGTAAACTGTTCTTTGTACTTCCGAACGCGGCCGATGGATGGCAAAGTTGAAGTTGACCAACATTTAGCTAATATCCGCCAACTGCGTCAGCTATGTGGTTTGCTTCATACGACTAGATACAATTCAAGTTTCTACGTCACTGCATCAAACGTAAAGCACGCAGTCGACGGTGATATGTAGTTTGACATTAAATGCGTTATTTCAGCTTCTATTGGGTATCGATAGATTGGGTATCGAATAGGTGTCTTACTAGAAATGGACCTACACAGGAATAAATAGAGATAGAACTAAGAGATGGACCTAGAGACGGAAATATGGCCTTAGAACTAGGTTTCGAACTGGAGACGAGACAAATGTTGGACCTAGAGATTGATGTAGAGATAAAACTAGAAATGGGCCTAGTAATGAAGCTGGAAATGCAACTAAAGATGAAAAGAGAGATAATTTAAGATTAAGAACTCACTTTAAGTCATAAGTTTTCCTTATTAATTTTTTCTAAAAACGGTATCTTCAAAAATGCAACTCTGTTAAATGTTATGTTACAGGAAATGTTAAAATTTGGTCATGTTAATGATCAAGCACAGCACTAAGCTGCCAAATATAAATATTAATTACAGAGTTGGCAACAGTAAAAAACGATTTGTTTCATTGTTTTGCATTCCACACACACATTCCACTCTTAAACTCGAACTCCTTGCTACTCTTTCTCAAACCAATTTAAAAACGTCAAAGCACACTCGTTGCTTTGTATATCAACTAATGGTGGGGCTGTGCAGATTCGTTTTGGTCATCATTCGGTGTAAAAAATGTTAGAGCTGGGAAAACATCGATGTTCCCGCACAACCCATCGTTAAGGCCCTTTTATAGTCGGTTTAGACTGATGGAAAAGTCAGATTTTTCCATATAAAGCTAAAAAATCTGATTATTTTTACAACAACCACAGGGAAAAGTGACGTCACTGAGGGTTGTTTCTATGGTAATCAAGGTTGATTACAATCAGATTGAAAAAGAATCAGGTTTATAATCAACTGTCGGCTGGTCACATTAGTAGTGGTGTTGGGAAATTTCTGCCTTTTTTTAGCTCATTTCGGCTCTTTTTCTGCATTTTTCTTTCCCCTCCAAACATAAATCAGCTGACAACATTATAAGTAAAATATAAATTGTTAATTTTGGACTGCAAGAACTATTTACATATACTTCAAAATGTTCTAAATCATGTATTTTTCACAAATTTTTAGTTTTAATATAGCTAATGTGCTCGCAAAGTTCCACGTGTATGTATAATCAAAGACAACTGTATAACATTTGAAAAAATCTACAACAAAAAAAAGGGAAAAAATCAGCACCAACAACACCTGAATTTAAGCAGTCTAAACCGACTATTAGACGGTCAGTTCAGTCTCAGTCCATTATCGACTCGAAATTAGCACCGATAACCGAAAGGATGACAGAGAAATGGACTGATGGCCAAGCTTATTTGTCAATCCATTTCGATGACTGCAGTTATTTGTCATAAATAAATAAATTTACTCCATTGGCTATTCTATTCTTCCGCTCTTTCTTCAGCGCCAAATCTAAGCCAATTGCAATAAGTCATTATATAACCACATACATATGTATGTATGTTTACTTTTCAATAAATAAATATGAACAATATGTAAACAAATAGTGTTTAGTGTTTTACAATTAACTGAAACGATTGACAACAGTAAAGATTTGGACTGATCATGCAAAAAGAAGCATTTTGTTAGTCCATTTCAATTTCATTTCATCATGGACTGAGACTGAACTGACCGTCTAAAATATCGAAACATCGATGTAATCGATGGTCCCATCGCTGTTTTGCCGCCTCTGGCATTTTGTTTTGTATTTTGTATTTAAATCTGTTCTGCTTTGTACTCTCTCAAAGTTCTTGTTACTCTCTCAAATTCCAGAAGTTATTCTTCTCTCTTCCCTTCCCCTCCCCCAAAATGGTTTTGATGAAAGTGTTTAAGTAATGTTGAGTTACACGCCAACCGTTTACCACGAGCGTAACGCATTCAAGATATGGTGAGTTAGTTCCAAGCAATGCGCCGGATGTCTGACTGTTAGTTTACATGAAAGAGCTGTTGTGAAATAACGCACATTTAAATTGGCAATTGCGACCACTTTTGCTTTGGTATTGCTCGTCATATATTATTGTATTATTTATAAGGAGAAGGAAAGGCTCATTTGGGTGTGTGAATTATACATTTAAAGAGACGTAAGAGTGTTTTTTTTTTATTTGGCTCACGGGACATCCTAACAGTACTTTTCGCTCAACTTTAAGCTTTCGGTACCATGCGTGCGAAGGATAGTGATCGAAACAACCACAATAATATGAGATACTTTGAACACAACTTATCGTTGCCAAACAGCTGCGAAGCACGAACTGACTCGCAATGGAATGCCACGCTTCGGCACGCCTATTCCTATTTCGATAGACCAGGCTGCCTTTTTCATATAAGCACTTGTGTTATCGTATTTCCTCAATTAGTTTTTCTTCCATTATGACCAAATAAAAGAGAACAGGTGTATAGTTGATGTAGTCGGTTCGAGTGCTTTCAAAAATACAAAGCAATAACACAAAGTACAAAGCAAGCAAAAGAATAACAAGTTCATAAAGAAATAACAGAAATTTCAATATAATTCTAAAGAACTTCTAAATATGAGTTCGTCATATTAGTTTGTTGGACACCCAACAAAAGGTGTTTGGCGTAAAAAATTCAAAATGAAAATTCTATGTGCTATTCACCAAATCAGTATTTTATAATTCACCACAGCATTAAACAGTTAATTTTAGGTTCGAAAACAGTTCTTTTTGGTTCACAAGACACTTCCTTTTCCAATTAGAAACTGACGCATGTGGAAAAGTTGAAAGTTGCTCAACTTTTCAAGCCATGCGTTGACGCCGCTTGGCGTATAACTGCATTAGTACGAATCCATTCAGTTCAACTTTCATCTGACGCTAACGCACGTACGAACGGTTCGCGTGTAACTCAATCATAACGTGTGTACGTACTTTCACCTTTCATATTTCATATAAAGTCAAAGTACACACGTTACTTTTAAACAAACGAGTTTTCATCTCTTCTTCATTAGCGTTCTTCTTGTTTGTTTTTAAAACGATCTGCATTTTCATTTGGTGTTTTTTGGTGGATTGTCGTGTTTCTGCCTTCGACGCGTTTGGACGTTTCCGATTTTAGTTTACGAATATTTTGCTTGTCTATGATTGAAATTGCTTATTTGCAAAAATATTTTTTGTTTTATTTTTTTTTTTCTTATGAGCGCGGCTGGTGAAATCTAAACAACAACAGCAAGAAAAGTGAAACAATGGAAAAAACTAATCAAAGTGAATCTAAAGAAAAGTGAAACAACAGAAGAGAAACGATATAAGAAAATGTCTGTATGCCTCTTGTTGGTTGAGAAATATAATATGCATTGTAAATACAATTTTCTTTGATCGGTTGAGTGATTACTAGTGAAAAGGCAAAAAGTCTTTTTCTTTTTTTTCGTCGCGACGCGTCTTGTCTTGGCCTCGTCAAACAAAACTCTTCTACAATATCGCATCATCATCATAATATAAAGTGTCGGCGGCATCTGTATTGGGCACAATCAACAAGAAGCCAACTAAACCAAACAAACAAACAAACAACGAAAGAAGCGCAATCAATGCAAAATGTAAACTCAAAAAAAAAAAAAAAAAAATACATACAACAAACAAGAGAAATAGTAGAACAGATAAATAAAATAAAAGAAAAAGCAGCAGTATTATTATTACTATTAAATTTGCATATTTATTGCAATCACAAGGCAACTAAATAATATAATAAGAACGTGAGAAAGAGAGAGAGAGGGAGAGAAATAAAAGAAGAAACCACAACGACAACCACAATTTCTCGATGAGATCGCTTTCGCAGCAAAGCGAAATCAAATTGAAAATTGCAAGAAAATGTTTGAACTGAGACGCCTTGGCAGCTATTTGCTAAATATTTTAATCATAATCGACATAGTTTTAAGCACGGCAGCACAGCTTAACAATGTGACAAATAATAATGACAATAATTTTACAGTATTACAAACAACAGACAATAATAATCGTAATTTGACAATCCAAGGAGTATTGCTGCCTGTGACTCCTCCATTGACAACATCAAGAATTGCATCGGGCACAGCATCATCAGCAGCAACAGCAGCAGCAACAAATCAAACGCGTCAAGCACCGCCACGCGTGCGTCTTAATAAATGTTGCCAGTTAAATGAATATTTAGATGATACGCAGGCATGCATGACATCTGGGAACAGTGAAGAGCCATGGGTACCACTCATATTTCTTATATTACAAAGACGTTACTATCAGCCGCGCGGTCTTAGTCCCAAATTCATAACATTTACACCTAATGTGAGACCCATAGCTATGCAACCCCTAGCTGAGACTGTCAACAATGCAACAACAACAACAACGGGAATAACAAATGAAACAATATCAGCAGCAACAACAGCGGAGATAGAAGCATCAGAAACAACTTGCCATAGTGCCTCAGAGCTCACCTACTTTAGTAGCACCAGCGTGAGCAATAGTAAATTTGTTATCTTCTCCAATGGTTCATTGTACTTACAAGAGCGTGGCATGTTAATAGAGCCACGTAACTATTGTGTGGATCGTGAGGCGGCCCTGGTCTGTCTTCCAAAGCAAGTGCAAGCGCAACTGCAATTGAAGAAATGTTGTGGCAAGTATGGAAGCTATGATGCCGTCAACAAGAAATGCACTTTTGACAGTGGTAGCGGCTTAGCGCATGAGAGTAGTGGCAAATTGAAGTTATCGCCATTGAATGAGAGTGTCTATCAGACGCTTTATGGTCTACCGGAGTGTCCAGAGGCAATTGGCAGCTCGTATGCGATAGCCGGAGATTGGCAGGAAGCACATTTGGATGTACGTAGCGGTGATCTAACATTACCGCACAAAAACCTCAGCAGCATTGATTATTGCCTAGAACATTTACATACAACAGTCGATGGTGTTGATAGTGGTGTCCATTGGACAAAAACAAATCCGGCTGCACCTATGAGCGCTGTAAAAATCATTGCCTGCTCACATCATTTTGCCTTGAACATGAGTGCCGACAACTATGAGAGCGAACAATTGGCGGCTACTAATCAACGTGTACGCGATGTTATTCTACATACTTGCATTATCATTTCAGTGGTATTTCTGGCAGCGACTCTTGTCGCTGGCTATATGTTGCCATCGGTACATCATGCACTGCACTGGCGCTGTCAGATCTATTATGTTTTCTCGCTCTTTGTTGGTGAATTCTTATATGCATACTCATTGCTATCGAACAGTTTGGAACCGAGCTCTTGGCTTTGTGCTGTCATTGCAAGCGGCACACAGTTTTTCTTTTTGGCTGCCTTCTTTTGGCTCAACACCATGTGCTTTAACATCTGGTGGACTTTTCGTGATTTTCGCCCAAGTTCTTTGGAACGCAATCAAGAGACGCTTCGCTTGCGTTTATACTCTGCCTACGCTTGGGGTATACCGCTTTTGATAAGTACCATTGCTGTATGCGTGGACTTATTGCCTGAGACACAATTGTTGCATCCTGGTTTCGGTCAAAATGGTTGTTGGTTTGCTAATCAGCGTCTCTCGATTTTCGCCTACTTCTTCGGACCCATTGGACTATTGCTTTGCGTCAACATTATACTCTTCATATCGACAACGCATCAATTGACTTGTGGTCTATGGAAGCGTGACGATGTCAAATCGACAACAGAAAAAACTGCACTCGGTAAAGTTTGCCTTAAGCTGGTTGTTGTCATGGGTGTCACTTGGATTGCTGATGTCATATCGTGGCTCATAGATAGTAAACATTCGGTATGGTTTGTAACAGATCTTTTAAATGCACTCCAAGGTGTATTTATATTCATTGTTGTTGGTTGTCAGCCACAAGTTTGGGCTGCCTGTAAACGGATATGGTCTACACGTGGCCGTCATGATATAACTAATACAACCAATGGTGTACAACATTCAAGTTCATCGCAAGGATTACCATCTGTTGGTGGTATAGGTGCTGGTGGTAATTTACATCATGGTGGCGCTGGCGGCATAAATGGTAGCAGTAATTATACTGAATTCACTCAAAATACTTCTATGACAACATCATCAGCAACATACAATGGCAACGAAATGTCTTCAAGTGTTGGTGTTGCAGGAGGAGGCAATGGCCACGACAGTATTGGCACAGGCAGCATTTATGTGTGTAGTACAACAGGCGCCAATGCACAACTAAATAATTCAACATCTAATAACCATCAACACTCTAAGATACCAATGGAGACAGTTTGTTGAATTGATCCAATCTTAAGTGATATTTCTGTCTGATTTGATTATTCATTTCATTTTGATTTGAAGGTAAGGAAAAAGTACTTTTTTTTTCTTTTTTTTTTTATTGTATTGTATAATTTTATTATTGGTATTGAATCTTGTGCAACAACAACAGCAATATCAACAACTCACATTGTATATTGTTTGTAATCAGTCAATGTCGTCAGTCGGACGAACCCAAAGCCGGCAACGGCGCCGGCGCCGATGCTTTCTGGCTTTTATGATAATCAAGTAAGAAAGTGTAGAGTAGAGTGTAGATTGTGTGCGCGCGCTTTAGATTCATTACCCAATTCCGTGTTGGTTTAAACCAGCGGCGTGTGTTTATTAGTAAACTTAGGATTTCATAAGAGGATTTCCCAATTTCTTACTACACCACATTGAAGTCATAAAAAAACCAAAAAAAAAAAATCTTGTCTTTAGACTCAGACACACATGTGTTGTGTTGTGTTGTGTGAGTTTAAATACATACATAAGTAGTAAGTATAAGTAAAAGAAAAATTGGTTACACTGAGAAAGAGTGAGTGAGTGAGTGAAATGCGTGAATGAATGAATAAAGTTCATAAGGCGCCGTTCCGTTCCATTCCGTCCAGTCCCTTCTTGTCCTATCCTAGCCTATCCTATTCGTTCAGGTAATGAAATCATTGTATGCATATGCGGAATTCACAGAAAATGTTGTTGGAAATTTATGAAATTTTCATTGTGAAAATTGTTGTTTTCTTGAACTGTTGGTAGATGATGATAATGAATGCGCCAAGTTTTATGAGTGCAATTTCAACTGAAAATAAATAAATAAAAAAAAAAAGAAAATTTCTCATGAAACAAAACAAAATAATAAAAACAATCGAGAGTTCAAGAGATTTACATGCAGACATAGTACATACTACTTACTACATACATAGATATATATGTATGTATATGCAAATAGACAAACAGTAGAAAGGTGTCATAAACATGAAGGCAAATGAACGAGTTAGTTATGTGCGTTTGTTGTCGTTGGCACACAACCATTTATCTACATAAATCCTATTTATTGTATGTACATATTTGCGTTCATACATATATGTAGATAATGTAATTACTTGGCACTTTCACTCTTATTTATTTCCGGCTCTATTTACATATATACAAATGTATATTTATCTATATCTATCTTCCTCATTAAGTCCTTAGTATGACATTGTACTATGTACCTACTATGGTAGGTAGATACATATGATTTATAGAAACTTTACACAACTTTTAAATTATGTATTACATCATAATGTATCATAATACATAATACAATCTTTTGCTTACAAGTTACAATAGTTTTTTGGTGACACTAGTACTACAAAAAGGCCTTTTAGACGGTCAGTTCAGTCTCAGTCCATGTTATCGCTGCAGAACTCGATATGGACTGACAAAATGCTTGTTTTTACATGATCAGTCCAAATTTTTAATGTTGTCAATGGTTTCAGTTATTTGTACAACACTGTTTGTTTAAATATTGTTCGTATTTATTTATTTTAAATCTAAACATGTGGTTTTATAATGATTCAATGACTAAGAGTGTGTTATTGCAATTGGTTTAGCTTTGACGCTGAAGAAAGAGCGGAAGAATAGAAGCCAATGGAGTAAATTTATTTATTAACGACAAATACCCGCCAACTTGAAAGTAGGAAAATAGCATAAAAAAATAAATATATAAAATAAAGCTTATAATAAAATTAACTAGTTAAATCCGTCTCTGACCCGGTGGGTGAAATTAATTTGCTAACCAGCTAGCTTGGCTTTTTAAAAGAAATTATTTGTCGCATGTATGTATGTATATTTAATGAAAGAACTTCGCTTAGAACCATCGCCTTTTGGCCTTATTGTCATACTGCTGGTATTTATACTCTTCATGGCAGTGAATAATATTATAAGTTTGTCATGGAGACATCGCAGACCACAGAAAGTACTGTAGAATCTCGAAAAAGTTAACCGAAATGTCCCAAGGGTAATTAACTTTTTCGAAATATTAACTTTTCTAAACGGTTTTCAAAATTGGAAAAAATACGATAATATACATGAGATGGCTACTTTAGATACACTATAATCCAACGCCAATCGTTTTCCGCGAATACCTTGATTGATTTTTTAAAATCTTCACTTTCTGTCAAACAAACGGTTGGTTTAAAAAATGAGATTAACTTTTGCGCGAGGTTACTTCTCCTCGATTCCACTGTATATATGTATATTTGTGATCAGCTCGATGAGACGAGTTGATTTAGCCATGTCTGTCTCTACGCAAACTAGTCCCTCAGTTTTTGAGCTAGAGAGCTGAAATTGTACATAGGTTTCTTCATTTTTCGGAATTAGCCGAATCGGACCATGGGGTACCTCAATGTTCTTATTAGAAAAAGTTTTTTGAAATTTGGACGCTATAAGTTTCTGATCCATATCCACCAACCATGTAAATTTCAAGAACATATGGTTACCGGGTGGGGTACCTCCCATACAAACCCCCATTTGAATTAATGTCCTTATTAGAAAAAGTTTTTTGTTTTTTAACATATCGAACTGAAATTTGGACACTATAAGTTTCTGGTCCATATCCATCAACCATGTAAAGTTTATGATCCTAGGGTTACCAGGAGGGGTACCTACCATACAAACCCAAATTAAATGACAAAATTATACAGAATAAAAGTACAATAAAAGTGCCACTCAAACTGTGTTCTTTGTTGATACTCAAACTGTAACAGAGAGAATATAGTGATGCTAAGAAAGGAAGGTTGGATGCAACCCAGAGGAGCGTGAAGAGTATTACATCTTTGGCATAGCCAATGATAGCCTTCTTTCTGGTTTTAATTTCAAAACAGCCACTTGGAGTTGTTTACTTTTATCGAAATGGACTGACAAATAAGCTGGGCCATTTCGAGCCGATAATGGACTGAACTGACCATCTAAACGGGCTTTTACTACTTTTAATATTTATAAAACAATCGAAAACTGAATGACTTCGAATCTCGATTAAACTCGAATATCGCCTCACATCCCGTTGATTCCCAACGGTATAGCCAAAGCATTCCTTCGTAGGGACGGATAATATCCTGAATTAATAAGGTGACATTGTTCGCTCATACACAAAAGTCCCATGTATGATGTTTTCAATTTCAGCAGAAAATAATGACCAGTCCTTTGTTGAAGTGATCATTTGCCTTACAATCTACTGTAAATTGTGGGGAGATCCAAGACGAGCATGCATTCTATTTCGTGATTCCTCGAATCAAGGATGAGTATCATGAAGAAAGTGATGCAGGCCTTTCTCAACATCCTGGCAGAGGCTATAGAATGGATCTAAATCATGCGATTTGGGTAAATTCAAGCCCTACGTTCCCAGATCGAAATCTAAAACACTTGGGTTGAGATTGTGGATCCTCCGTGGCTCTGTACTGCTCCACCTGTGTTGCCATATGTTTAGGTATCTGGTCCTAATCTTACTACTACTTCTCCTCTGGCAAGTTGTTCGGACGAAGTATGTATGCTTTGCAATGCAAGAGCTCCAAAACAATTTGATTGATGGAAAACAACTGTCAAACATTACTTTATTACTGAGTTTTATCATACATAGTTATATGTACAAGCAACAAAGATGGCGAACCATCCTCTTATGGTGGTTTTAAAAAATATGTACTTCAGAGAGAGAAAATCAGTGCGTGTACTATTTTGGGTTGAAAATTTCTTCTTGAAGAAACTGCGATAGAAGCTTAAGCAAGCTCACATTGGACAAAAAATGCTTTTAAGCGATGCCAAAAATTCATCATCGTCATCATCCTCTATAATACTATATATTCTCTAGATTCTGCTACTAGAAATAGGCCAAAAAATTACGTATTTTGAGTCTAAAGATAAATTACATACCACAAGAAATCCATCGAAATGTGAGAGAAAATTGGAATGGATGAAGGGAAGGGGACCAATTGAATGTATTTTTTGGACTCATTTAGCTATCTACTGTCTATCTATCGATCTATCTATCTAAATCAAACTGGACTATAACAACCAAATATATTGTATTTATATTTTCTCCATATACAATAATATACTTATATTATTATGAATTATGTCGATCGATCGATTGACGACTGCAGTCTGTTGTCTGTTGTCTCGACTGATTGTCTTCTCAATGAGTTTCATCATTTGCGAGTATGTACGAGTATGTTTTGTATATTACAACTATTGAATTTGTTTGTTCGTCGCTTGCGATACAAATCAAATGATGAATGACAGAAGGAGATTCAGTAAATGGGTAAGTGGTGAGGTGGTTGGGTGCTTGATCTGTTGGTTGGTTGGTTGGTTGCTTACTTGTGGGGTCTGATAATGTTTAAAAACTAAATGAAAGCGAAAGCAAAAGCAGCGATAAGTGCGCGCACCCAATCGATTCCATTGAATGAATGAATGAATCAATTATTTGTAATCTTTAAAATGTTGGAATTGGAATTGACCAATGTATTCGATTAGTACTATCTACTATACTATACTATACTTACATCATTAAGAGAGATGCACTTTTTGTTTTCGAACTCGTTGACGTCACAAATTGATTGGATTTTTATTGTATTTCTGTTGTATTTTGCATTTTTTTTTTTTGGAACATGCCATAAAATGCACCAACACAGATTGAGAGACATACACACATTCAGATGCAGATACAGAGATATGCATGTACAATTGTACATGATTGGTGGTGATGGTGGATAAAGTCACGCATATACATACATATGTATGTATGTATTTTGTTGTTACATCATCTTCTGGTCTGGTCTGGTCAGCGTCCATCCGTCCATCTGATCCGGCTGCTGAGTGAGTTTTCTTTATATTTTGTTGTCTGTTGTTGTCTTTCTTGTTTGTTTATTTTGTTTGTTTGTTTTGTAAGTCCGGCGAGGTCGTCGCGCGCCCTACTTTAACACCAACATCAACAACAACAGCAACAACATGAATAACAATCAATGATCACTAAATGTGGTTGAGGAGGCATCATTTTGTACAATATAGTATTTTGTTGGTATGGAAAGAAGATACACAACTGAAACTGAAACACTTCCTGTTATTCAATGTTGGATTGACAATGCTTCTCAACTGGCTGACTGACTGAGTGACTGACCAACTGTACGAGTGAGTGTACTACAAGAGAGTATCAGTATCTGTAATGTGTAATGTGACAGCATAACAGCAGTGCTTGTCAAACTATAAACGGCAGCTGTTTCTTATTCAATTGTTTTCGTCGTTGTCGTTGTCGTCTCCTTAATCCTCTTTATCATGTATTACTCTTTGATACATTCTCTTGTATTTTTTTTTTGTATTCATTTATTCTAAATAGTTTTGTTCTTTCAATGAATGTCTGTCTGTCTGAGTTGAGCTGCGACTTGCGTCACCTTGTTTTTTTGGAAACAATACAAGAAACTTATAGTATAACAGATACATATACCTATACATTATATGATAATACATAATGATGATTATTTTCACATCTGTTTGAGATTCATTATTTTCATTCTATTGTAGGAACTTTCTTTCTATACTTTTGTAGTTTACATATCATATACTACATATTGTGTTGTGTATGTGTAGAACTTTTATTGTACTCGTAATTAATACATTAAAATTAAATGAATGTATTACATGGTAGATCTGCCTCTAATAACATCCAATGCAGATCGATTCATTGTACCATTATAGAGTACATACATACATATGTACGAACATCATGTTTCCTATAAAACTACCATTTGATTTTGTATTTTTCCAATTCAGCTAAGTTCACATGCCTTTAAACTCCAATTCCTCTTAAAGTTATAACATTATTTTTATTATTTTTGGTTTGTTAAAACTGAAATGCTTAGATGTTGATGAATTGTTATAACTTACTATATCTTTCATCATTCGTTTCTCTATACTGGACTGAATATGCTACTGAATAGAATACTGGTTAATTGGCACAACAACAAAACTCAGCCTTGAAAATAAATTACGGCTGTACAAATTCATCTTGAAGTCATTTTGGACATATGGCAGACAACTATGGGGAACTGCAGCTAAATCCAATGTCAACTTCACACAAAGGTATCAAAACCTAGCACTACGCAAACTCACCGGTGCGCCATGGTATATTCGCAATGACTATCTATATAGAGACCTACATATGCCAACAGTCGTGAAAGAAATTGTATGATTCAGTAAGAGTTACGGTGAAAGGCTCAGATCACACCCAAACCTACTGGCATACAAACTTCTCAACACAGACAGAGAAAGAAATCATCCTATGGACCTGACTGATAGTAGTTAAACTAGATTTTTTCCGTACCTGTGATTTTTTTTTCTTAACGTTAGGACATGCATATAATTTAGATCAATTTGTGAAAGTTCTTTTACCGGACTAAATACAAATAAAAGCATTAATACAGAAAAAACAAACTGAATAGACTCAAACCATTAAACGGAACGGAAGGTGAAGCCATCCAATAAACCTAACTAAATATTCCTGAAATATAGAAACTATTTCTTAGCTTTTTGTTTAAGGTATCTGACAGACTCCTCTTTTTTACTATATTCTTCCCGGATCTTCATATTCGTATCATTTAGACGCACTGTAGGATGAGCTTATGAACCGTGTTAAAATGCTCATTGGGAAAATAGGTCTATTGTAACAAACCCCATAATAACAGCTACTCGTAGATTTTATTGGTTAATGTTGCCTAGATATCGGAGTCTGGTCCGAAATATATTAAGTATATATGTATATGGGGTTGTAACGGAGGTCATATAAGCGTAGGCAGAAGTCCAGAGATTAACCTCTGTGGAAGCGGATGTTAACGTAGGCGGAAAAAAAATCGGTTTTTACCTTTTATTAAAGACAAAATGTGCCCATAAGTACTACACTTACACTACAAAGTTTGTACTATATACTTATACATATATACATATGTAGTACATATATATGTAAGTAACTATTGGTAAACAAAATTGATAAGAGGCAAATTATTCTTAAGTAGCTGTGCCCACAACTTCGTACGTGTGGTATTCGAAATATGTTTGTAATAGCGTGCATTTTGTTAACCTTTTTTCCTAATCTTCAGCTGTTTAATGTTAGCGCGCAGCAAAAGAGGAAAACATTCGAGAATCAACCAAAAAGTAAGCAACAGACCTAAAAATATGAATATCTATTGGATTAGTGTGTCGATTTTGATAAATAATATAATGAATAATAAAATAAATGCTATATGTTACAGGAAGCTTGCTACAATACACCAGTGAAAACCGTATTCAAATTGGTTAAGCCGTTATTGAGATTAGCCTGCACAAACACGAAAAGGCTTACGATTTTATATATATAGATTGACAACAATTTTGCAGCTTTCTCGCCTTCTCAATGGTTCGTAAATTAAACCGGCAACACTAAATACTAATTGCACGCTTGGAGCCGATCCTGGCGGCGACAATAAATAAGCACGAACGGTGGGGAAAAATCTTGAAATATATTATTGTATTTCCACGATATTAAATGGTCTTCATTTGGTGGAAGCCGTTTTTGGGTATTATACTCATTTATCAATGATTTCCAGGTTTGTACTGGTGTCATTTCTATCTTCCTAATCGTCACTGTTCTTATCCAGCATGTCTGCCAGATTTGGGAAACATTTTGCGTTGGCGGTGAAATCTAGGAACGAGTACATGCAATTGAATCCTAGGTCTCTTCGCGACAGAAGCTCCGTCCTCATCAGCTTCACTTGAAGTTTTTACAAGACTCAAGTCATGCAGCGTTAGTAAACGCAATAGTTCAGATTGAACTTTGCCTTAACGATTTCATCCATAACTTTAATTAGTACCTTGGGTCCGAATATGTAGTATGTGCTATGTGCTTGGAAGACCACGAAATCTTGAATTGATGTCTTCAATTTGTTATTTTATTTGTTATGGGATGTGAGAGGTAGTGAGAAATGTGACGTCACCCGCAATGACGAAATGTAAATGTACCTCCTCTAAAACTCCGTTAAAAACATGCGGAAACAGAGGTACGATTTAATGCGGATGTTCTGCAGATGCGGAGGCGGATGCGAAGTTCCGTTACAACCCTAATATTTACATATTTCAAAAGAAAAATCGTAAAGAATCGTGAAAAATATGAATGAAATATGCAGTTAAACCAGATTTAGGTATATGTTTGTTTGCATTAGAGGGGTGGAGTGAATGTGAATGTGGGATTGAGAGTCATTTACGTAGTATATACTTATTGTATAATGGAAATTTAAAAAGTTTAATTATGTGATACGATTTTCTTGATTTGGTTTTATGCTTTTAAAATAACGAAACAAGTTCGTCGAGAGCCCGGTTGGGTCCTTTGGTGGTAAAATGAGAGCAGTGTTATGCCTAGAAATGGGACTTTTCCTTAACACATTTCATTTGGTTTTACGGTAAAAATATTTTCCAGTGGCTGCTGTGAATCTTCTTGACTCATTACAGTGCGCGCTCAGTTGCAGAAAGATTTAGGTTTTTTTTTTGCATACGGTTGAGAATTTAAATTTCTCTGTTTGACTGTTTTGGAGGAGGCTACTTTAATCCGCTGGATCACAGCCTATGCCCCAAACACTAACCGTCCGACAACAATCAAATAACAAAGTCAGTCGTTTGTTTAATTAATTCTAATTGCACAATAAGATATACACAAAATCAAAATGAAGACGGAAATTCATCGTAATTGACAATTTTTCAATTAACATAAACTTTATTTATAGTACCATACATATACTACATATATCAACTAATTAGATTTTTCTATAGTAAATCGCTCAGATTGAAAGTTTGGCATCTTTATACAATATTAAGTCAGTTGAGTCAGTGAAGTCAGTTCAGTCTTAAGTGTTAGTGTAAGTGAAATGAAGTGAAGTGTGTCTGACTGAGTATAAAGAAGTCATCATCTCATCGTGTTCATCATCAGCCTTTATAGTCATTGAGGTTGTGATTTCGGTTTTATTTTCGACCGACATCCTCATCAACATCATCAACATGGTATGGTATGGTCTGGTTGATGAGGAGGAGATGCATTTAATTGAGTTTTGTGCCAATTTTAAGTTCTAATTAAATTTTTGTTTACTTCTCGTCTTCTCGTTTTTTATATTCCATTTTATATATGTATGTTTGTTTGTATATATCTTTCACGTACAAGTTAAGTGAATAAGATTCGGTATCTTGACATTGTCGTGAATGTTGCAACGCATGCTAAATAGAATCGTGCATCAGATCGTACTTATTACATAGAGAGATCCCATCAATTTAAAGGGCTAGTCTCTCTCTCAAGTGATGTTAAGTGATATAAATCTCATTATAAACCATAAATTCACTCTGACTATCAGCTATGAGTTGGGTTATGATATTCCACTTGTATTTTGTGTTACCTAGGACGGACAAGGGTTTTTGGCTTTACCACAATTTCTTGAAGTCGAATCTTGAGGGTGTTTTCATCACAGAGCTGCTTCGTTGGCGGCATTTTTGTAGCGTGTTGTGGCCAAGATAGTAAGATGATAATTGGAAGGCTTAAGCTTAAGTCTTATTTAAATTGAATGAGGGTGGGAAAGTTATATCCGATGTTTTTGTATATTAATTTCCTTAGAACTTCTACAATGCAAATGGTACAAAATAAACCTGTGTATGTTTAGGGTACGAAAGGATAAGATCGACAGTCTGCTGCTTGCCCAAGGGGGGAGTTCACACACAGAAGCCTCACAGGCTATTGTGATGCCTGAATAACCAAGGCTATCAAGATCATTACACCTACTCAGTAGCCCCCTTATACAACGACATGACAAGGTGGCAATCCAGCAAGATTGAAACTTTCTAGAAGCATGTTATACTACGTACCATCAATGTCTGGACATAACTAATCCCAAAAATTAGATTTGTTTCGGATGAATATTTGATGTAATTTCTGCATAGGTGTTCAGCAAATTGTGGTTTTTTTTTTGTAGTGTTCCTCAGTTTGGATTCAGAAGTGAAAGGTATAAAAGTTTAGGTTAGGTGGGAACTCAAAGATACTTACATACAATGAAATAATATTGGTTGTTCTGTCGTCGTGGTTGTCGTCTTAGTTTTTATTTTATTTCTTACTCTCTTCTTTATGCAATAAGAAAAAATAAAACTCGTTTTGCGAAAAATGATGAAATATGTGAGTTAAAGAAACACACACACAGAAGACAGAAAAAATAAGAGAAGTAAAGGGGGAATATGATGCAGTATGTACAAAAATTTAATTTGATTCACTTTAAATATTTTGTCGATTCATTTAATTTTTTTTTTTGTTTTTCACTATTTTAAACTTGTTGTTGTCGTTCTTGTTGTTGTTGTTGTTGTTGGTTAAAGAAATATTAAGTATTTTCTTTTTTTATATACATATATGTGTAATTCCATAAATTTACATTTTAAGGTCTTTTCTTGTTGAAATTTTTAACATTTTCTCTTTCTTTTTTCCTTTTTTTAATTTAATTTTATTTTATTTTTGGAATTTTGCAGAAAAATAATTGTGGACGCTGAGCGTGTGCAAGTTTTTTACTCTATGGCAAGTCTTCGGATAATCAACAACATGGAGAAGATGACAAAGGAGTAAAGAATTATAAAATAATATAAATTTTATACTAAATGATAAGGTCCATCCGGAGAGACTAGGCACTGAAACTCACCGGACCGGAATGTAACGAAACAACGAAAGCAATGAGAAAGTTTAAGACTAACCTACAACACACATTGAATGAATGAACTTATGAATGATGGATTGATTGATTAATGGATGTATGGTTGTACAAGAACAGAAGCTGCAGCTACAACAACAACACCAACACTAAGAGATACAAAATTCCTCTTTGTATGCAAAATTCCAATAACTTATTCGAATTCGAAGAGTGAAAGGTACTTGAAAAAGCTATTCAACTCAATTTGATGGTCATTTCTTTTATATATGACACATACATATGTAATATATGTGTATCTGTGTGTGAATGTTTATGTGTGTGTGTGTGTGTGTGTGTCTGTGTGTATGTGATGTACAACAAATAACAGAACAGAAGCAACAGCAATAGCTAGAAATTTACAGAAAAAACAGAACATTTTTAAGCACAGGCAAAAAACAAGAAAAAAATCAAAAGGCAACCGGAAAAAACATGCAAAAAACACAAAAAAATAATGGATATTATTGTTCTTGAAGATATCTTCTGGATCTTCACTTATTGTGTGTGTGTGTGTGCTTGTTAGAAAAAGAAAGCAAAAAGTATTTTAAAAAAAAAAAAAAATAACTTAACAAAACAAAACCAAACAAAACATAAGAATGATGATAGAATAATGTACGTATAGATATACATAGATATATATGTACATTCATATGTATGTATATGTACAGACATACATATCTTGTATCTATTCAAAAAGCGTGTATAGTATATAATATACTTAATAGTAAAGCTAAGCAAGTAAAATGGATGTAGAATATGGAAAAGAAACCAGACACAGACAGACTAAAAAGAGAAGAAACAGAATTGAAGCAAAAGTAGAAGAAGAATAACAGTAGTCGTATGTATGTACTATACAATAGTAAGTATAATAACAATGCCACAAATCAAGTTATTAAGTTGCAGTAGCAACAATAACAATCATCAACAATCAAGCTAAAGATACTTACAAATGAAAGAAGAAACCACACAAAGCAGAACTGAAAAAAAGAAAAATGAACAAAACGGTACCAATAAGAAACTAATAAATAAAATATGTGCATGTCCATCATAATCATCATAGTAATGATAATGATGTTTATCATAATATACACGTATACCATACTACTCGATCGAACTACTATTCTTCATAAATTTAAAAAGTTAACAGCAATGTACTACTACATAATGATGATGATTGAAGATAAAAGCAAGTTGTCCGTGTCCGTGTCCGTAAGAGATGATCAAAATGACACAATTTTATTGTCTGTCATACTACAATAGTATTTACTGTAAAATACTGCAATTAAATGTTGCATATAAAACTGTATTGTGTATTAGGGGATCAAACGTCATGGTAATAAAATTGTAGATTAAAGAAAGTGCACAATGCATTAGTACAAGTATGGTCGGAAATGTAGCGTTTTTGGCATAAATTTAATATTAACAATAATATCAGTGATACCCTGCTTCCGCCCACCACCCACATAAAACCTACTTATTTTGTTTTACATTTAATTTTATCATTTTCATCAATCGTGTTCAAATGAAATGCTTTTTTTTCTCTTCAAGCCATCCCATCGTTATCTTAAGACACATAAAGTTTGCTATTCTAAAAGTTGTGTGGTTCAGCAGGTGTTGGTACTTCGGCAATAGTCTCTAAAATGCTCATATCCTGAAATGCAGGCCTTTCCTTTTAGCTTTCAATACATTTTCAAACTTGGATATATCTTGCAATGTATTACTGCTTAGAAACGAATTCACCAATTCACGATTTCCGTTCCACTCATCTCTGTTTTATCAGGCTTTTTCAATGTCACATTTAAGGCAGTGTATTAGCTCCTGTTCTCTGTTCCAACAATTGACTCAGATGAAATCACCATCGCTACATATGCCGATGACACAGCCGTCCTAGTAAACTCTTTCTCAGCCCAGGAAGCTTAAGAGCTATTACAGGATTTCTTGCAAAAATTCCACTTCTGGACCAAGCGTTGGAACATTGGAGTTTGAATGTCGGAGAAAGAAATCGGCCTATTGAGTTTTTACATTGAGGCATGGCTCTTGTCTAGTTGTCAACTTTGACTCCGGAATTATCCCGCAGGTGGATGAAGTCCGTTACCTCCTGCTCATCCTGAACTAACGCCTCACATGGCGAACTCACATTGAAACCATCACCGCATGCTGTTATGCAAAGTTGTGTAGGCTTGACTGGTTGTTGAGCCGCTCAACAACAATAGGACAATTTAGAGACAAGAATAAGAAGATTAGTTATAGAATAGTTAGTCAATCATTGGAAACCAATTTAATGGTATGTGATCAATGAGATAACATTTAATTATAAAAACATCATATGTACATACATATATAGAGAATTGGTTCATAAGTGCTAGTGTAAGGAGGTTAAAATTTCTTAGGAGATAATAAGCATTAATCAATGATATTATGTTCTACAAACTTTCTATACTCCTGTGTAGAGATGAGCTAAACGCTGACACTGTGATTCTAAACTGTGATTGAGTATTTACTCCTGTGCATGAATACGCTTTGTGATGAAATCTTCTTCCTGTAAAGTGATCAATTTTCCAAGGAATGGAAGAAAGGGTATGAAGTTAGCCATCATCAAAACAAATCAATGATTTTCATACAATACACAAATCTTAAACCCATTTTCATATAAAATATTATACATTATATACTACAACATACAATAGTATAAAATAAGTTTAGATTTCTTAGATTTATTATGTTTTTTCGGTTTAAAGACGGATCTAAAGGATTGTTTTACAATTTAAAATATTATTTGTATTATTATTTTGGCTTCATTTCAACACTCATTGAATAATAACAATTACAATAGTATATGGTGAATGCCTGTCTGTCTGTCTGTCTAATTTGAATCCTTTTACACATGTATGTATGTATGTATGTACTAGGGATGGGTATCGACCAACAAAACATCGATTATTATTTTTTACTAAAAGGCCTTTTAGACGATCAGATCAGTCTCAGTCCATGTTATCGCTCCGATAACCGAAACGATGATAGAAAAATGGACTAATGGCCCAGATTATTTGTCAGTCCATTTCGATTTTAAAGGCGTAAAAAATGTCACGTTCGCGATCGTGAAAATGACCATATATAATCAAGCTATATTATGATTTGCACACATTCAAGATGGTTGTCACATTAGTCCTAACCACGCTCCCGGTGACGAGGAGTTACATTTATCATGAAAAATATCAGAATAGCAACAAGATCTCGCAAACTAAAACAAGAACTATTAGAATCAAATAATGCCTTTATGATAAATGGCACCTTTATTGCTCAGACATGAAAAATATGAGAGTAGAAATGATATGAGATCCCGAATCTCGAAATGTGCTAAGAAACCTATAAGGGTAGAAAGCATCGTGCAAAGTTGCACGAAGGCTAACAATGTTTCCGGGCAAAGCGAGAGAAAAACGCTTTAGTTTCCTTTCAATGTTTAAGCGTAAATCTTGGTCCGCTAAAAAGATAGGTGACAACAAGTGCTCAAGGAAAAGGTCGAATAAGGCGGAGGTCTGCAAAACTGCAACAAAAAAAAATCTAATACGTCTTGCAAGACATCTGGCAGAAGGTCTGCCAAAAGGGGTGACAAAAGTCGCAAGAAGACTAACTTACGAGACCTGTTCCGGTGACCGCAAATAGCTTCTTGAATTTCATGCGCGAGTTTTGCAAAAAACACTGTGGACTCAGTCCACGTGCTATGTTCAAGAGAGGAGGTCGCGCCTGGAAGAAACTTTCATGTGTTTTACTCTGACAGTGATTGTGATCCGTCTTTTACGTATCAAGAGGCATGCCAGGATATGACTTAGAGTTCAATAAAAAGCAGAGACCTACTACTCAGAGTTCTTCATTGGATGATGAGGGTTTTTAATGGCAATCCTGATAATTTGGGGATCTGGTTGGTTTTGGGTGTAAAACTGTGACGAGATGTTCTGTCCAACAAAGTAAATTAAATTAAATTCTTTAAATACCATGTGTGAATGCATAAGAAATTATTGTGTACTGTACTATGATGGTATAATGAAGAATGTTTATGATCCATTTTGTACTTGTTCTGTAAATAATAGTATCTTATGTACTATGTTGTACGTGTCTTGTGTGTTTCTGCACCATTATGATTTTAGTTAATTGGAATACTATGATAATGATTTTATTTTGTTCTTCTTGAACACAATTTAGTTCGTGCGTTTCTTTGGTTTGTGTGTTTCTTTTTTATTCTGGTCTTTTTTTATGAAATTCATTTTCTGATTTAAATTTTTTTTTTTTATTTACATTTTCTTTTTGTTGGCTCTTTTGCTTTTTGTATAAAAAACTGCTTAAGTAAACAAATTGTTCTGGTTTTTTATCTTCAATTGAATTATTGAATAAACAAAAAAGAAAGAAAAGTTAAAACACGAGAAGTAAGAGAGAAATTCGTTTCGGTCTCACCGATTATATGGCATACCTTATATTATGAAGAATGCATTCAAAATAAAGTGCATTTGAATATCATAAACATTTAAATTTCGTATTAATTGGGTTTATTTCCCGGTCTAGGACCTGACTTTGCTTCCTACGAAATTTAGCCTTGATATTTAATGAATTTAATCTCCTGTACTTTTGGTTCGGTTTAATAATAGATAATTTAACTAGTCGAGAATGGGTCGGCAGAAAGTTCGGCGAGGTCAACCATTACAATCAATAATATCATCAGCGTTTGTTGAGGAACCGACTGTGTCGAATTACATTCACAATATGTATCAAATGCAGCTGAAGTGGGACGCAGTTAGTCAGGCGGCAGCTCAAATCGAGTTCACAAGAACGTATAAGTAATAGGTCCTTTGTTTGATATCGACAATAAGTTCTAACGTAAACTTGGGTAGGAAGCAGACTTTGATCGCTAGTGCCAGGGGGAATGTAGGACTTGGGGTGGTGGGGTTTAGTGTGTGAGTCAAATCCCACAGTTCGGATTGTAGATTCGTATGGCTTTTAATGCTTGTCCATACAAACAAAAAAGAAAAATTGGTTTGTTTTTCAACATCTGAGCAAAGCGCTGGCAAATAACCCCATGTACGACCAGTTTTCTGTGGGCCGATAAGTATAACTGATTGTTTGCCATGCAAAAGATGTGGCCATGTAAGTTTTTGAATTTCGAAAACTTTATCGATTCTGTTTTCTTTCAAACATTATCCCTTGTAGAGGCAAAAACAAAAATGCTGAACAAGTCTTCCTGCATTACTCGAGATTTGATGTTGTCAGATCAATAGCAGCGTTTGGTGAAGAGCCGACTGTGTCGAATTACATTCACAATATGTATCAAATGCTGCTGAAGTGGGACGCAGTTAGTCAGGCGGCAGCACAAATCATCTTGAAGCTGCAGCGTATCGAATGGATACGACGAGTTCGAAAGAATGTAGAAGTAATATGTCCTTTGTTTGATATCGACAAATAATCTAACGTAAACTTATTTACATGGGGTAGGAGGCAGATTTTTAGCAGTAATGCTCCCTTATACCTCCTTGACATAATACTTAGCGGTAGTGCCAGGGGGACTGTAGGACTTGGGGCGGTGGGGTTAAGTGGGTGAGTCAAGTACCACACCGTGGATTGTAGATTGTTAGGCTTTTAATGTTTTCCCATCGAAAAAAAAAAACATTACCCGACCAAATCAGTGCCACCATTAATAGTTCGCAATTTCATGCATATCCTGTTTTTCAGTCCCATTCATTTTTTTTTAGAAGAGGATTGCAATAAAATACTTCAAAAATATCCCGAATAAACAAATTGGATTACTTGCTTCTAAGGTCATGTAAGAGCTTTACTGTAGTAGAAAACTAATACAGAAATATCTATATACATATAATATGGTAATGGTATTTCAATTTAGTATCAATGTATCTTATAAATAATGGAAATAGTTTCCCCAAGCTTACCTAGAGTCTAAGTGTGAATAGTATCTATTAAAATATAATTTTTTTTAAAGTAGATACTAAAAGTGAAGTGAAGAAATTATGTGAGTATTGCTGGATTATTTTGGCTGGTTATTGTTATATGCCATACTACTGCGAGTATCTGTTTAAGTTCAATATCAATTATTGACAGCTTTTATTGAAACCCAAACAAAAAATAGAAAAAAACGAAGAAATAAAAACAAAATTCATTATTTCAATGAAAACGTACATTCAACTTGATAAATCTTCTCGTATCTACAAGTATAAACATACACACAACATAAATTTATATACATTTGTATGTACTTAGTACACATGTATGTATGTATGTATGTACATCTATCTACTTATATCTTTTACATCATCTTCATCTTTATCTTTTATTCTTTAGTAATGTTTTGTTTGTTTGTTTGTTTATTTATTTCGTTAGTTCTTTTTCCGTATAACATTTTCATTCATTTCTTTGCCTAACACAAGATCATAGAGATTCAGATTCAGATCGATATCCATTAATCTTTACTTTATATAGAGTGGAATGAATATACATACTTACATAATAGAAAAAATACAATATGACATTTTTTTTTTACATAGGTATGATGACTAAGAAAGAAACTATGAATATCATATCACCATACTATGACTTGGATTATACTATACCTATGATTTCCGAAATGTTATGAAATTTCTTTTGTACTAAGTAGTACAGTTGAGAGATTGGTCATAATGAATGAAAGACAGTAAAGCGTCCAACGAAAATGGCAATTCAATCAATTTTTAAAACTAAATTTCAAAATTTACAATCGTTCAATTGTGTCAGATCATTATATAGAATATACAACTATGCAAGCCGGGCGTTCGTTTGGCCCATTTTAGTAAATATACGGCCCTGAGTCTAAAATTATTTGGTTTCCCAAACAATCATTTGAATCTTTCTCCAAGATTAAAGTTCTATTTTTTTATTATTATGAACATTTGAACATCTTATATGTGCCCAATTCAATAAGAACACATTGGTCCATTCGCTTATTTTTAAAATAATACGTCAAATCTTTTAAAACGAATATGGAAAATGAGAAATATTTGGGATATTTGTTTGGGTTCGTGAGGAACAATAAATACTACAATAATATAATTAAAGGAAGGATCTCAAATTGTCTATGTTAAATCAAGTATAAGTCAGGGGAAATGGATATTAAAACCAGCTAAAAATAAAGTATTCAGACTTCATTACTTCATACGTAAATCCTTACTAGTTTTAGCAGTATAGGCTGCCACCACTTGTTGCCTTTTAGCAATGCGATTTTTTAGTAAACCTTCGCATACTAAGCTTCTTTGTTACCAGCAACAAGGACAATTGCCATTGGTCCAAAAATCGTTCCCTTTGCTTGTTTCTTTTTCAACTCTAAATTGGTTTGTTTTTCAAAATCTCAGTAAAGCGCTGGCAAATAACCCCATGTACGACCAGTTTTCCGTGGGCCGATAAGTATTACTGATATTTTGCCATGCAAAAGATGTGGCCATGTAAGTTTTTGAATTTCGAAAACTTTATCGATTCTTTTTTCTTTCATGACTTCCTTAACATTGGTATGTAAATCGATATGTTCGAAATTACCAACTGGTATGATGGGATCATTTGCATGTGCAAGCACCATATGATTCACAAAATTGGTGGTTGTTATTGTACAATGGTCGGAAAAAGTATTTTGACAAAGAAAAAATTGGGCATTTTTGTTTATATGTTTCTTTTTACTGATAGAAAAAATTTAAGAAAAATCCATGATAATCGTGTAATCATAAGCTTACAAAAAAACATTTATTAGTTCAATTCAATATTAAAAATTATTTTTGAAAAATGCATGGAGAAAAAGTATTTTGACAAAATATTGTTGGTCAGAAAAAATTGTAAATTAGGATAAATTTACAAATATGAAGGCAGAATTTAATAAAAAATGAGGTCTCCTTTAGCGTTGATAACTTTCTGCAATCGGCCTGGTACTGATTGGTACTAAATTTTGGAGGATTTACGGACAAATGTCCTTCCAATGGTTTTCGACCTCAGCGATAGTTTCCTCGCGCGTTCTTCTTAAACATGGACTTCTTTTTCTTTTTATATAAGCCCACACATTCTCAATAATTTTTAAATCGGGGCTTTGAGGTGGCCAATCCAATATATTTACTCCCACATCCCTTAGAAAGTTGGTTATCATCTTGACTTTGTGACAACGAGCATTGTCTTGTTGCAAAATAAATGACTGTCCAATGAATTTATCACCCGAAGTAAACGAGTGATCATTTAAAATATGTAAGTATTGACCCTGATTCATTGATCCGTCGATTGGTATCAAATCTCCGATGCCATTAAAGCAAACACAACCCCAAAACATTAAACACCCACCACCATGAGCGACTCGTTCACACACAGGTGCCACTTTTTTTATTTTCTTAGGCATTCTGCAGAAAATTTTCTTGTTTGACGCATGGTACTGAAAGGAGCTTTCATCAGTCCACAATACTTGCTCCCAAAATGATGAAGGCTTGTGTACATATTTTTGGGCAAATTCCAGACGTTTTAGCTTATTTTTTCGTGAAATTTGAGGTATTGGTCCTGCCTCTTTTAAACGATTTCTCACAGTTCTTTCACAAGTTTCAATATTATACTGCTTATTCAATTCAATTGCTGCAGATTTTGGAGTTTTTAGCAGATTGTTCTTAAATTTTCCCACAATTAAACGGTCTTCTCTTTTAGTCGTCTTACGTGGTCTTCCTGAACGTGGCAAGTTATTTGTAGATTTGATTTTTTTTTTGCTTATTAATTTGATAATAAACTGTTTGACGAGGCACTTTGTATAGTTTGCTTAAGTATTCAACAGAAATACCAGCATCATACTTGATCACCATCTCATTTCTTATAACTTGACTTATTTCTGACGTTTTCCCCATATTTAGTAATTCAAAGTTAATGAATGTAATTCAAATTAATAATAATTTATTAAAACAAAGATCATAATGCGCTGAGATCGAAAGAAACTAAAAAAAATGCAATGTCAAAATACTTTTTTCCAGTCAGTTTTAGATCAGTTCTAACTTTACACGTCGTAGAATATGAATGGATACAGATACAGTTATTATCACCTATTTTGTTTTGATCATCATCAGAGAACCATTATTTCTCAGATTTTATGGAAACTAGCAACCAAACATTGCACATAATTTTGTCAAAATACTTTTTCCGACCATTGTCCATAAAGAAAGTCCCAGAAATGGGTTTTGTTTCAGATGGCATTTTACTACCCGTGGACGATTTGTTAGTTATCTTGTTATTTTCATTTGTCGTTTGTCCTTTATTTTCTATGACCTGTGGTTTGGTAGAAGCACCAAGTACTTATCCTATTATTACCTACTATTCTTTTAGTTTGGAGAGTTTATTGTAAATCTCCACACCGACTTGAGACATGATCTCACGAACGAACGAATTCATAAATTGATTTGATGTAGGGTTGGGTCTTACTTTGTTGTGTGTGTGTTTTTTTTTTTATCATGTGATAATTACAATAACAAACAGATGAGACGATACGAAACCAGACAAGACAGATTTTGACATTACTCAGTATATGTACAATACCATATATACAATTATATACACACCTACATACATATGTACTTAGTACTTATAATGATCATGAACCCAAATATTTTTTTGTTTGTAAAAAAGCCTTTCCATTTGGTTTTGTTTTTGGTGTGTTGAATTGTATTAAATTCTTTTGTGTTTTTTGTTAAGAATTGTCAGAAAATCATCATTTTGTTATACCATAATATACTTATCTATATATAAATTTAATTAAATGAGGAATACTAAATACATATTATATTCCAAGTGAATGTCCATTATAGAATTTGAATAGGATATGCCACAGAAACTGTTATGCGGAGAGCTTTGGACCATCACCATATGCCAAGTACCCCATTAGCAAATTTGCTGGACAGTCCAATTCTTACCAAAAGAACAAAAAAAAAATGAAAGAATTGCCCTAAAGATTGGTCACATATGAGTTGACTCTGAATCAGTCTGTTCTTTCTAAGATCTACTGACCTACCATAACTTCCTTTCAATTGTGTTGCTCAAACTGTTGCCAGTTGTATGTACTATGTATGTCAAGTGAACTGTGTGTCTGTGTGTGTGTATGTGTGTGAATGAAGACGTCAAACTTTTATCAATGCAATGCAGTTCAAACTGTATGCAGAGTATTGAGGCAGATTATTATTTATAATCTAATATTATTATTATTATTATTATAATTTAAAATTAATTATGAATATTAATTAATATTCTTTAAAGTACAATTTCCTTCTTTTTTTTTATTTTTTATAAAATTACTTCCAAAGTGTTCAGGCCAAACTACAATTTTACTCGTATTTTTAATTTTATTAAGTCAAAAAAAAAACAAGAAAACAATGAAAATATTATAAAATTTAAAGTAAATTATTTTTTTTTTTTTTTTTTTTTAATGTAAAAATTTATTTAATTATAAAAAAAGTCAAGAAACAAAACAACAAAAATTACTAACAACGAAAATGAAAAATGTGAAATGCTTTAAAACAAAAACAAAAAAAAAACAACAACAAATTTTTAACAAAACAAAATAATTTTTATCGTAATTTTTTATCATTATTATTATTATTATTATTAGTTTTTAATATATTTTTATATGATGTATAAATTTTAATGGACTGAAAATTTTAATGAAATCAACAAATGCAGCTAATAATTAACTCGAATAATTTATATACATAAATATACAATACACATATGTATAAATATATTTTTATATAAAGAAAATATTTTTCTGTAGTTTATCTAAAAATAATATTAAAAAAATCCATTAAATAAATTTAAATTAATAGTTTTTTGTAACTTTGGCCAAGCCTTAGATGATATACTACATAAATAAGTACCTATAAATATGCACTGATTGATCAATCAAATTGAATTTTTCCAATACATAATGAATGACATTACTATGTGCTAACTTTATATGTATCTATACACTTTGATCTAGTATAAGGTTTTAAATCACTTAAGAAATGCAGAAAATGAAATGAAAACAATGAATCTGTTAGAACTAAAACTAAAGAAAGGTATGCAAAATTTCAGTTTAATAACTCCAAAATCGAAGAGACTAATTTATCAGTTGCCTAGTCAAGATGGAGGGTAGACAACCAATTCGCATGGCACCAATTTATATATTTATTACTGTATTCACAAAACAATAGCATCAAAAATATAATACTTCATGTTAGGGAACAAGAAAAAGTCGCAGGGAGCCAGATCGGGTGGATCCCCGATTCATAACGCAATTCATGCAGTTCGGCGGAGACAACGCCAGATGAATGTGCTGGTGCGTTATCGTGATGAAACAACACCTTTTTTTTCGCCAAATGCGGCCGTGTCTCCTTTAATTTTTTGTCGAAGCGGTCCAATGACTCACTGTAGTATTGTCCAGTGATCGTTCTTCCTTTTTCTAAGAAATCAATGACGATGACACCCTTCGCATTCCAAAAAATCGTCGCCATGACCTTATCGGCCGATGGGACCGTCTTCACCTTCTTTGGTGCTGATTCACCGGGAGAAATCCATTGATTTGATTGTTGCTTAGTTTCTGGTGTGTAATGATGAATCCAGGTTTCATCAACGGTAACAACTCGACGCAAAAAGTCCTTCGGATTTCGCTTAAATTGCCCCATACACTGCTTCGAAGTTAACAGCCGCATCCGCTTGTTGTTCAGCGTAAGCAATCGCGGCACCCATCGGGCCGACAATTTTTTCATCGCCAACTTATCATGTAAAATATTAATTGCCGTTCCGGTCGACACACCTACGGCTTTTGCTACTTCGCGCCCTTTCCTTCGTCGATCAGCGAGAATCATGTCATTGACTTTTTCAATGATTTCCTCGGTAACTAGGTCTGCCGGGTGTCCTGGTCGCTCATCATCAAAAACGGATGTTCGCCCACGTTTAAATTCGTTGAACCAATATCTAACTGTGGTCATAGATGGCGACGTGTCCCCATAAACAGCATCCAACTTTGCTTTTATCCCATCCAAAAACAAAAAGCGAATTACTGAACGATACTGCTCTTTTTCCATCTTAGCGAAAATCACGAAACACGTCTAACTCGGATGGCTGCCAAATCGAAACTAACCTATCAATAAGTCTGAAATTTGTATTAGCGTCGTCTGATAGATGGCAGCACACGATGATAACACTAACTTCACTCAGGAACGTCCTCTATCGTCAAACACGGGTACTTAATGAACCGTCCTCGTATATATTGATTTATTAAATGTAAAATTTACAAATCTTTAATTGAAAGTGAAATTTTTTCTTAAAAAATAATTGCAACTCATAATTCTATGTCAATTAAAAAGAAAATAATTAGTTCTTTTGGACCAAGCGATTTCTTTATCTTACGTTTTGTAACCTTCCCCATCTTCTTTTAAAGATTGCTCTTCTGTTATCTTATTAATAGAATCATCCGGTTGACTTTCCTCAAGCGGTTGTTCCTTTTCAATCTTTATTTACGCATCCTCGATTGGCGTTTCCTTTTCTGTTGGAGATTCTTCTTTTACCTTAATCTTTTTGGATTTCTCCTTCTTTATAGCATGCGTTTCTTCTGTAACCTTGACATCAACTGATTCCACTTCTAGAAGAGTTTCTTCTTCAATGACTGTTTTAACATAATCTTCAATATTTTCTTTCTTTAATATCTTTGTACGTTTCTTTTTAGGCTCTCTCTCTCTCTCTTGCTTCGTCTCTATTCCCTCTCTATTCCATCATCATTTGTTGGCTCTCTCTCTTGTTTCGTCTCTATTCTACCTCTTCTCCTCCGTCTAAATCCAACTCCAATAACTCAGTTTATCCCCGTTATCAATTGACTCTAGATGATCCTCCTTTCTAACAAGACGTTCCTCTTCAGTAGGTGCCTCTTCAGTTACATCTAATTGTTCAATTGGCTTCTTCTTCTTTAGTTTTACTGGTTCATCTATATCAATGTTTTCATATTTTTCCAGTTCGATTTTTGGAATATCTTGTTCGATTAACTTTTGTATGTAATGTAAAGATCATCCTTGGGAACCGTCTTAGTCTTTTTGACTTTTTTAAGCTTCTCTGCAGCCGGTATTTCTTCTGTTGGCTATGTGATCTCTTCAGTAGTCACTGTGATTTCATGCTCTGGAGAATCGTTCGTTTGGGTTTGCGAAATCTTTGTGTAATTAAATCATAGAAGATCAACAGAATTCGGTTTTTTTGGTACATTTTCCACCAGCTCCGGAATAATTACAGCCTATTAACCCTAACAGAATCCTAGTAACTAAAAATATTGTCTGAACTGATAATAGAATAGGAAACAGGGGACGAATGGGTATTAGAGCAAACTTAATTTGATCAATAGATATTACCAAATAATTGAGATTCTGAACTGTATTATATTTTTCAATGAAATTGTGTTTCATCCAATGTGAAAGAAGTAAGCGGAGCAGAAGAGAACAAGTACAGTAAATATAAAAGAATGATATTGATATATCCTATTACAATATTTTAAAGGAACCTACCTAGACATGCATACATATATTGTATTGTATTTTTAAGATATAAATAGAATACTAAGATTTATACACTGTAAGATAATGGATTGGATACTGATGCAAAAAGATGTTATGAATTAAGTTACAATATATGTATGTATGTATGAAAACATGAACAACGAAAATTTTAATGAAAGTCAATTAAATATAGGTATATATTTTTTAACTAGAATTAATTTAAGAATTTATTGAAAAAATATTTATTTTTTATTCTAAACTCAAATTGTATTAAAACAACAAGCAATAGCCAACAACAATATTTATTTTATTCATTTTATTATCAAGAATTTGAATTAAATTCATACATTTTTTTTCTCTTTACAAAAACAAAATAAAATGTAAAAATAAAAAACAAAAACCAAGAAATCTTTGAATGAGAAAAGATAAAGAAGGAAAAATAATTTGTTTTTTCATTTTGTAATTTTGAAAAAAATCTAAAACAATTTTCCAAATGTTGTGAACAATGAAATTCATTGATTTCTTTCTTTTTATTTAATCAATTATGATTATTGTTACTATTATAATTTTTTTTTTTTTTAATTAATTAATTATTATACAATAAAAACAAAAATGTTAATGGAAAGAAGCTAAAAACAATTCTTTTGAAATGCGTTTTATTTATTTAATTTTAATAGAATATAGCGCGTACCTATATAAATCAGTATAGGTTCCACAGAATCGATATGACATTAAACATAACCAACAATTATCATCAATTGAATATGAAAAAGATAGGAATATGGTGAGAGACGAACGAATGAGACAATATGATATACATGACCATTGTCTTATAAGCTTATAAGTTTATTTATTTTTTATTTTATCATAATTAAATCTAATATATAATACTAATTTTAAAGAGTATCTAGCTGCTGGGGCCTTCGACTCGCAATTTATTGATAAGTTATTAAAGGTTTAATGATCCGTAACTACATTATAAGGTTGGATTTTTTACAGTTATTATATATGTTGGAAATGTTTAAGAGTGAGTGAGTTTTTAAAATATGGGATCCAAAAAAGGAGACCCTTATGCTCGCCAATGTTGGACAAACTGAATCTCTGAGGAGATGTTGGTGCGTGATTTGAGTGTGTCCGATATGCAGACGAATGAAAACTGCGCATTAACGTCTGGATGAGTTGGTATGAAGACCGATAAGTTTAATTGAGTTTCCAATATCTAAAAGGTATGTATATATGGTATTATTATATTCATTTATTTACAGGTTTTGATGATACACATCTTGTAGTACATATAAATTTAAAATTACTAATATTACAGGACTTGTGATGCAGGATGATATTTTGTGTATGTTATTGAGAGATGGATGTGGACGGCAGATTGTATTCTAGTGCTTTCAAGTTTAATGCAATTATTGAAACGGTGTTTAATTGACCAATTCAGGCAGGAGTGAAAAGTTGAACAAATTTGATGACAATAGCATGAGTCAGGAAAGTAGATGGGAGTATTGAGTTTGAAATTTATCAAATATACTACATTTAAGTACTTACCGATGCCTTATTCCTGAACCAGTAAGTTGACTGGTAAGAAACTGTTTCATAATAAACATGTCGTGACTTCAAATGTGTAATACGAGGATAGTCCCAGAAATATCCGACCTAACGTATAGATAATAAGCGTATATTATTTGAAGCGATCAACGATGGTAGAAATTACCAAGCTTATAAAGCTAAGTTGCTGTTTGGCAGCCACAAATAGTGAAAGCTCTCAGTGAATTTGTAAACATGGTACAATACTTTCATTCTCCGTCCTATCAATATCACAGCGGAGCTAGATTCTACTCTGAGGGAGTGTAATCCTTTGCTAGAAATAGCAAAATATTGGTTGACATAGTTTCGATGAGGCCACTCCAGAAATGGTGAAGAAAATTGATAAAATGCTTTTGTATGATCATGCCAATGAGAAAATAGTATGATGGGCATTTCATATAGTACGCCACATCAAGAAAGCTGTGCACAAGATTGGCACCTCATTTGCTCAATAAAACATTATGCAGCTTCGTGAGGATGTTTCCAACAAGAGTTTACCGAAGTTTCACACCACTAAATCCAAGTTTCTGCTTTGATTTATAACCATGGATTGAAAATGGAGATTTGGGCTCAAAATAAGGCAAAGACAGTTCCATCTGCAGGTAAGGTCATGGTGTTATTTTTTTGTTATTCATTGATTATTTTCTGAAAGGATAAACAATCATCATTGAGTATTATGCGAACTTATTGTTCCGTTCGAGTGATGAAATCTGGAAAAGAAGGCAACATTTGGCAATAAAGGAAGTTCTGTTAAATCAAGTCAAGGCATCAATTCATTCATCCATTATCACGATGGCTAAAATCATTAAATACTACTAACATAATTATATTGTATAAATTCAATTTAAATTTGTCTAATAATAAGGTGTGCCTGAAAGTATGCTGTACTTTTTTTTATTTTTTTATTTTCTATTTAAATAGAAAAGCTGGTGGATGCGAAACTATTTTTTATGAGAAAACTAAAGATTTGTGCACAGTTTCCTCGAGTTTTGGTTTAATGAGACTTTCCAATTTTTAATATGAAAAAACTGATTTTTCTTCTTTTTACTTTTCTTATAAAATTTTGCCAGCAAGTAAAAGTTCATGGGCACATTGATTTCTCCAGGAATGTAAGAAGCAACAGTTTAGATGCTAAGTTACCAGTGTGGCAGTATTACATACGGGATAGGGATGCTCGATACATATCTATATAATAAATATCGATATTTTACCCTTGATATATCGAATCAATCCGATATAATTGAACCATCAGATATCGAATACTTAATATCGATATATTTATTCGATATATTGTACCAAATACTCTCGAAAACGCAAAACTAAGCACACGTGTAAGTGATAATTAATTGTGCCAACTCGAAGCAGCGACTCAAAATATATCTGGCGACAAATATTGTTCCAGCAGCAAAGTTACGCGTCTTATGGAGCTTGTGCCGTTGAAACACTTAGAAAGCATAGCGTCGTATGGGGCCTTTACTTTTTGACAACATAATCAAATACAAAAGACTTACGATATATCGAAAATATTACATTGCCAATCCATTTTATATCAAAAACGATATCGTCAAATTGTCTTTATTCAAGCATGATTGACTGTGAATGAAGCGATGGTTGAGCAAAGTTTATTAATATCGTTCTTGATTGATTGAAGCATGTTTGACAAGGGATAGGCGCTATTATAAGATTTGTTTTTAAAGAGCAAAGGGGTTATTTTTTATTTCGTCTTGCATCTTGGATCTTAAAAATTTCGAGAGTGTTCGGTACGTTTTCCAAAGAATTCGGTACGATCTATCGAGTAAAGTATATCGATAATAAGAATTCGATATCTGATGGTTCGATTATATCGGATTGATTCGATATAACGAGGGTTAAATATGGATATATATTATATATCGATATACTTATATCGAGCATCCCTAATGCGGGGTATTTTTGACTGTACAGCATTCTGTTGTATGTATGTATTTCCATCTCCATAACATCCTATAAAGAAATGCCAATGAAAATAATTTAATTTTACACATTTATTTAGACACATAATCAATACAATATAATTATCGTAATATCATAAATATTTCATAATTAGATAAGATCAGATCAAAGGAAAGTTCTCCCAATTCACCAGAATATATAGCGATTGAATAGTGGTTGATATATATACATATGTAATATGTTGCTGAAATATGATGAAAAGACTGTACAAATTATGACATTCTCAGAAAAATTTTACTTACGCATTGGATGGATGGTGCATGTTCTGAGATAGGGCACAATTTATACTTTATCATCATCATCTTTGAATATCAAATCAAGTGATTCATTTAAGTTTTCATCCAATACTTGAATCGTTTCAATAAGTATGTCCAATAAGGAAGGAGTCCATGGTCTGCACCAGATTTTCAGTGGCCTCAATAACAACGATTGTTGTTTTGGTAAAAATTTTTTTATGGTCCGAGTCACCGATTTACCGTTTTTGGTCGTCCCATTTTTTTGTAAACTAGTAGAAGCTATACTAGGCCTATTAAATAGAGCACAATCGCCGGTAGAAGTACAAGTAGTGGAATCACCAGCTGTAATAGATCCACTAAATGCTTTAACAGGAGCATCTATCAATTGATCAGTAGCTTTAAGAGTAGCAGTGAACGATTCGCCCGATATTAAATATCCGTCCGGCACGATTCTTATTAAATTTGAAACGTCTGTAGTCGTAACAGTAGTTGTCATAAAATCAGTGGATCTAGAGGTTGCAGCATTTTTAGGTGGAGCAGCTTTAGTAGTTGCATTAGTATCAAAAATTGTAGTAGGAACACCATTAGCTACATCTAAAAAATCACTATTAGTTCTAGTAGGACGATAAGCTCCAATAACTCCAGTGGTTGAATCACGTATTTGTAAATCAGCATTAGTAGTTCCTGTAGTCCCATGAGTTGCAATACCACCAATAGCTATGTTAGAAGTAGAAGTGGTTGTACCGATGGTACCGGAGTTAGCGCTAGTGGGTCTAGTAGGACGATTAGTAGTTCCAGTAATACCACCACCAGCTATATTAGAAGTGGAAGTCGTTGTGCCAATGTTACTGGAAGTAGCACTATTAGTTTGCGTAGGAAGAGAAGGTGTAGTAGCTCCAGTGGTTGAATCACTTGTAGGGAAAGCAGCATTAGTAGTTCCAGTAGTACCCTTAATTGCTATATTAAAAGTAAAATTGTTATAAGAAGTAGAACTATTTGTTGTAGTAGAAAGATAACCTATTATAGTTCCAGTTGTTGAATCCCGTATTTGTAAAGCAGAATTAGTAGTACCAGTAATACCACCACCAGCTATATTAGAAGTGGAAGTCGTTGTGCCAATGTTACTAGAAGTAGCACTATTAGTTTGCGTAGGAAGATAAGGTGTAGTAGCTCCAGTGGTTGAATCACGTAAAGCAGAATTAATAGATCCAGTAGTAACACCAATAGCTACATTAGAAGTAGAAGTGGTTGTACCGATGGTACCGAAAGTAGTACTATTAGGTCTAGTAGGATTATAAACTTTAATAGCTCCAGTGGTTAAATCACGAATAGTTATAGCAGCATTAGTAGTTCCAGTAGTCCCATTTGTTGCAATACCACCCATAGCTATGTTAGAAGTAGAAGTGGTTGTACCGATGGTACCGGAGTTAGCGCTAGTGGGTCTAGTAGCACGATTAGCTGTAATAGCTGCAGTGGTTAAATTATGGATAGTTATAGCAGCATTAGTAGTTCCCGAAACACCGTTAGTTGTAATACCACCAATAGCTAGATTTGAAACGGAAGTGATGGTACCGATGCTACTAGAAGTAGCACTATTTGTTCTAGTAGGATGATAAGCTATTATAGCTCCAGTGGTTGAATCACGTATAGGTATATTAGAAGTAGAAGTGGTTGTACCAATGGTACTGGAAGTAGCACTATTAGGTCTAGTAGGACGATAAGCTGTAACAGCTCCAGTGCTTAAATTATGTATAGTTATTGTGGCATTAGTTGTTCCAGTTGTCCCATTAGTTGTAATACCACCAACAGCTATATTAGAAGTAGAAGTGATGGTACCGATGCTACTAGAAGTGGTACTATTTATTGTAGTAGATTGATAAGCTATTATAGCTCCAGTGGTTGAATCACGTATAGGAAAAGCAGTATTAATAGATCCAGTAGTACCACCAATTGCTATATTAGAAGTAGAAGTGGTTGTACCTATGGTACTGGAAGTAGCACTGTTAGATGTAGGAGGATGATACGCTGTAATAGCTCCAGTGGTTAAATCACGTATAGTTATAGCAGCATTAGTAGTTCCAGTAGTACCTTGAGTTGTAATACCACCAATAGCTATGTTGGATGTAAAAGTCGGGGTTCCAATGGTACTGGAAGTAGCACTATTAGATGTAGGAGGATGATACGCTCTAATAGCTCCAGTGGTTAAATCACGTATAGTTATAGCAGCATTAGTAGTTCCACTAGTCCCATTAGTTGCTATATGAGAAGTAAAATTGGTGGTACCGATGCTACTAGAAGTAGAACTATTTGTTGTAGTAGGAAGATAACCTATTATAGCTCCAGTTCTTGAATCACGTATTTGAAAAGGAGATTTAGTGGTTCCAGTAATACCACCAATTGGTTTATTTGAAGTAGAAGTTGTTGTACCTATGGCACCGGAAGTAGTACAATTAGTTTGCGTAGAAAGATAAGCTGTAATAGCTCCTGTGGTTGAATCGCGTATAGGTGTAGCAGCATTAATAGATCCAGTAGTACCACCAATAGCTATATTAGAAGTAGAAGTGGTTGTACCGATGGTACCGAAAGTAGCAATAATAGGTCTAGTGGGACGATAAGCTGTAATAGCTTCAGTGGTTAAATCACGTATAGTTATAGCAGCATTAGTAGTTCCTGTAGTCCCATTAGTTGCAATACCACCAATAGCTATATTAGAAGCAGGAGTGATGGTACCGACGCTGCTAGAAGTAGAACTATTTGTTGTAGAAGGAAGATAACCTATTATAGCTCCAGTTGTTGATTCACGTATTTGAAAAGGAGATTTAGTGGTTCCAGTAATACCACCAATTGCTTTATTGGAAGTAGAAGTGGTTGTACCGATGGCACCGGAAGTAATACAATTAGTTTGCGTAGGAAGATAAGATGTAGTAGCTCCAGTGGTTGAATCACGTATGTGTAAAGCAGCATTAGAAGTTCCAGTAGTACCTTTAGTTGCATTGGTACTGGAAATACCAATATTCGTTCTGATAGGACGATACGCTGTAACAGCTCCAGTGGTTAAATCACGTATAGTTACACCATTAAGAGTTCCAGTAATCCCACTAGTTGTAGTACCACCAATAGCTATATTAGAAGTAAAATTGGTGGTGCCGATGCTACTAGGAGTAAAACTATTTGTTCCAGTAGGAAAATAAAGGAAAGGAGATTTAGTAGTTCCAGTAGTCCCACCAATAGAATTATTAGAAGTAGAAGTGGTTGTACCGATGCCACCGGAAGTAGCACTATTAGTTTGCGTTGGAAGATAAGCTGTAATAGGTCCAGTCGGTAAATCACGTCTTTGTAAAGCATTTTTAGTAGCTCCTTTAATGCCACCAACAGCAATTTTAGAAGAAGAAGCCGTTGTAACAGTGGTACTGGAAATAGCAATATTATTTCTAGGGGGACGATAAGCTGTAATAGCAGCGGTGGGATCACGTATAGTTATAGCAGCATTAGTAGTTCCAGTAGTTGTAATACCACCAATAGGCATGTTAGAAGTAGAAGTCGTGGTACCAATTGTATTGGAACTAGCACTATTAATTGCAGTAGGACGATAAGGTATAAAAACTCCACTGGTTGGATCACGTATGGTTATAGTATAATTGGCATTTCCAGTAGTCCCATTACTTGAAATACCACCAATCGCTATATTAGAAGTAGAAGTAGCACTATTAGTTGTAGTTGTAGTAAGACGATCAGCTATAATATTTCCGGTGGTCGAATCATGTGTAGTTATGACAGCATTAGTAGTTCCAGTAGTCCCATTAGTTGTAATACCACCAATAGCTATATTAGAAGTAGAAATGGTGGTACCTTTGATACTGGAATCAGTACTATTAGTTATAGTGGAACGATTAGCTGTAATAGTTGAAGTGGTTGCCCTGCCTTTTTTAGCATATCTGGCAGAATGAAGTATTTTTGAACGTGGAACTGCTTTAGTAGCACCTCTAGTTAAGTTAGCATCAATAGGTTTAATAGTAGTTGCATTGCTCAATTTAAAATATTTGGCAGGTTGAACTGTATTTGAAGGAGCAACAGCTGTTATAGCATCACTAGTTAAGTTGGCATCAATAGCTTTAATAGTAAGTGCATTGCTCAGTTTAAAATATTTGGCATGTTGATCTGTATTTGATGGAGGAACTGCTGTTATAGCACCACTAGTTAAGTTGGCATCAATAGCATTAGCAGGTGCAGTAATTTCCTTGCTTAAATTAACATATTTGACAGGTTGTTCAACTGTGTTTGGAAGAGTAACTGCTGGTGTAGCACCACTAGCTTTAATGGCATCAGTAGTTGTAATGGCATCAGTAGCTGTAATGGCATCAGTAGCTGTAATTGCATTAGTAGCACTTGAAATAACAGAGATAACAGTACCTTTAAAACCATCGGGAGATGTATTAAAAGGGACACTAGTAGATGCAATAGCACCAACAGCTGTTGTAGCATTAGTAGCTGTAGGATATAAAACATTTAATGGTTTCAATAGGGGTTTTTTCAAAGGAATATTAGATAAGTTGTGTTCTCCATTGTCTCTGTGTGTATTCTTTGCTTTGCACATAGCTTTAATTAAGGGCACATGGACTGTAGTTGATTGTACCGTTGTTAACTTACGTGCTCGTGGCACTTTTGGTACTGGTTGCACCTTTGTTGCTGGTGAGACTAAGACGTTTGATACTGGTGACACCTTAGATACCGATGATATTCGTGGTTTCTTTTGGACTGGTGGTAACTTTGTTGCTGATGAGACTGAGACGTTTGATACCGATGATATTGGTGGTATCTTTGTTACTGGTGACACCTTTGATATCGATGATTTTGTTGGTAACTTTGTTGCTGATGAGACTGAGACGTTTGATACCGATGATATTGGTGGTATCTTTGTTACTGGTGACACCTTTGATATCGATGATTTCGCTGGTACCTTTTGTACTGGTGGTACCTTTATTGCTGGTGAGACTTTTGATACCGGTGCTGTTGGTGGTATCTTTGTTACTGGTGACACCTTTGTTACCGATAATTTTGGTGGTACTAGTGGTGGTGCCACTTGTCTTGCTGTTGAGGCTTTATTGGTACAAGCGAAGGTTGCACCTTTTGCGATGGGTACAATTTGCAGCCATTTTGGTATAGATGGGATCAGACTATTATTATTATCTGCATCAAATGTTCGAGTATTGGCAACCGAAGGACGATCATATGGTGCCAGTCGTACATTATTCTTTAATTTCTTTACTGGTGGCGTTGCTGGTGACACTAATAACGATGATGGTGGTCGTGTTGGTGGGCGTTGATCGTTAGTTCTTTTTTTCAATAAAGAAGTTCCAGGCGGTATATTATCTTCAAGTAAGCTAACTTGTGCTTTTCTTGAAGTATTTAATCGTATTGGCTCTTGCTTTATAATAACTTTTTCTTTGCTTAGTTTACCGTCTGCTTCCATTGTCACTTACGTTCTGAACACAACTAACTGGTTGCATCGTTTGACAAAAGACTAATACTAAACTGATTGAATGGATTTGTATATGGTGATCGATCGTATCAAATAGAATTCTTAATAATTAATTTTTAACTTGAACGATTGCTGATTGCCGATTGCCGATCGTCACCACCAACACCACCACCTCAGATATGGATGCACACAATGAACAGCTGTCGCTAGTCAATATCTTATTACCGATGCAATAGAAATCATATTATATACTCGATTAGTCTGAGACGTACGCACATTTTCTTTTGAAATGACAAACATAAACAAATCTTTATTTGCCATTTTATTTCCATAAACCAAATACGAATACATTATTCATTTCATAAGTAAATAGACTTATAAACATACATATATATATATTGTTTATATATAAATATATGGTTTATATTTATATATTTACTTCTATTACAATAATTTGTTCAAAAACCAAGAGGGCACTTGAGACAAAATAAAAGAATAAACAAAAATTTAAAACTAAAAATTAAAAACAATAAACAAAAATCATATAATAATAACAACATTAATTAAAGAAATAACAATAATTTCACCATTCGGTGTATTTTTCATGACAATGTCAAATCATAGTGAACTACCTTAAATTTAAACTGAGCAATCGTGATTCTATAGGTTAGTTCTTCTGTTTTATCCCCAAACCATACATGGTATACATGTACTACTATTGGTACTTAGTACTATAGAAAGCTTGTGCGTTTAAAAAAAAAATTGTGTACAATACCAAAGAGAATGAAATGAATAGAACAGAAAAATCACTCAATTTAAGCGGTGTGTCTCTTAATTTTTAAATCCAATAACAAATTGTGTGATTTGTTCCACGAGATTTACCCGAGATTACACACAATTTGCTTTTGTATATGAGAAGAAAAAAAGCTCCGCTTAAATTGAGCGATTTGTCTGCTCTATACATTGTTATACTCCTTGACAATACATAAAGGGGTGGGCCATATATTATTCCGATTTTGATGTGAAAAGTTAATTTGTTTTCAACGAATTTCACTTTTTTCATAGAATGATTCTTCCGATTAAGTATGAAAATTATTTTGATGAAATAATAGCCGCGGCTGGATCGGCAGTAGGCCATCCTGAAACACCAATTTTCAAGCACTTTGCTCCTTTGTTTCGTGGTCAATTTTGGGCACGAATGTTTTGTTTCAAGTGATCAATTGTTTATTATGTCCAAAATCCACATCACACTGTGAATCGACCTGAATGCATTGGCATTTGTACAACGACATGTGGATTTTCCTTTCCTCTAATTCTTCAATTTTGTTTATTTACGTAGCCGCCATGATGAAAGTGTGCTTCGTCAGAATTGCAAAACCTGAGTCAACGTTGAACTCATTCAAAACACACTCAGCGAAGCGTAAGCGTTGTGAAAGCTCATCCGGTTTCAATGCCATACTTAATCGGAAGAATCACACTATCAAATAAAAAAAAATTCGTTGAAAAAATATTAAACTTTTGTCCATTTAATGACTAAACCAAAATCGTAACAAAAGATGGCCCATTCTTAATGCAATGTGACAAAGATATATCAAAAAGTCAGTATGTATGTGAATATAAAATTGATAACAATCAATATTGTCGTCATATCACCATGTCTGTCTTATCTGTTTGGGCTTATCTTGCGCTAGGGCTTAGTAAGCTGGGAAGCTGTTATTTCAAATTATATAAATTAAAGATGTAAGTTTCCTCATTCGTGTTCTTTAAGCACAGAAATGGATTGGCGGTACTGCCAATTGAGGTATAGCAACAATCAATCAATCATTGTAAGTTGTTGGTAAGATGTAATTTAGTAGTATGTATAGTTCGTTGATACCTAAGCCTTAGCAAAGCCCATTTTCATTTAAGTTAAGATACATACAAGTATAATTGAATCACAATTGTGCTCTTTAAGCCCTGAATAGATTGGAAATGCTGAAAATAATATTATGTGTATATCTATTGATTCAACTATCAAAAATTTTAAATTGTAATAAAATTAATTTGTAATAAAAACAATGAAATGCTTTTGAAAGAATATAAATACATATATATGTATAATAAAAAGATTTCTTATTATTATCATCCTGATGCCGATCTATTGTATCTTCTATATTTTAAACTTTAATCATCTATAAAAGCAAATAAATTTAGATTCATAACTGCAAAATCACACTCAAGAATACCCATAATGTGAAATAATACAATAAATGATAAGTACATAGATAAAAAAGTATATGTTAAAAAATGTAATATTGTATTGTATTTAGTAATGAATAAGATTATCCTATATAGTAATAGACCATATAAATAACACTAGTCGACAAAATATTGCAACAAGAATCATTTTAGTGGTTCTTTACTGGTCAGGTCGCTGATTTCGAATCTGTCCTTAGTTTTTTTTTTGTATCAGGTCTAGTTTTTCAGATACATCTACTTCTTTTTTATTTACCTTCACATTACACTACTACTAATGTTGTTTGTGTTATTGAATATCTGACAAATTAAATTCATATAAAGAAATATCAACAAATCCATAATAATTTAGTTTCATAATCAAAAAAAAGTTTAATATTCCTAATATTTTAATTTAAAAACAAAAAAACACATATTTCATGGATGTTGAACAGCAATTAAAAATAAAATATAACTCTTATCGATTTAGTCTTACTTTATTCTCTGAAAATAACTTAATGCACAGTACTTCAAAGATCAAAAAAGAAAGAGATGAAAGATGTAAAGGAAGATTTGATTGAATGTTTCAGATTTTCAATAACATTAACAACATTAGTAGTAGTAGTAGTGTACTTATGTAAACAAACTCTATGTGAAGGTAAAAAGAAAGAAGTAGCTGTATCTCAAAATAATCACCGACCTCGAATTAGTAAAGAACCACTAAAATGTTTCTTGTTACATAGAAAAAATGTTGTTTTGTCGACTAGTGTAATCAGCATTGAAAGGAAAATCGATATCTGTCTGTCCATAATTACACGAATGTTATGCTTTAAGTTTTTGAAGATATAAAACCATACACAACTGTTATGTTAAAACTCAGAGTTTTCTAATAATTTCAGGAGATAAGTAGTAGTCTCTACTATACCAGTACAAAATTGTGTTACGTTGCGGAGATAGTCTTTATACAAAATTTATTTAATATATACTTACAGACATTGGAGTGGGTTTTGTAGGCTTCGGTGAAACGGAATTATTGTTCTTTCCTGCTCTGAGGTAATTTTGACTTTTTGAATGAATTGAGAACGAAACAGACATGATTAAATTTGTAATGATAAAAATCTGCAATGGTCAGTTAGTGAGTGAATGGATCAAGGTAACAGTATCACGATGCTCTAGATTACAATAATTATCAATACATAGTTCACAATTCATGTAAAGTGTAAAAGAATCTTCACCAACCTTATTCACTGTAAAGTTCATCCAAATTTAAGGATTTAAGGAAGTAGGGAGCCATTTTTTCTGTATTATATGTTTATGATTTAACCTATTAAAACTGGAATTGTTCACGTAGCCTCGGTAGTAATTATCATTATCATTATTGTTGCTGCTGGTGTCTTTATATACGTCGCGGTGATGATGATGTATTTGGTATTGGTGGCTATCAGCTTTTTAATAATATCGACGACCGTATCCACCAATAGGTAATATATTTTCTGCCTATTACTAATCAACATGGTACTCGGTACGGCAAGGTGTGCCTTCACGTTTCTCGGCACGAAACACATTACTCATACCGGACACACTTGTTACACCGCGTAGACCTGTATTTTGGAAATAGATCAAAAGATAGCTTTCGCCATGTCGAAGCTCAACGTCATCGGAGAAATCAATTCGTACATTTTCTTCGTTTGCGAGTCTTTGTCTTCGTAATCGCTGGCGATTGCGATGTTGATGTCGCCCATGTCGGTGTACAGCAGGAGTGTCAAAATATTGATCTTCTTCACCGGTATCAGGCGAGGATGGTGACTCGGCTTGATTGACATACTCATAAGCAGCATAATCTGCTAAACTGGTGTAGTCAACACGATAAATCCCGATCCAATCATGATCGCGTTCCTCGAAATCAAGCGGTTTCTTATACTCGACCGTATTCTCGCTGCCAATACACCAAACATCAATGGGTGTGAATGTGACACAATCGGCTCGATGATTCGGATACATTTTTATCGAAAACTCACTTGTCACGGGCTTGTGGTCACTGATCGTGTAACCCGGGTGCGACTTATACGAGCATTGCTCTATGGCTAAAGCCATATTTGGCTGCCGATTCAGCGGTTGTACAGCGTACATAATGCGATCAGTCCATGCTGGCCTCCGCTTAAGATCATATTCGGATGTGCCTTCCTTAAATTTAAAGGTTGGTGGAAATGCGGGCAAACGTTCAAGCATGACATGAAAAGCATCTTGTGTGCATTCACGTACATGCACAAGCTGATCACGTTTGATAAGTTGCTCCAAATTATGGTCATCTTTCAGAGCATCACATACTTCAGCTGGCGTGTCATCACCTTGCAAACGAAAATTTAAATCACCAAACCAAAAGACATAATCGTGATCGAAAATCTCCCGATACCGTGCCACATGATAATGATGATGTTCTAGAATCTGTTTGTAGTCTTCAATCCGCTCATCTAAATGATGGTCGTGAGCTGCCAAATGAGCCACAACAAAGACCAGGGCACAGCCATACAGATTAAAGCGAATACTAACCGCCCCCTTGTTGCCCCAAATGCCACCGAATCCAGTACGCGTAAACTCCGCTTCAATATCGCGCAATTGCGGTATGTGTACCCGCTTTATGAATACAGTTAATAGCAATCCCTGCATTTGTTCGGTTTTAAATACAACATAGTCGTACTTACGCAACAGTTCCTTGGCCTTATGTGTCCAAGGGTCTTCCTTAAACAATCCGAGCACTTGTTGCTGAGGCTGCACATTCACTTCCTGCAATCCAATGGCATACATATCCGGTAGCACTGTTTCACTTGCACTGTCCACAGCAGCCTCCGCCTCAGAGTGTAAACCCAATAGATCACGCAATGATATGTTATCCGGAAAACGGCTACCAACATTCCAAGTCACCACATACACTGAAAACGTTCCCACCTGTTGCCTTGATGTCGTTGGCACTGAGTCTGTTGTAAGCAAAGCACTGGGCGTGTTTTCCACCATATTGTTGGTACTGCTGGTGGTAGTGGCAGCTGATGGATAACTTAAAGCAACTGGGTCGGTGGCAGCCGCTTGCGCCGCTGCCGCCGCCTTCGAAGTCCTTATCGATTCGGCACTAGAGCTCATTCCTGCGATTTCAATTATATGTACATAATTATTAAATGATAATAACAATTTATATTTTGATTGGTATTTACTTCACTAACGAAATTTAGCGTTTCTTTCTCGGTTGGTTGATCAACTTTTGCGTTAAATTTTTTCAATTGCGCGTTATGAATAATAATTTTAAAATTATTTTATATATTGTTGTTGATGTCGTAAGCGTAACTTTTATTAATTATAATTATGAACTAATCAACAATTGCTCACTCGTTCCCTCAATGGAAATATGATAAATAAAAGCAGTTGCTTTTTCTATCTCAACTTTTACTTCTTCTTCTTCCACTTTTTAGTCAATACCATTAATGATGACTAACAGCTGACAGCCGTGATGTGTGCTGCGACGACGAAGAGAGTAAAATTGTTATCGCTCTAATTTTATTTTATAGTCTCTGCTCTTATTGCTGTTATCGATTGCACACACTTGTTGTTAAGCGAGTATTAGACGATGATGCCTGCAGACTTGGTATGATGGCATACCAAATTCATCGTCTAATAGCAAGTATGTTGGTATGTCAAACACGTCTGATGGTTTTGAACATTTTTTGATCTTTTGATGTTTGTCGCATACCAACATACTCGTGTGATAACAAGTCTGTCATACCTCGAATAAAATTCACTTCGTTTGTGGATGCTGAAGAGTAAACATCGTTGGAAAAGTATGGCGCGTTTGCTAAAGTTGATGCTTCATTGCAATGTTTTCGCTTTCAAAACTTTTTGTATACTGAAGTATGCAGACCAAGTTTGTAAGTTTCGTTAGTATGCCATCATACCAAGTCTGCAGGCATGTGTCATCGTCTAATACTCGCTTTAAACTGAAAGACACCGATAACGGTGAATAATTTTGCAAGTTTGTCAAGAAGTTTATAACACACAGAAGGACACATTGGAGACCCCATATAGTATATGTACATATATGTATGCAGATATATTTTTGATCAGCTCGATGGGACGAGTTGATTTATCCATGTACGTCTGCCCGTCTGTAGATACATACATATGTACATATGTATGCAAACTAGTCACTCAAATTATGAGCTAGATAACCAGGGCCGGATTCAGAGTTGTGGGGGCCCCGGGGCAATAAAAAAAGTAGAGGCCCTTTCAAGTTACAATAAAAAAAAAAAAAATTAATTCCACTATCAATATACATGTTTTTTTTTTTTTTTGTAATTTTTAAAGTGATTCTTCTTTAGTGTTGTTGGGCAAAAATTTAGTACAAATTTTGAGTGAAAAAATACAGATTGTAACGTGTTTCCGATTCAGTATGTCATTAGGTAGACAATTGAAATTTTTACAGAATGTGTATTTCTATTGCCATATCCCCAACAAATAATAATATTATTGGAAAATCCACCGGAAAAGTCTCAAAAAAGATATTACATTTTCACAACAACAACATGCAGTTTGTGTGTATAAAAATGTTTATAACAACAACATGCAAGCATACAGATTGTGTGTTGTACATATACAAGCGAATATACAAAGAAAAGAGAACGAAAAACACACAGAAGCTCGCAGTTGATCTAATTTTTCGCCAAGAGGGGATAGACGACAAAGGTAAACACAACAACAACAATTACACACGTCAAAGAAAACAAATGCAATATACAGACGGATAGACAGACATAGCTAAATTAACTGGACAGAATATTTTGTATGCAAATGTTGTATTGTTGTATTTGTTTTGAGATGGTCTCTCTCTCTGTCTGTTTTTAAGAAGCTTCACTTCTATCACGTGTACGGTGGCACACATGCATTTTTTTTTTAATGATTTCTCCGAAGTCAATTTTTCGAAGCAAATCACTCTCTATACTGAAAATAACAGATGTGCTAGTCGTTTTGTCGTCATCGTCGTATGCAGCCTATTTTTGATGAGTATCAATTATATTAGGGAATGCAGCGCCGAAATTATTTGCAACCAGAATCCTGGAAAAAAACATCTCTTTGATTCACTGTCGACATTGCAGTCCTTCTTGAAGGCATCTACCAAGGCTACAAACTGGACCAACTCATTAACAAGACTGATTTCAAGATCGTCGTTGTAAATTTTGCCTAACTTATCGGCAGTTTTGTGCAGTTTCGATAAACTTAAATCCTCCAAATGATTCAAGATACCAAAAGTCATAAGCTCAAATCCTGTCACTGAGGGATGTTGAGAGTTGGTTAATTGCTGGAATAAAACTTCCTAGTCGAAATATTTCCTTGGGTGACAGCTGGGCCTCCGCGTGTTTCAATATATTTATCAGTATCTGATAATTTTTACGCTGCTTTTTCGTATTTCTCAAACTTTTCTCTTTTGGACTCTACGAATAATCTGAGCGATTTCAGTGCTTCCACTGCAAAAGAATGAACCATTTTTGGATGTTGCAAAATCTTATTAGTAGCGTTGAATCGCTCTAAAATGTCGGTCCAAAATCCAGCGATCAGCGATTTCAAGACTACCCATCTTCTTTAAAAGTCTAGCAGCTTCAATTTTGACGACATCTTTCTGTTCTTGGTCATGTGATATGTCATCAAGATCTTCTTTAATTTTCTCGTAACTATGAACAAGAGCTTTAGTGCCATCAGCGCGACAAGACCAACGAGTTTTACTTAATAACTTCGGAACGTAGAATTTAGTTTTATTCTCTGACAATAACTTGACCAAAATTGCATATCGCTCGGAAGTCGCTGAAAAAAAATACGTAGAAGATTTGGATGAATTCGAAAAAGTGAACAGAATTAGCTGCAGCTTTGCCAACTAAGTTTAGATAGTGGCCATAACAAAGAACGCCCACAGACAATTTATTAATCTCCAAAATCAGAGCTTGTATCCCCATTGTACTTGCCACTCATGTTTGGGGCGTTGCCATATGATTGACCACGGCAATCACAGATATCGATTTTTCAAGTGTCTAAAAATTCAATCAGCGTTTTTGCCACAATTACCACAATTTGAAAGAAAAGTAAGAAATCTTTCCTTTGGAACAGATCCTTCCATATAACATAATACGAATGTCAGTTGGTCAATGTGTGCTTCGTCAACTAATTTTGAATAGACTAAAGACTGTTTTATTCTCACTATAATCTCACTAAGGACTACTTCTACCATCAAAGCAAATCCTCACAGATTGTAGATGAAATAAATTTGACGTAGTCACTCCCTTTATAAGCCTTTTCTTTTAAATGAGTTGAGAGAAATGTATCGTACTCTGACAGCAATTCTAAAATACCTAGAAAATTGCCATTTCTCGGTGAACGAATTAATTCGTCAACACCTCTAAAAGCTAAGCCTCGTTCTGCAATAAATTTTATTGTGCTAATAACTCGCATCAAAATTCTTTGCCAATATAGCGATTGCTCTGCTTCTTCTGTCACTTCTCTCGATGCGTCCCTGTGTCACTACTAATTTTGATAAAATTGTGATAGCTTCTAGGTGAGTTTTAGAGTTTTCTTGTCCAGAAATAAGCACAGATATATGTTTCCAACCGTCAAATCCATCTCCCATGAGTTGTATTTTCTGAGTAGCTACTATTAGGAGGTGTACGTCCCATACAAACCCAAATTAAAATTAGTGTTCCTATCATAAACATTTTTTTTGTTTTTTGTCTTATCGAACTGAAATTTGGACACTCTAAGTCTCTATGTTTACCAACCATGTAACTTTCATGATTCTGGGATTAACAGGAGGGGTACCTCCCATACAAACCTAAATTCAAATAAATGTTCTTATTTAAAAAACTTGGATTCAACTGCTATGTCCCAATGTTAGATTCCATATATCACTGTCCCACTGTCAAACTGGTATTGCAAAGGATTATTTTGCATTCAAGGTGAATGGAATGAATTGATGCTGAATTAGTCAGAATTAGCTAGTTAAGCCAAGGTGTCTTTTTACTAGTTTTTGATGTGGTTGAGTATGAGGATATAGTACTGTTTCTATGTTAGTCTTGTGTCTTTTGATTTAAACCAAGTTAGTTAACAAGTGTGGTGTGGTATGGGAGAACTTCATGAAACAAAAAAAAAAAACAATTTCAACATAATTTAAGGTACGTATAATATGCTTAAATTTGTTCAGTATTTACAGTGATGTTCGAGGATTCCAATCGGTTGAATTGATTTTTTAGTAGTGTGGAAACTTTAATTTTGAATTCTTAGATGGCAAGTGTATCATGTGAAGTATAACTGTATCATGTGATAGAAGGACATTGGGTGTCCAAATGCGGAGTTCAAGTAGAGAATCTATGTGCTAGACGTTATATCAAGCCTGTTTAATGTCCAGAAAGACTGCAGAACAGTACTTTTTGTTTTCAAAGGACAAAATTGTAAAACTTACAATGTTAATAGTAGATTTGTATAAATGTAACAATAATAAAGGTAAAATTATAAAGTATAGGATCGTAAATAGGCTGCACGAAGCGAGGATGAGTTCACCTGGAGGCATGAAGGATTGAACGTAGGTAGATAGGTATAATATAATTAGTTAATTGGATCCTCAAATGCCAAATGGTGATCTACAAAGAAATATTTCCCAAAAAAGCGGATTTGTCCTCCTCCTAAGATCACGCATTGTTTCGGTCTCCTTCACTTGTGCAGCTGCAACAGAAAAACCAGAAAGAAGGCTATCATTGGCCATGCCAAAGATGTAATACCCTTCACGCTCCTCCGGGTTGCATCCAACCTTTCTTTTTTAGCATCACTATATTCTCTCTGTTACAGTTTGAGTATCAACAAAGAAAACAGTTTGAGTATCAAGAAATAACACAATTTGAGTATCAAATATGAGCACAGATTGAGTGGCACTTTTATTGTACTCTTTATAAATTTGTCATTTAATATGGGCTTGTATGGGAGGTACCCCTTCTGTTAACCCTATGATCATGAAATTTACATGGTTGATGAATATCGATCAGAAACATATATTGAATTTCATTTCGATAAGTAAAAAAGACAAAAAACTTTTTCTAATAAGAACATTAATTTAAAAGGTGGTTTGTATGGGAGGTACCCCTCCTAGTGGTCCCATTCGGCTGATTCCGACAAATGTGCAGCGTATATATACTTTATATGGTCTGCGATGTCTCCTTCTGTGTGTTACAAACATCCTTATGATACTATTCACTCCCGTGAAGAGTATAAAGATGGAAAAAGTCCAAGATTTGATACCTTTTTAGGTGTCTAACATCCATTGATGACTGTCTGTTGTCTAACAAACTATTTGTTGGTATAGTTATGCAACTTATTGATATACATATGTATGTATCTAACTGACATTCTTCTTCATGCCTATCAAATGGTACTTCCAGGTCTTTAAAGATCTAAAAATTGCTTATATACACAAGGATCTAAATGATCCAGATTATGTTGCAAGGAGTCACAGACTGGTATTGGTATCTTTGAAGTCTTTCTGTTCTGTTTAAGTAAAGGTGTGCTCAAGTTGAGTGCTTGATTAAGACTGACTTTAATGATAATTATAAAGTAACAATATGACATGAGTGATTAGTCTTATAAATGACATATGTTAGAGAAGGACAAAAATAGTTTAACACAATATTTCAATGCTTATAAATACATATCAGATCTCCTCCCTTAAATTATAAAATTATTATTGTTTGTGTTTTCTACAGTCGGTAGGCGAGAAACAATCGACTTGATGGTGAACTCGAGTACCTTGACGAATTGGTATGCCTGATTTATCTTGTATTGGTGTTGTGTTTCTCAATTGGAACTTCATTGCAGATTGATTGCTAAGAATCAGGAGCCCACCAAAACTGTGTGTTTCTGTTTTGGGTGTTTGTGGATGATTTTGGCTTCATCTGATTCAAATGACGCTTTACATAACCGTTTCAAGTGCGAACTACAAATAGCATTTTTCCAATTGAAGGATCTATAATTCCTTCCACCCTTCTCTCTCCTTTTGCGTAGTTTTTCACATAAACCGTCTGCTTTGTAATGTACTTGGTAACGTCAACATATTGTTTATACTTGATAGGTTGCTCGCATATATGACCATGAATCAATTCTGCCGGTGATTTTCCCTTTGTATTTGGTGTAAATCTGTAAGTAGCAAAATATTTAGTTACTGCTGTTTTAAGTGTGAAGTCTTTGAGATATTTTTTAACAGATGTTTTGAACGAATCGTTCTGCTAAGCCAGTGGATGCTGGATGGAACGGTGCTTTTGTGATTTGTTTAATACCATGTAGTTTGCAAAAAAATACTGAATTCATCAAAGGTTAGTTGAAGCCCATTATTACTAACCATAGTTTTATATCTAACAATATGACATGAGTGATTAGGTCTTATAAATGTACTTATATGTGTATGTATGATAAATGTTAGAGAAGGACGAGAATAGTTTAATACAATATTTCAATGCTTGCAGTACCCCAAAGTTGTTTTTCATATGTCCAAATTTCGTGCAAAAGTTACTTTAATTTCACTTCATCGAACCCTGAACGAGTTGTGTTTTTAAGTTCAAAATTTCCATTTTTAAATGTGGCATACCAATCATGAGCGGTTCTTTTACCTAAGGCAATCACTCCATACACAGCACAAATGTTGCAAGCAACCTTGATGAAAAGCAAAAGGAGTAAAAGATGTCAAAAATGCTTCCGACTAACATACACATCAGTGATGCCATTTTAGCCTTTTTCCGGACAGATCTGTCCTTTTTTTAACTGACCTATCCGGAGAAAAAAGTCAAACATCCCCTATCCGGAAATCAAATTCTGTGAATATGCTAAAATTACGCAAATAATAGAAATAGTCGACATGTATTGCGTTGTGCTCATCACTAATACCATAACTTAACATTGTGGCTGATCACATGACCGAAAACGGCACATGACCCGCACATAACATAAACAAACAAACATGCCGAAAGAAATATATAAAAAATTTGCGAGTCGTGGCTAAATCAGCCTGATTTAAAAAGTTGGGTGAGCCGCGATCCAAAAGATAACAATAAGGCTTACTGCAAGTTTTGTAAGTGTGGGATTAACTCTAAAATTGATCAAATACGTGCGCACATGGCCTCAAAAAAACATGTGGTTAATGCCCACCCATTCGCACAGCCAAATAAATTATCGTTCCCACCTAAACCAAGGAACAAAAAACTGCTGTCCAGGATGCGGCGCTAGCAATGTTCATTGCCCAGAATGCTGCGATTGAACCAGTCGCCCATTTAAGTGACTTGTGCAAACAAAAATTTGGCGCATCGCAATTGCAATTGCGCCGGACGAAATGCACACAGGTTATTAAAAACGTGTTAGCCGAACATTTTAAAGAAGATCTTCGCGGAGATATTGGCTGTAAGCATTACTAAGATTATTGGTAGGACGCACTTATTATATTATAGGTAGGTTACACTTATGAGGTTCCAGATAAATATCTCAACATGATTGGCACTAGTGCCTCCTACAGTAGTGCCTTAAAAGAAGAGGATTATGACCGCATAGATGAGGAGGCAATAAAACTCATTTAATATAAAAAAATAAATTTATAACCTTAAAATTAATAAAAATAAAAATAATAAGGCAAACAATTTTGTCCTGTTTTCTGTCCTTTTTTAAATATTTTTTGTCCCTTTTTCCCGCTTTTTTGAGGTCGGTCTGTCCTGTTTTTGTGATAGGTTGATGGCATCACTGATACACATAAATAAATCAACTTGAACAAAACATATATGATTCCGGTAGAACAAATCAACATCTATCGTCGAATGATTTACAATACAATATTATGCAAAAAACATTTAATGACATACGGGACCTTAGTTGCCAACTCAATACAAAGTACCTACTATTCAAGACCTACAGACTTTGTTATGTAGTACAATGCGTATAGTAAAAAAGATACATTTTTATTTAAAAATATTGTCGCCGGCATATAGATTTTATTTATTTAAAAAAAATAAAATAAAATAAAATAATAATAATACAATATAGTATAATAATAATAATAAATAAATTAGAATATTTTGCGCTTTGCTTTCACAACATTTAATTAAATTAAATTTTAGACATTTGTGTTTTTGACTTTATTATTGTTTTTTGATTTGTTTTCTTATCATTATTTTAATTTTTGTATTTGTATTTATGTTTTGTCACTTATGTATATCTAAAAAAAAAAAAAGGTAAATTTGTCTCACTCTAAACCAGTGCGATCGATTGTCAGCTTAGCTCAGCTCTCAAATTGTCTATAAAAGTTTTGATCAAATGAAATTTAAAATAAAGAATACAATAGAATAGAATAGAACTTCTCTAAACTGAAGTCAGTCAACAATTTTCGTTGTTTATATAATAAATACATATAAAAGTTAGAAGAAATTTAAGTAATTTTTTGTTTTTTGTCTTTTTTTTAATCATAAATGATTCGTTGTAAAATGATTTGAATCTTTTGTTTATATTTTTTAAATAGTAGATAAATAGTAGTATTAAATCGTAATATGAATTAAGAGATATTGAATTGAATTCTTGGTGTTGGTCGTCTTTACTTTCATCATCATCATCATCATCATCATTCATTCACATTCATCAAGTGCACTTTGGATATTGGAGAAAATAAAGCTTTGTTTTTCTAAGTAGTTTCTAACAAATAATTACACAAAAAAAACTTATAAAACAAAAAAAAACAAAAAAACATTCTAACATTAAAAAAAAAATAATAAAAGTAATTATTTTGGATGGTTTTGTATTTTTGAATTCATGACCAAACGTCTATCTGTCTGTTTGATTTGAATTGTCTCTCTGTCTGTCTGTGCGCGTCACACATTTCAATTGTATTCCGGTTTTGGAAAGTAGTCAGGCACAAATATATGTATTATGATGCCTGTAGTCATAAGAGCGAAATAGAATATGACAGCGATCCACCAAAGTATGCGTTCCCAGCGACGAACCTCGAGATTGCGTAATACACCAATACCCACAAGGAGGCCAGCGACAGCACCAGATAAATGCGCCATATAACCGATTTGATCGTGTTGATCAGTCAGATGACGATAGATCGATGTACCCAAGTCAGTAAAACAAAAAATCAGAAACACAAACAATTGTACAATTGCATATTCCATTTCAGAGTAATTCTGTGTGCAAAATTTTAGACATTACATCATAATCATTAAATGATTATATCAATCGATATACTACATACCATAATAATTGTTGCAATATGAGCAGTAATCAAAGCATATACACCACCAGAAGCACCGGCAAGGAATATACGTGGACTTGTCAATGATGTGCCCATTGAACCTGCCAACACACCAGCCAAATAAACCAAAGCAACACGCCACCAATGATGAACCAATTCAAGGGCAACACCCAGAAATATTTGTATGATTAGATTCATAAAAAGATGCATGATGCCAACGTGGACAAACATGTAACTGACAAAACGCCAAGCCTCATAACGTTTATATGGATTATAGATGAACAATGTTGCCGCTGGACCATTGGTACTTTCACCAATGCGATTATTATTATTTGGATCATCCCTATAGAAATGAAATTTTACAATATAGTATTCATAATACTTGATAATTAATTGATCACTAGACTCACTGAAAATGTATGACATCAACCAAGAACATTATGATCTCAACAATTGAAAAAATCACCATGGTTAATGGTGGTGGACAAATGGACATTTGTTTTTCATAGGCGCCATCTGTAAAAAATATAAAGAATTTTGAAATATTATTAATATATTACATATGTTACTCGTACTACAATAGTATAAGTATAAGTGATGAAACTCACCTGGTTCATCGCCTTCGAGCGGTTTTGGTGGTGGTACGACCATACGACAATATTTAGCTAATAAATTGCGCACCATCCACTTGTGATGCAAGGACATTTGATAGAACTCCTCAAAATCCAAATGTCCATTATTGTCTAAATCAGATTTTTTCAAAATCTGTTCAGTTATATATGCCGGAATGTCGCGACAAAAACCAGCTTCAATCAGACCTTTCAATTCACGTGTACTAATCAAGCCATCGGCATCTGAATCATGCTAAAAGGAATATAATAATATGGCATTAATTTCAGTATATGAATACATACATATGTATGTTTGTACAAAGCTTATACATGTATGTACATATAATAGAAATGATTATCTATAGTCTTACGTGATCTGATCTGAACAGATCTGATATGTTACGTAATTAAATAGTCATTTTAAGCGGTTTTCAAGTTTTGACACTTAATTTTACACAAATGAAAATACATAGTATACTTATACGAAGACACCACTTCCAATAAATAGGGAACTCGAGTTGAAATACAATACAATATAAGTCTAATCTGATTTACTTATTTAGTCAAGTTTCAAAACTCTAACTTAAAACAAATGAAAGTTATAAAAAATAAAAACACACTAAGTTGAATGCGTTTTGAAATGAGTCATTACGAGTCATGTGTGTCCTCTGTCTTCTGCTATGACTCGGCATCACACTGTCTATGTTAACAATTCCAACTAGATGATCATCGATTGATAACACCACACGAGTTGATTTGCGAAACTGTTGAGGCAGACAGTGTGTTGAATTGTACAGCGAATGGAGACTACCATTACCTGTAATCACGGAACTTCGGTTGAAATATGTTAGTCTAATCTGATCTTATGTGTAAAACGGTTTTCAAGTCAAGTATCGATGATGTAACTTAAAACAAGTGGTTGGTTGTTTTCCGTGGCTGACCCGTATAGTCCACTACGAGCCACAATTGGCGCTAGAGTGCCGTTTTAAAACCACTTCCCCGCCGAACGCAATCAGTATTACTAAATCCAACTTGTCGAATTAAGGTATTTTAATAAATCAACCGGACATGTGACTGAACAGTCCGAGAGGTTGTTGATGATGTATTTGCCCAGAAACTTATTTCTAGTTTTTGCCAGGGCTGGTCATTGACATAGAAAGTGGGTGAGTGGCTCCTCTTCCTTTTCGTTTTCACAGCTTCTACAATCGCTTCTGAACGGAATACCCAGTCTAACTCTGTTAGCCTTGCGGTATCCGAGCGTTTTCTGTTGATGAGTCTAAGTGACCTATTTTCGTTGTAACTAGGCCAGGTAGCACATGCCACTCTGCAAGATTCAAGATCTTTTCACCGCCTATTTGCCAGCTAACGGAAATACAGGAAGTTGCTCCTCTTGACGACCGCCAGGGGAATTGGGATCTGTTCCGCTAACGATATATCAAGGGAATCACAAAAAACGAGCCAATTAGTCAACCTTCTCATTTCCCTCAATGTTCCTATGGCCCGAAACCCATAAGAGAGTGATATCATCTTGACGACTTAGCTCGCTAATCGTCGACCTGCATTCCTTAACGAGCTTGGACTTCACAGTGGTGGATCGCAGTGCTTTGAGTGCCGACTGACTATCAACGAAGATAGCTATACAAGTGGAAGTTATAAAGAAATTTAAGTAATTCTATTGGTTTACATGTATCATTAACAGCTTTTTATCCGACAGATTCTTTAATGTTCACCTAAATGGGTCCATATCGAGTTAACTTCCTAACAGTGCTGGGGTCTCTCAAGGTTCAGTCCTTGGTCCCACCCTTTATAATTTATACACCCTTGATGTTCCACTCTCTGACCTTTGTGTGACCTCAATTTTCGATAAATGGAAAATCCAATTAAATGGTAATAAAACAAAGGCAATATAGTACTTCTCCCGAAAGCGTAAAGCCTGACTCAAGCCTCTCTGTATACAATGATATCATTCCATGGGAAAATCACATCAAATACCTTGGCCGACACTTAGACCCAAAACTAAATTTTAGTTTACATAAGTATATCCAAAACAGTTGATAAAATAAACAAAACTATTTGTATTCTATACTCCTTCATAAACCGCAAATCGCAGTTATTCACTCGTAATAAAATCATAATTTTTAATTCCATTTTTATCCCAATCATGCTGTATGCGGCTGAAGTATGAGCTGATTGTGCCTACAGTCACATTAAGAAGATTTAAACGTCCCAAAATGATTCTTAATCTACCTTTCCATTATTCAACAACTTGTTTGCATGATTTAGCCGGTGCTAAGTTAATTAGAGATAAAATCTTTACCATAAAAGCTAATTTCAACTCCCGTTAATAAATTTTATATTCACTTGATGTGATGTACTGGTGCCTTTTAGATCTAGCCTTTGGTTAGTCTGACAAAAACCCAGCCTCTTAGTTGTAAGTCAGCTTAAGTTTTATATACCTAATTTATAAAGTTTTTCTAGCTCCCTTTTCTTTTCCTTTGTAATTAAATATTGTTTTTCCCCATTAACCTTAACTATAATATAATTTATAATTTCTCATCTGAATACTATTGTAAGCTAAACTCTGTAATAAGAAACCTTTAGACTATTTTTAAATCAATTTTGTAATTTATAGGGATTAAATAATGGGGCTGTGCATTTCTAGTAATCAGGGAATTTCGGGTGAAATATATAGTATCTGTCTGTACCAAATAATTTTCTCTACAGATTAAAAAACTGTGAGACATGTTGACAGTTAGTATTTTCTTGCACCATGCAGCAGATCATTTTCAGTATTATTATGCTATGCTAGTTGAAACATAGGGCCTCCACAGGGTTTCTCCATCGCACACGATTCTGGGCTGTAGTTTTAGCGCCATCCCATATGATGTTGACATAAGCTAGTTCCCGCAAGGTTGATCTTCTCCAAGTGTTCTTTGGCCGGCCGTGGCTTTTGCTCCCTTGCGGGTTCCATTCGAGTGAATTTCTCGTGATGCTTTCTGATGGTTTTCTTAGCGTGTGGCCAATTCAGCGCCACTTCCTATGCTTAATCTGTTTCAGGCTCCTCATTTGTTAGACACCATAGTGCCTCGTTGGAAATAGTGTTAGGCCAGAATATTCTGCATATGATACTTAAACAACACTTGTTAACGAAAGCTTAAAGTCTCTGCATGATGGAGTTCGAGACCAGCCATGTTTCGCTTCCGTATAGTACCGTCGATTTCACGCATATATTTGCAATTCGCAATTTCGTGCGTCTGGAGATTTGGGAATTTTCCCATACCGATTTTAACCGGCCAAATGCAGCCTTTGCTTTGCTCAACCTGCAGTTAACATCCGCTTCAGCTCCTCCGTCTGTTGATATTGTGCAGAAGCTTTCTACGAAAACAATCGCACAGCCGTCAATCATTATATGGCTTGTACTGGAGTGATTGACTCTCATAGCTTTAGTCTTTGCAATATTTATCCCTAGTCCGACGGTGCGTACCAGCGCGACTAAGTTGTTCGCCTTCGCTTGCATATCGGATTTGTACAAGAGGAGACAAATGTCATTGGCAAAGTACAAGTCCTCAAGATGCCGTGTGAGATTCCACATAATACCAGTTCTCTTATGCTGGGTGAGGCTGTTCATGACGTCATCCAGCACGATGGCGAAGAGGAGCGGGGATAGAGGGCAGCCTTGCCGTACACCAGTATTGGTGGTGAACAAGTCACTGATGCTGCCATTGTGAAGAACCGCCACCTCCGGGTCCACGTACAGCGCTATTATTTCAGTATTATACTTAGTAATGTATGGTTGATAACAGATGACGGTACAGAATACCCATAAACTTCACTAAGCTGCTTTATTCATCTTTTTGTTTTTTTTTATAACTGTTTCATATTAAATTTTATCCGTAGTATAAGTCTATCTATGGTTTTCTTCTTCTCAATATCCTCAATGTAATCGCTGTTCTTGTTGATTTTCAAATGTTTTCCTATTATTTCAGTTATGTATTTGTGTAAGTCATCATAAACTTACAGAACTGTTAAATACAATACCTACTTAGTAATTTTAAAGACCTTGGCATAATTCCCATTCTCATATTTGATTTGTAATTAAGTTGAAATGTTATTTAGTGTGTTTAACTAACATACAGAATACATAACGATATTTCAGCAAATACTCGTATCATATATGCAATACACTTGATGCTTGATATATATCCAAATAAGGATTTATTAGTTAAAACTTAAAAAAAAAAAACCAAAAGATTGCACAACTTGTGGATAAAGAATGCGTTAAGTCTATTGACAACATAAAAGGCATTCCGATAACTAACATTATACTCGTACTTATGTACAATAGAGGAAAAACTAAACATTCAGTCAACTAAACTAATGACAGTTTTGGTAATAAAGAAAAACGACAAATTTAATTGAAAAATAAAAGTTGTTTCTACAATACAATACTATTACTATATAAACATGGATGTATTTCTTAATACTCAATAGAAGAAGTAATTATGGACAATCAACTTCCAATTCAATTCAATGGATAACAACAACATGTTGTAACAACAAAGTGGAATAAACATACATATTTCATAAAATTTAACTTTCTTCATTTGTAAAATGAATTTAACTGACTTACTGGTAAGTCGAGTCGAAGTAATTTAATTTAATATTTATCATTCTATAAATCACCAACACATAATCCGAAAATCACCAAGGACCTTTGAACCTGACTGAACTTTGACCTTGCCCTCAAAATGTATCTCTCCTGTCCAAGAATTATTAGCAATCAGCGACTCTGGCAAATCTGCGAGCAAGACCCAATTGAAATTGTGATACAGAAACGAAAGTACGGTTGGCTGGGACATACCCTTCGCAAAAATAACGACGAAATACCCCATGCCATATTGGAATGGAACCCTCAAGGGACGAGGTCCAGAGGAAGACCGAAATTGACGTGGAAACGAACTGTTGCGGCTGAGACAAGAAAATCTATGAGCGAACTACGCGCATTAGCACGCAATAGAGACGGATGGAAACCCTTTGTTAATCAACTTAGTGAATAGACTATGTTTATAATTTCTTTAAATTGTAAATACGTCATAAATTATAATCTCTCCTGTCTATTTTTTATTGACATTAAATTATATGGAGTCGATGACACACAGTCGATTCTTTTGTAAGATGAGGTGCTAAGTAAATGATAAATATAGTATATAGTAAAGACTTATGAAAGACACAATCCAGTTGGCAATTTCGATCAATTATGTAGGGGTATGTGCCAGAAGTCTCTTTCACCTCAATTGCAACGTTTGATGTTCCAGAAATTTTTTTGAGACTGTTTTGAAATCTCTTATCACTAAATCACTTTTGTTGTGTCTATTTAGCCTTACTTGAATGAAATAAAGAAAAAAAAAAAAAAATTACCAACAAGTGTAGCTTAATGTTTTTCACTATAATCTCCATTTAAAGAATACAAAATTTCAGTTGTTTTAAGTAAGAATTTGCATTTAACAAAAATATCTTTTAAATTGAAATAAAAACAATCAATTTTATTTTACCATTACCACCAACAGTAATCAAATCAAAATGATGATTATAATTCAGAAGTGATACCAATGTTAATCATAATCATTATTATTGATGTTAGAGAAACCATTGTACCGCTGCAATTTGAGTACTATAAACAACATAAACTTTGTGCAAGATCATTTAGTTCCATAGGATTGGATAAGATTATTTCTGGTGAGTGGTTGGCTTAGAACAAGTTTAAGTCTTTATGTAGTCCAATAATTGAGTATGAAGCTCAAAGTTCGATCGGTGGTAAACTGGAAATTTAATCAATGAATTTCATAAATGACATGTGAATGAAACATTGATCTTGATTATAAAATTTGTTAGCTATTCGTAATACACAACATCTGATCAAAATAATAGTAATTTTTTATTGTAAAAACTTCAAGAAACGAACTTTAGTTGGCACCTTAGGGAATGCAATGTGACAGACAACACCTTTACATAACAAAAATAATCAGAGTGATTCCCCAATCAACCAAGACGCAGTGCTAAAAAAAGGTTTCTTCTATGAGGAAAACATAATTTGTCGATGAGATTAAAATTCGCTAAAAAATCACGGGCCAATGAAAAAATGGCGCAATATTCTTTGGATAGATATGAAGATAAATTTATGACTGTGAATGGCTATGATGTATAGTGTAAGATGTCATGACGTTGGATGAATATGTATTATGGGTTGACTCATATAACATTATGATACCAAAACAAGCCTTTGCTTTGGGTTTACCTATAAGAAAATGATCTATCATAGTATACCTATTAAACTTCTTTTCACTTAAACAAATCAGTCACTAGACTTATAGAATACTTGTTGGTTGATTTAAAGAAGAATTATTTTGCTAATAAGCAGCAGCTGTCGCAGTGTGTCCAGAAAACCTCTTTTAAAATAAGAGCAGGTACAGTGGATATTAGCCAACTAAAAGTATGCATTAGACTTTTATTTCAATCATCAGCATACTCAACTACTAGAGGGGTTCCTATCTATCTAATTTCCTTGGAAAGGAAAGGAGCTTCAAGCAATTCATACCAAACGAAAAAGTATACTTCATCATTAGTGATGGCACGATTAATCGATTAATTTCTTTTATATTACGATTTAATTGTATCGAAAATTCTATTCGATTAATTGGCAAAATAATCGATTATTTCTTAAATAATCGACACCACTGTTTTATTGTTTTTTTGATAATGAGTTTGATATAGCTTCTTCCTCAGTGCTCTGTTGCTTGAGTTGAAACGTAATGTGGTTGACGATTGTGAAGAAAACCGTGTACCCCCAATAAGTTTTGTTTTTCAATTGGAACTTCCGTCCCATCGGAATGGCTTTTTCCAAAGCGAGTGCAATTCCTATGGGAAAACGTAACAGATGAACTACTAAGCGCCTATCATCAAAACTCTCATTTTTGAATTAAACAAATAATAGTGCTATGTTTCTTTCTATTTTAATAAATGACCCGCTTAATTTTCATAATCAATCAATCATAATCAATTGTTTTCGCATTTGGCACTCAGACAAATTTTATTTTTGTATTTTCAAGATAATTTCCAATTTTAGCCGAAAACATCGAATCGGTTTGTTTTGTCGCATTCGTAATAAAACTCACTGGCAAAAGACCTATTTTTTTGGGCTATCAATTAATCGATTGATTTGCTGCGTTTAATTGCAATTAATCAGATGATCAAATAATTGATTAATACATTTAATTTGCCATCACTAATCATCATCCAAAAGTTGTATTAATGAATTATTTACATTAATACGAAAAACAACAATACGTTGAATCTCAAATTATCAGACATGATTCTATATAAACAGTAATGTATAATATGTTATTAATTGAATTGTAAACAAAAGTTTATCATTTCAAACCTTACAAATGTGATAATATTACGGAACAGACAATCAGTTAGTTGGTTCTATGAAGAACAAGTTCTATGACCAGAAATTTGTTGTAATTCATTTGTTGTATTATACGAGTACATATGTATATTTCGATGTTCTATTGCATTTTTATCTCTCATTCTGATTGCATGCAATAGAATTTTTGGAAAAAAAAACCAAATTCTTCATGGAAAACCCCATGGTGATATATACATACTATATTTTATATATAGTATCTATGATAAAGCACAAATTTATTTTATCTAAGTTGATGATGAATACAAAGAATGGAATGGTATTCCAAATATAAATAGAATAAGAACAAAGTACTTGTACTTGTACTTGAATTCTATCAAAATTCTGACTAATAACTCTGGCTGATTTGAAGTACTATAAAATAAAAGATCATCTATTATCATCTTTTGTTTAATAAAACCATAACAAAAGAACTTCCTTAAGCTTAGGATTGGTTTGGTTTGGTTCGAATTGTGATTATCTGTTACATTGGTTCATATAATACTACTTATATATGTATCTAGTTTACTACAAATTCATTGCATTCCAGTTGATACTTCTTATGCTGACTTTGGATTAAGTACTAATAGCCTGCATCTGCATTTCCTGCACCATATCAGATCGGATTTAAAATCATAAACACATAAACCTCGATTATCTGCACCTTTGTTAACCGTGAACATCTATTAACCGGGATACTAAGTGCTTAATTTTATACCTCTATTAACCGTGATTCCCTTTATTATCCGTGACACACATTTATGCATGTGTCCATTTTTCAAACTCTTCACTGGAGTGAATAGTATAAGTTTGTCATTTTGTAACACACAGAAGGAGACATCGCAGACCCCATAAACTATTTATTATTTATCAGCTCGATGAGACGAGTCCGTCTGAATGTATGCGCTGCACATTTGTCGGAATCAGCCAAATCGGACCACTAGGAGTGGTACCTCTCATAGAAACCCAAATTCAAATTAATGTTCTTATTAGAAAAACTTTTTTATTTTTTGACTTATCAAATTGTAATTAAATTGTAAATTTCAAGATCCTAAGGTTACCAGGAGGGGTACCTTGCATACAAACCCAAATTCAAATTAATGTTCTTATTGGAACAATTTTTTGTTTTTTGACTTATCCAACTGAAATTTGGACACTTGAAATGTCCATATTGAATATCCATATTCACCAACCAAAGAACTCATTCACGGGAGCGTGAAGGGTTTTACATCTTTGGCATAGCCAATGATAACATTCTTTCTGGTTTTCTTTTCTCATCCATATATACATATGAGTTTATATTATAGATGAAACGGATTGCTGTTTTACCGGATAGCGGATAGCTACCGGGTGTCTTTTTTTTTTTTGTTAAAAATGCAGCTGTCAAAGTATAAATCGGCAAAAAGAGTAAGAAAATTTCTTGCATTTAAAGAGAATTTGGCTTAAATTTCGAGAAATCAGATGAAGAAAATACAGATGTCCACATTGGCCCAGGCAAAAGAGGCTAGTAATATTCTATTCAAGTTCTTAGGAAACTGGTACAATTGTCCAGGTACAATTTCAGAGCCAGACTTCAAACTGCAAATGTATCATATACAAACTCATTTACTGGAAGAGCAATCAAAACCTAAAGAGAAAAGACAGACTACCTTAAACTATTTTTTTTTTTTAAATAAATGTATTTCATGGAATAGAATAAGATATCTATATGCATATCCATGTGTATATGGTAGGTGCAGATTCACATGTTCTTGTTAAAAATAAATAAATATAATAAACTTGTTATGTGTTTATATGTGACCCCTTTTAACCGAGATTATCGATTAACCATAATAAGCTCGGTTCCAAGCATCACGGATTTAAAAATTGAGTTTTCCTATACCTCAAAATCATGTAATTATGTTGCAATTTATCAGTTCAAAAGTAATTTGAAGAACATTTAGAACAACAGATTTAAATGATAATAAAATAATAAAAATGTTCTGCTAGACTGTGTAGAAACATAAGACGTACAGCAGGCTCTTGACAGAGTGTGGCATGACGGACTACTCTGGAAGATTAAATCAATTCTACGCGTGCAATATTTCTTCCTTTTCAGGTCATATTTATCAAATCGATCATTTATGGTTGAGATCAAAGATGATACGTCGACTATACGCAACATTAGAGCAGGTGTCTCACAGGGTATGTATTATACACGCTGTATACTAATGATATGCCTACGCCAACAGATGAAAACACTCTAGTTGCAACTTGTGCGGATGACACAGTTTTTCTAGCATGTGATACTTCAAGCGATCTAGCTGCAGCCGCTACCCAAAGAGTTCTCGACGAATTCGAAACTTGGTCTAGACGATGGAACATTAAAATTAATAGTGTGAAATCGCAGTATTGTTGCTATTCGTTACGCTATAAACGCTGTCCACCTGTTACTCTGAACGGCCGGTATTCAAATCCCTCAAAAATCATCATTAAAATATGTAGGCTTGAATTTGGATCACCGACTTACGTGGTCTAAGCATGTCAACGCTTTAACAGCTACATACTTGTAAAAGTAAGATGCAAAAATTACGATGGCTTATCCGACCCGGTAGCACTCTCAATCTCCAACCATCCTATACCTAACCTATGGCATTAAGCTTTGGGGACTAGCTGCAAATTTCACAATTAATCGCATTCAGGCTATGCAGAATAAAGTTCATCTGCAGATCACGGGTGCGCCTTCGAAAAGGCTCCACACTTCGGATTTACATCATAGATTTAGAAATTAACAATGTATTATGTAGTATATAACCTAGTTTAGTTACTCTCTGTCAATGTTATCAAACCTATCCCTTAAATGTGTTCTTTTAACGCTTGATTGGAATTCTCAAATAAACTCATATAAAAAAAAAGATGTTAATGATCATCACATCAAGGATTGCAGTTTAGATCACTAGCTTTAAAGATGCTTCAAGGTTTGTATGGTAGTCTAAGAATGGCATAACTAAACTAAGTAGGGGTGAATTGAATCATAACAAATATGATTTAGTATTCTATTTAAAACAATTTAGGAAAGCTAATCTATGCGAGGCGATTTAGTGGATTGTAATAGATTAGATTAGGGAAAGGGCGGCATCTAGCCACCTACCTCATCACTACGGAACCCTTACTAAAAAGCAAATTCATATATAGAATTTCTTATGGAAGACTTCAACAGTTTAACAATCAGTTTAATATGATAATGCATATGTAGATCATATATAATATGTATAAATTTCCTATTTGATTGACAAAACAATTAAATGTAACAATTTATCCTAGTCAATATACATATGTATATACTTAGTACTATATATTTTTAAATAAATGGGCAAAGGACAGAAGAGTTTCGAGGGTCGGGTCTTTAAACTTTTGTAAGTTCACTGTTTTGTTACAAACTTTTCGATAAACTAAATATACCTTTATCATATGGGTTTATGAGTAACTACCACCACCACCATTGTCACCACCACCACCATCACCACCCTAAGTCCAATAACAAGGCGAGTGAGTTACAAATTTATAACCGGTTTGGTTTATACTTTTTACTACAAATAACAATAACAACAAAGTGAGAAAAAAATAAAATAAAACATCGAGCGGTGAGCCAGCAGCGATAAGATTCTATGCAATGTGAATGAACAACCAAACGAAGAATGTAGAGAAGACAACAACAACAACAGTGAGAATTCAGCAAAAGCAAAAGCAAAACAAAAGTACTAACAACACTCACTTCTCCTAAAGAAAGAAACAAGAAAAGAAAGTTGGTTCGCAAATGGAATTAAAAATTCCCAAAAAAAAAAGAATTAAAATTTTTATGATGATGATGATGATTCTGATGTGGAAGATGTATGATTGTATAAACTTTCCAATACATGTCATTGTCATACTAATGTGATGACCTGTGACACATTGAGAAAAATCAATGTTATTAATTTATTAATCATCATCAAAATTAGTATCAGAGTCTATATAGGATGGGATGAGATGCAATGTGATGGCATGATAAAGAAAAACGTGACATTTTCATGTTTTGATGTAATTAAATCTATGTAAATAATAATTATATCATTGTATATTGGTCACATTGTTGTTGTTAGAGAAGCGGAGGAGGAGGAGGAGGAGCACAACACAATTTGACTTGGCGGCGGCGGCACACCCAGTTAAAACAGAAGAATAGAACAAAATAAGTAGTAGTATGTACATACTATGTAAACAATTATAATTTTGTATTTGCAAAAGAAATAAGGGACAAGAAGAAGTTTATGTTTCATGCATAAGTATCGAGGAAACAAGAGTTAGTAAGACGTAAGAAGATACATAGATAGATATCTTTGTAAGTACATATAATAAAGAGCCTTAAAGAAGAATGATAGGAATGAATGATTCATGCACCGCAAGGCGTCGACTTCAGTTGTCATTTACTATACTACTTAAATTGAAGCATTGCACTTTCAAAGGTTCAACTAAATCAATCATAAATACTATTATAAGTACATAAGAGAAATAAATGTAAATGTATTAACTTAGTATATTGTAGTTTGGATTCCCTTAATGCAACAACTTACATTATTAAAAATTTCGCGAGCTTTGCGGCGATCTTCTGGCTCCTGTTGCGAAATTGAACGATTTAATGGTATCTCTTCCATGTCAATGGTATCTTGGCGTAAAGTATGAGGGCGTACCGGTGGAGTACGGTTCTCCAATGGTATCGGTGGGTAAAGGCCATTTTCTGGATCAAATTGTTGTTGTTGTTGTTGGCGAGTGTGTTGGTGAAATTGTTGTTGCTGTTGTTGGGCCAAGTTGAGGCTTTGCTGACGGGCAGTGGTTTTGCTAGACATTTTGTTTGTTGTGCCGGCAATTTTTTGTTTTTTTTTTTTAAATGCTAAATATAATAAGATTAATTCTAGTAATTCTATTTAATTATATTTGATCAGATCAATAAGACACCCGGTTAATGTACATATGTGCGTGTGTTTTAATTATAATTTGTTTGATATTCTTTTATGATTTAATATGCATTTTTGTCTTTAACACTTGTTGCACTTCGTAGCAATTGTTCAAGAATTGTCACTACATAAAATGACTTAATTTAGTTTCTTAAAAAAATGTTGATTATTGCAAATAAGATAAGACAATTAAATGAACAAAACACACGACAATGATGAAATTCTAAACTCAATCTAACCGAATCGAATTGAATTGAACCAAATGCTACGAAAAACAAACTATAAATGAAGCTACAAAAAGCTACTTCTTCTTCATCTTCAGTGCTAAAAAAAATTTCAAAAATTTTCAGGGCGGAAGAGAGAAGACTAACTTCTGGAATTTGAGAGAGTAACAAGAACTTTGAGAGAGTAATAAGAATCTTGAGAGAGTGATAAGAACCTTGAGGCAGAAAGTGTTTCTTTCTAAAATTAGTCAAAAATGCGATTTTTTTAGCGTAATTTGATTGCTGATTTAATTGATGATTGATTGAATTGATAAATTGTCCCATGAGATCTCCACTAGATGCAAGAGATGCAAAAGAGAGAATCGTTCCTCAGTGTTCAAAAGAAGTTACAACTTTTTACTCAATGCTGCCGGAACAGATATTATATTTTCGTTATGCAGCACTGAAATAGACTGACCGGAAATGGGTAATTACCCACCACCACCACCTAATAACAAACAACGAAAAGTTATCGATTATCGTTTTCAATGTTCAATGCAATTCAATTCAATTAGCAGTAAAACTAATTTAAACCAAAGATGGTAGCCGGGAGCGGCTCTCATTTCTCTTATCGCTGACCAACAAACGAACCATATTGAAATAAAGGTGCAGTGCTAATAGTTTGTTTCAGGTGCAAAGACTATAAAAAGAATTTTGCCAATTTCGAGGAACATTTCAAGGAGTCATGCACACAATAATTACCGGAAAAGGAAATTACCACCACCACCAAATACTAGCAATAAAAAATTATCGATTATTTTTATCAGTCGTCACTGTTGCAGGGCTACCTAAAAAGTTGTAGAAACAAGCTTTTATCCAAAGATGGGGCGCGCATATTTGGTTTTGTTTTGTCGTTGACTTGGCAACGAAAATTTTTGGTTTTTTGTTTACATACATATGATATGTAAATAGTATTATATTATGAAAGGCAAAGTGTAAAATAATAAAATCATTCATTATCATACAAATCATAGCATATATTCATACGAAAAAGAAGAAAAACAATGCAGAATTTTCCATCAAAACAAACGGGCGTCTATCGTTTGCGCAAAGGCATCAATATTAATGAATTAAAATTTGAAGTGGAACTAAAATTATTAAATTCAATGTTTCCTTTTCCAATTTCCAGTGGCAAAGGGAAGAATCAAGTGAATGAGAAAAAACAAGAAACATTTATTAAATTAACTTGTGGTTGGCAAGAGAAAATACTAAGTGCCTCTGAGGTTGCACTGTATCGCGATGCAAAAAACTGCAAAACCAAAACCCAAAAAAAGTATCACAAATGGGTACAGGAAGCGGATCGCTTACAAGAAGCAGCAGTCAGCAATCAGGCTTTAGTGCGCTACAAGGATGGACGGAAGCGATCATCCAAGCGTACACTGCAAATGCAAAAACTTATGGCTGAACGAAAAGCAAATCAAATGCATATGATTTATACTGATATACACTCTGATGAATTTGTAATATCAAAGACTGCTGAGACTAAGGCTCTCTCTCGAAATAAACTTAAATATGTTGCATGCGATGATTTGGAACCATATCAACATATGTTTGTGTATGCCGATTTAAACCCAGCGACAGAACTTGTTCATTTTTTATGGGATCCCAATGAAAATCAACTGTTTGTCTATCCAGATTTTTGTCAATCTCCAGAACAGTTTTATTATATGGAAATCATAAATAGTTCTCGTCATCTCTATACCTACAGTCTAGTGAACATTACAAATATACAACATCGCATTCCTATTCCGAAAAGAAAACATCTGCGATTACGTAAACCTATGTATTGTAAATCAACTGAGGTATCCTTCAGTAAACCACCGCGTAGATCCAGACGCGTTACATTGCTACTTGAGTTGAATACAGGCGCGAACTTCGAATACGATAATATCCATGTACGGTATCACATAAAGCTTCCGGATAACACTTTCATGGAATCTGGTTTGCCGGAGGCAACCACTCAAAGCTGCTATGTTACTGGTGGTTCACAAAAGGCACATTTCGCATATACTTGGGAAGTAACATTTATCTGTGAGGAACTCTATAGACCCCAAGATTTATTGTATATATACTTTGAAGTCATCTCCATTGACAGTTGGGGTTGCGAACGTGATGAAGGTTATGCTGTCTACTCGTGTTACCCGCTGGAACCGCTGCCACCTAAGAACCAACAACTGCAAGAATTGCAATGCTTTCGTCCGCTTAGCAGTTGGCGTAATGCTTTTAGTCGTTACTTATTTGGTGGTCGTTATAAATTTGATTATATGGCATACTTAACTCCTTCACACAACAACACTGGTAACTCAAAAAATGCCAGCATAAGACACTATAATTTCCCAATGAAAAAAACCGGTCAATTAACATTTACCATATCCAAGTTAAAGCAACGTTATTTCCCAACAAACATGAATCGATCTCATTGCACCCGACCAATGAATATGAATTTTGAAGATATTCTGCGTGCCTATCATGAGGCGCAAGAACGACTAGAAGAAATGATAGAACTGCGCAAAAAACAAGAAAAGGAAGGCTATGCTAAAGATTATAAATTTACTTTCGAATCATTATGAAATGTAATAGATCGTAATATCATACTAAGTACTATCAATAGGTTTCTCTGTACATGATGATGATAGTACACACTCTGCTTATTTAGGTATTTTCAATTAATGTAAATAATAGAAAATAAAAAGTTATAAATGATGTTGTAAATCATTTAAACATCATATTATCATTATATAGTATCTATGGAATAATAAGCACCACAGAAAAGACTGACATGGAAAGAGTAGATTTTAGCCAAAAGAAAGCAACTAGGCTTGAATGCATTGGTTACAAGGCCCAAGATCCGAGCTGAGTCTAGACAACAAATGTAGATTCTAAAAAAGCCATAAGCCTGTTTAAACATACGGCATTCAACTATGGGGAACAGCTGCCGAATCTAATATTAAGGAAATTGATTTGCGCCCCTGGTACACTCGTAATGTGAATATTCACAAAGATCTCCTAATTGCAAGGGAAGAGATAAGGAGACACAACACAGCAGATCAATAACTTGGTCATAAGTCTTCTTGACAATTCACGAACAACGAGGCAGCTCAAGAGATTGCACCGATCAGATCTTCCTTACCGAAGAAAATACTATAGTCATAGCTTATGTTTAGGTTGTAATACATAATATAAGAAACTAAAAATAATGTGTGTATGTAAATATTAGTCAGTAAATCTGAACTAGATCTTGAATTGAACTGTTAAAAAATAAAAAGATATACTTATACAATAAAAAAAACAAATGGTGATATTTGACATGAGTTGGTATAAATGTCATCTAGTATATGGAATGATAAGTATCACAAGAAATATCATCAAATCAATTATTTCGCATTAATGATGAAGCATCCCACTGAATTTTGATACAGGTTAATAAGCGTGTCATACTGCTACCTAACTAATCATACTACCACCAAGGCAAGTCCCCAGTTCCCTTTAATTTTTCTTACAACTTATTAAATTGATTTATAAGAAAAAGGTTTTCACCTTTTTCAGAAAATTGCTTTTGGAGAGAGAGAGATGTGTGTAATGAAAAAAAAATAATTAGATTCGATTGGGGGAAGGGCGGGAACTAGAATTCCTCGTACCAGCGGCCGCAAGTGTGCCGTAATCACAGTTCCTTCGAGATTCTGGTATTCGTAAGGAATTCCAAGATTTTCTTCGAAGACAAATCAGCAATTTCAACTGGTTGTACATATTGGTTTCTAAGGTGGCGTTGGTCCAGATTAGGCTCTAGCTGTGGCATAGTAAGTGCTCTGCTGATTCCTCTTCTTTATTACACTGTTACGCTGTCTACATAGATCGCATGTTATGTAAATGTTTCTGTTTCCTGTCAAGAAACATAAGACTGTCCTTGTCAGTCCCAGTAATTCCTATGCTCTTTTGCGCGATATAGTTGGCATGAAGTATATAGTAATAAGTAATAAAATAACTGCTCCCAGCTAGGGGAGGCAGCTGCCCTATCCTGCCCGTACCTGGCTATGCCCATGGCCATGTCGGACAACTAGAAGGGATACCTACCATACAAACAAAAATTCAAATTAATGTTTTTATTAGAAAAACTTTTTTGTTTTTTGTCCTATCGAACTGAAATTTTGACACTACATATATTTAAGTGTGTGACCAATCATGTAAATTTTAAGATCCTAGGAATACTGGATCGTATAGCTCTCGATATGTATAGTATGCATACTGGAGTTAGTACTAAATAAACATAAGTCAAATCAATAATGTTTGCTCAATCACAGGAGGGTCACGTATGCATGGTCATGCGGCATATATTTAGCGCCATCTATATATGACTATTTGTGTATTGAAATGTAGTATGAATACTGATTCTACCCTGAATATACATCAAATTAATAATATAATATTTCTGTAGGCTCATTCACAGAAGCGTTAGGAGCACTACAACTTTAGCATAGCCAAAGATAACCTTTCTTTCAAAACGAGGCATCGCAGACCACATAAAGTATATATGTATATATTTGTGATCAGCTCGATGAGACGAGTTGATTTAGCCATGTCCGTCTGTCCGTCCATCCGATTGTATCAAAACTAGTCCCTCAGTTTTTGAGCTAGAGAGCTGAATCGGACCACTAGAGGGGTACCTACTGTACAAACCTCCTTTTAAATTAATATTATTATTTACACTTAAATTTAGACACTATAAGTTTCTTATCCATATTCATCAACCATGTAAATTTCATGATCCTACGGTTACCAGGAGGGGTACCTCCCATACAAACCCAATTTAATGACAAACTTACAAAGAATAAAAGTGCCACTCAAACTGTGTTCTTTGTTGATACTCATACTGTAACAGAGAGAATATAGTGATGGTAAGAAAGGAACGTTGTATGCAACCCGGAGAAGCGTGAAGAGTATAACATATATATTGATTAAGCCACTAAGGAAGATCGTGCGGTTGTAACATTTTCAGTCTAAGCCTTGTTGAGTAGCGCAAGAGTACGGACGCCAGCGGATTAGGATGCATTAGAAGCTTTGTGTAATAGTTGACTGCTGTATAATTTGATAAGTTCCATTACCGTCGGGATCTTCATTGTTAGTTCAACCAAAAACTGGAGTCTCTAATGAATGCATACAAACTCGTATATTGAAAAAATTCACCAAGTTTATTGCAAAATCGTTGCAAACCTTGGCTAAAATCAACGATTTAAAGTTCAATTGCTTCCTCACGTACCCTATTCGTCAGATTTAGTCCGCTTGGACTATTTTCGGTTTCCCAATTTGAAGAAATGCCGCTGTGGTATAAGATTTGCTAACAATATTATTTTGAAGAGCTCTAAGAATCTCACTAGGAGTCTTTGCAGGAAATTTTTTTCTTTTATTTGCAATCTGTCTGCTGAAAGACGACAGTAGGCGGATTTGATCATCACATTTTATCGATCATTTAATTGGGTGAGGGTATTTTTGGGAGGTATCGATTGATCACTACTCTGGAAAGCGGAACGAGAGATCCAGACTATGATGCTAATTCAGGTGGCGCTTGTGTCTGCTGTTGTCCAGCAGGCTGATTGTCAATTTATTACCATGGTAGAGGACCATCTCTAACCGAGAGATGTGTCAGTTGCTGTGCTTGACAATCTCTTCTCTGATCGTTGGAATTTTTAAGTCTCGATGAATGACCGAGTTTCTGACGTACGCACCGATAAATTTTCTTAGCAGTTTGGATTGGAATCTATCAATAATTTTAAGATTAGAATTTGAGGCAGATCCCCAAGGTGAATACCGGCTTGAGAATGGTCTTATATCAGTAACAGTTTAGCCATCTCATTCTTAGAAGTTACAGATCCAATTGCTTTCTTTTTATATACAGAAAAATAAAGTTATTTAAAAAAAAAATATTGTTGTGTTTTACTAGGTATATCGGGTACTTCTGGGACTACCCTCGTATCAAATATGTAGATTATATTGAATAAATAATTCCAATATTCTTTTTAAGTGATTTTAATGATTCGAAAACAAAAAAAATTTTATGCAGTTACTATTATACTCGTACTCAAGTATTACTACAGATCACTCTTGAATTCTTCTTATTCTTTTGAAACAAATCGAATTAAAAGAACAGTCCTAGATATTGAATTGGATTGAGAAAGGTCAACCACCTTCAAATATACTGACTGCACTACATAGGTTATTGCAATTACAAAACACCAAATGGTAGACAAAACAGTGGATTAAAGTGATTTAAAGATTATGAAAATAATATATAATTGATATTTTTAGAGCTGATCTATGATTAGTACAATAAAAATGTCCAAAAGGTTGAAATTAATCAAATCAAATTCATATCGATCTCAACCTTTTTTATTCCTTTCTCTAAAATTTTCTCGGAATTAGTAACAACAATATATTGCATATAATTAGTCAATATAAAATTTCATTTTGTCTTCCGTGAATGCTAAGTATAAAATCTTTCCTAACTTTCACATAAAATCTGTATAGCTACTATCACTTTGACATGATGTTTATAACACATCGCAATGGAAAAAAAGTCAACATAAAAATAAATAAAATAGCATTGATAATAATACAAATTATTGGACTTATAAGACCTATATATGTGCTCAGCAGTCCAAGGAAATTTTTCTGTTAATTTCTCTAAAAACTGAACTAATCTTTCATTTGTGGAAAACAATTTTAAATACAAACATATGTATGTACTATGTAATGGCAAATAGCATCATATTTCAATTATTCAACTACCCTGATTATTGGAAAATATTGTAGCTTCCAAACAAACCTACCAAAACCTATGATTCTATATAATAATCATCATCAAAAATGAAAATTCTTGACAGGAAATAAATTCAAAACTAAGACAATCGAAAATTTATAAATTAAATATCATATATCGGATGTTTGTTTGGCTGATACGGGTAATCTTCGAAACTACTTATGCGATTTTAAAAATCCTTTCACCAGTAGAATGCTACGTTGTCACTGATTTTTGATTTATTTAAAATTTCAATTTTGGTTTTCTAGGATTAAGATTTTTAAATTTTTTTCACAGCCAAGCACAGAAACGTTTGTACGTGAGGGCGTAGCAAAGCGCGCCGGGCAAGCTGGTAGCATTATAAAAAAACATGTTGCGATAAAGTATGGAATAAAGTATGTGGCAAATGGCCCCCACAGCTCTGATGGCAGGCCATTGCTCTTTTCATGAAATATTCAATGACTTTTTGACAAAGATGTGAGTGTATCTCATCGATGACACTTTGAATCTCGGAATTGAGCTCAGGAATTGTTTCTGGTTTAATCGCATAAGCCTGATATTTCATAAAACCCCAAAAAAGAAATCGCACGATCTTGTTGGCCAGTTGAAATCAGAATTTAGTTACCATTGTCACATTATTTGTTAAATTTGGAAAGATTGGTCTTGGTCTATACTAAATACATCTACGACGACAAAACATTTGATGGAAAGGCATGTAATCTTCGGTGTAACCGATTGAATTTAATGTTTGTTTTATGAGTAGTTTATGAGTCTTTATTAGATTTATAAATAAATCGTATACGTTTTTAATTCAATTAGTATTCAAATTATAATGCGTTCCGACTTTTTCTTTCCTTTTCTTTTCTTTTATTTCAATGGCTTTGATTCATGTTTTTTTTAGTACATGGCACAATATCGTTTATTCGAGTACAAGTATATCCGGTTATTGAAATTGTCACTTTATACTAAGTGTACGAATGAATTGATTGTTTCTTTACCCAATCTATCTATCAATCTTTTAATCTTTCCGTTCAATTGAATCCATGCCAACTGGTATACAATATTACCAGAGCATCATACTACAGACTATATTTGTGACGACGCCTATTCTCACGTTGTTGCTATATGTGTCCCTCAACTATATAAACAATAATATATTGTATGTATATAGATATGTATGTATGTAAATATAGAATATATGTACATACATATGTACGTAGTTTACTATGCTATGGATACAAGAAAGATGTGTGTCTTTAGAACGAATACTGAATAACCAAAACCCGTATTCCTATTCATATTCATATTCGCATAACCGGAATATAGAATACAATAATATTAACCGGTTTCTATACCATAAGACACAACTGCGGCTCTATTGATGTATTGATGGTTTTAATGCACACGCTTGTTTCAGTTTGAATTTGAGTTTGAGCTTTGGAATACGGAACATCTTATAAAAAAAAAATAAAAAAAATACAAACGAATGCTTAATGAAATCTTCGTTAAGGGAAGTGCTACAAGGGAAACACTCTACACTCTACACTCTTCTCCTTAACTTTACGTTTACAGCAACAGTCAACAATTACTTCTAAGAATCATATAACATTTTACAATACATCATCCAATATACAATACATGGTAGTTGTGATAATTTATTGTAGCTGTTTAATGAATAGAATGGTTTTTTAGGGCACGAGAACAAGATTGTAAGATTGTAAAGTTATACTTATATATACATATGCGTATATACGGGTATATTGATCTACATTTATGAAAATAATCACCTCAGCACCAGCTTTAAATAATTATATGAAAAACGAACACAGGTGTTACTTAAGAACTGTTAAGGATACTCTTACTTAGAAGGCAAAAATTGGGTAGTCCTTGTTGAGTACAAGAGCTTCTTCTTGAACTTTGAAAAGCAAATAGAATTGAAAAAATTCTATGCTTGCGAAAAAACTACAATTACGACATGAGCTCGCTTGAACCTGGACTATGTAAGCGTAACACCACCACTATACCATATGCACTACCATTAAACTATGAAACGAGTTCGCTAAAAGCAAACTGTCCTCTAAGTTCCGAAGCAAATGATTTGGAAACACTAACTCCCGGCCATTTATTAGTGACAAGAATTCTATAACCCAAATCTACTACTACTATGAGGACATATTGAAATTGTCTATGGTCAATCGTTCTAAGCGGATCCTGGTTGTTGAGTAAGAAGTGTGGCAACAAGCCCGTTGTAATTTTAAATTGCAATGTCCTATTTTTTAGGGATGTTACTGATCATGTTTGTTGAAAATTTAATAATATTGTATATTCGCAGTGAACTATGATTTAAATCCAATTTTTCTACCCCTTATCTATCTAATACAATATATTGTTTACCAATATATGTATATATGTGAATAATATTTACTAGTTATATCTTAAAGACCTGACTCCTGTTTTTCCGAAGTCAAAGTCATGCCAAATTGATTTTGTTTTTAATTTATGCTAAGGTCCCATTTTGTGGAAACAAAGACCCTGGAGGACAAAATGCATGTTAATCAGAAAATTTTGAATATTATTTAAAATCTTTGTATATACTCTGTAGACTCTCTTCTGCCTCTCTCCATCTCACATTCTCTCGGTCTCATGTACGCTGATGATGTGTAATTGTGAATTTCATTTAATAATGGTGCCTCTATTGTCAGACTTTAAGAGGATCTTGATTCTTTATATTATTGGTGCTTAACAAATTGTTTATATCTTAATATTTCTAAGTGTATGTTCATCACATACTATTATCGGTGTAAGCCTAATTTGTTTACTTACAAGATTGATAACGTCCAACTCGAGCGTGTCTCTGCGTTTAATGGCATTGGTGTCCTATTTTATGCTAGCTGTGCCCCTACTCACAGCCATAAGTGGCCAGAGACAAATTCTCAACTGATGAGCAGCAGAGGCAGTTGGGACGGGTTAACCAAAAAGCAACGTCCAGCTCATCTAGCGCGATCCGATTCCTGTAGGCAGCGAAGGACGATGATGGAAAATTTATTATAAAACGTGCATAAAACGCAAACGGGAATTAGGATTCCAGTTTAGGCCATGGAGAACAAACAGAAAGAATTGTTTCTGCACAGATTCAATTCGATATTGATTCTTTATATATTGCGTTGACCAAATGCAAGAGCAATACTCAAGAAGTGGACGCACAAGAGATTCAAAAAGAATCTTTGTGGTATAAGGGTCTTTAAATTCAATACACCAACGTTTAATTAGTTGAATTTAAATATTTATACTGAACTATTGTTATCAACTTGTATTATGTACTGTTGTTGACAGTAAGTTGTCATGAATTAAATAAATAAATAAATAAACCTTCAACCTAGAAAATTTGACAATGTTAACTTTACCTCTTCTATAAATATTGCGTATGTTTTGATTATCTTATCAGATTAAGATTGATGAAATTGCATACAAATTTGATCGCCTGAAATTTGTAGTACCATCTAAAAAATCCAATTAGAAATTGTATTCGATGGGCCTAATGAATTATTGAAATATTTTAATTAAATTTTAATACGAGGGCTGCTATTTATATTTCGGGAATTGGCAATACTAATGTCAATACGTAAAATCTGGCAACACCATAATAAACTTTGTCATTTTTTAGCACATATGTACGTACAACGTTTTTATGTACAATTGGTTTTTGTTTTGTTTACAATAAGTTAAAGAAATCAATTTGGCAAAACAATGGAAATTTCTCGAGAGGGTTTTCGTTGGATTATTTTTCACAACTTTCGACGTGGATTATCCCAACAAGAATGTGTCGATGAACTTAGTTCCAAATCCAACAAAAGTTGTTCGAGCACGAAGCACTTCGAAGCAAATGGTCGCCTGTTTCTTCGGAAGAATGGGTCATGTGGCCACTTTTCCGCTTGAGCAACGTAGGACTGTCAATTCTGAGTGGTACACGACCATTTGTTTGCCGGAGGTCTTCGGAAAAATTCGCAAAATCAACTGCCGAAGACGAATCATTCTCCATCATGACAATGCATGGCAAACAGGTGAATTTTTAAGCAGTCAAAACATCGAATTGATGACTCATCCGCCCTACAGTCCTGACTTGGCACCCAATGACTTCTTTTTATTCCCTCACATCAAAAAAAAACTGCGTGATCAACGATTTACGAGCGCCGTAGAAGCAATTGAAGAGTTCAAAAATCATGCTTTGGAGGTGTCTCAAGAGGAATGGAAAAATTGCTATGACCAATGGTTCGAACGAATGCAAAAGTGTATTGATCATCAGGGGGAATATTTTGAAAAACAATAAAGCCATTTTCATTAAAAAATTTTTGTTCTTATTTGCTATTCCCGAAATATAAATAGCAGCCCTCGTATAATAACAGAAATTTGGAAAATTTTGCAGAATTTTTATTTGCTGTTTTGTTGACACAAAGGGCGGGCAAATTTGTACTTACCTTGGGGCCAAAGAGTTATGCTTCTACACGGATTGTTAATACTTACTAAGTATATCAATAGTAGAAAATAATAATAAATATACAAATATGTATATTTACTACTACTAATACATGTAGGTGGTATATAGTGCTAGTAAATATTATAAGTGGTATACATAGTGCACGATCTAAGCCAAGCCAAGCTAAGCAAAACCAAGTTAAATATGCTTATATTTCATTTTTTATTTGGATTTGGTAAAAGCAAAACTTGTTAAGCTTTCTATTCAATTTATGCAAATTTATTTTTATTATTTTTATTATTATTTATTTACCATTCACTACCATACATGTGTGTAGAAGATACAATTTAATAAATTTGTGCCAAAGTTTGTAACACTAAATCCTTCTATTAGATCTACATACTTATAAGAAGAGATCGTCAGACTAAACAATTTAGTCCATGAAATATGTTTTTAGAACAAAAAGTCTGAAAATATACACATATGTATGGTATATTTAGATGAATGGAGTTTTAGGAAAGCACAACTATGTTAAATTATGTGGAGTCCCCAGACGTCCCAGGTCATTCAAATGTAAAAGACAAATGTAGTCGTATTTTAGGATTTGTAATTCATTTGCAGAGAGAGAGAGAGAGAAAGAGAGAGAGTGTGTTCAAATATAGGTACTTATAAGTATTATATCATATTTAAAGAATCGGTCAAGAGAACTCTAAATTCTAGAATATATGTCCTAAAGGTGTTTTTGTTTCTTGTGAAAGGCATCAAATCTTTTTTGTAAAGCAAAATTTAATGTTTATTCTTCAAGTTTATTATACAAAAAGTAGTGATACCTAGCGATACGATACGATACGATATAATATATACACATCTATGTATGTATATATATTATTTAAAATAACATAACATAATATCAATTATATACATATGATGTATATAAAAAAAAAAACATAAAAAACATATATGCATAACCGGTCAATCAGAAACGGAATCAGAATTAGCAAAAGAACCAAACCTGATCTTTTCACAGAATTGATTTTGCCTGTTGTTGATGGGTGATAGGCTTATAATACCCTTTACCAATTTGTACTGGAACTGTGACATTATTATTTTAACATGATGTTTGTAATGCCTTACTATTCATTATATGGTATACACTTATGTACATATGGCAAAGATCAAATCAGAGATCATCATCATAAAATCATATTGTTATACATATTCGTATTTCTGTTAGTTTCAGTTTTATTTTTAAGATATCTTGCTTACTTAATTAGTGTATGTTATAGCACCCATGAAAACCGGGATATTATATTAAAAAACTTATAGATTTCATAAACAAAATCAGAAAATTCTCGTTGGTTTAACGTGGGCACCTGCAATGGAAGGCTTAAGATCACGGTGCCAAACACCGTTGATATCAAATTCCGAGCCATACTTATTTTGGTCATATGACTCCTTCCTTGGTCGGGAACCAGGCCTGTCTGAAACCACTGTTGCTCTTTGGGTTACAGCACCCGATTGTATATTTGCATATTTGTATGTGCATTTGGGTAACGAAACAGAACTACCACGATACTTCCATAATGGGGTCATAGGACAGAACAAGTTCCATGGGCTCCTGACCACCTCTGGTACCAGACACAGCATCTGGTTAGACTTCGTACCAACAGGCACTACCAATTTGTACTACAAATAGTATTCACTCATCCTTGCAGCCTTTGAAACACAATTTATAGAAAATATCCCGTATCACAAGTGATGAGTGAACAAATTTAATCTTCCTTCTTAAATAGGGCTTGACTAAAACTTATAAAATTCCCAGAAGGAGATCAATCAAAACTTTTAAAATTTAATCTGCAAAATGACAATTAATAAAATCATTTGAGCATATTCAAAAGACAATTTGCAATTGAAACCATCCCTCCTAGGGAGGTCCAAAATTATACTAATGGATGAATGCCATATTAAAAACTACCTAAGTATGTGGTACCTTATTTTGTATCTACAATAATCTGATTGTGATGGGTATGAAACTTTCGTTAGAACCGAAGTTTTGTCCATTTTTCCTATATATTTTTTATGGATTTGGATTTCGATCTTTACGGATTGCGTTGGTGTTCTTTCTTTCATTCGGAACGTAATGCTTTTGATCATAATAATAGTATAATTTATGACTTAAATAAGTATAAAGCCAAGAGATTTGTATGTTAAATGAAAATGGCAACACATGCACATAATAAATTTAATCAAATTATTGGATTCTTTATGTAGAATCAAACTATTTTACAAATCGAATTAATCTTAATCTACAATAAATTAATCTTTATTAAAGAAAAAAAACAACAACAACAACAAAGATTCGAAAACTCAAATTAACTAGCTTTACTGAATGCTCCACTCTTTCCACCCTTTCCTTGACATGATTTAACAATTGATTTTATGAACATCACACGTTCCAGATTTCTAGATCTCTATTCTATTCTATCTCTATATAGATAATACGAGTATTCTATGGAATATGATGATGATTCACACTATTTATTCAATAGTTACAACAACGCACAAAAAATAGACAAAAAATTCCATGCAATCACACAATGAATACTATAAACAAAATAACAATCTGAATTTATTTATTTATATTAAGTTTTTCTTTCTTTCTTTCTTTTTTTTCCACAAAAAATTAGCAATTTTAATTAATCCAGAGGAGGTTTTATCATACGCTTCTTATAGACGGGTCCTATAAATTCAGTTTGATGTTTGTAAAAAGCACAAGCACTGGGAGGATTGGAAATATCGTTAAGTTAGTATTAAATGTGTTTGCTAGTGACCCTAGTTTAATTTCTTAGTTTTTAAGATTACGAACTGAAATTGTTATAAAATATGTATACCTACTTTTATATAAATTAGATAAGCGGAAGGGCGTGATCTATTCACCTCGTCAGTGCAGCCTCGACTGTGTCTACTATTGTGATAGAACCCATAATTACAGTTCCTCCGAGATTTTGGTATACATCAAGAATCTCAAGATTTTTTTCAGAGGTCAAAGAAGCCGTAGTTTATACCGATATCTTTTCAAGTTAGTCCTAGTCTTCTTGTGTTTTTTTGTAAATATGATCATAAAGATTTTCGCTACTCTAAGATTTTTTTGTGTCCAACCAATATTGGTTTGATTTACCATCAAGCCATGGTTTGAATTTTATTTTTGTCGAACTCCAAGGCAGCCCGCAGATTGATTCTGGGTCCAGTGAAAATGGTGGCAGCTTCTTTACTAACGAGTTCATCTGCCTTTTAGTCCGCTAGATACCTGTTGTGCTCAGGTATCCAAATAAGATCAACATAATTGTTTGCTGCTAGCTTTTTTAGTAACATTAAACAGTCCCAAACATGTTTCGATTTAATTTCTAAGGCGTTGAGTGTTTGCAGTGGTGCCTTGCTGTCACAGTCACACACTCTATATCTTCTCTTAGGAATAGATCCTGAAATCCCGAGTTTTCTTGGCTTTTTCTGGCTAATAAAATCCTTGTGTGGTTTTTCCCATAGGCTCCTGCTGCAACACTAGTAACCGTTGTAGAGCCATCACATGGTAGTCACAGATGGGTTTCTTTTTTTTTTATATAAGACATAATTCGAAATATTTGTGGTGATTTAAGAATTTGATTTGTAGAATATTTCTTTAGTTTTGGAGATAGAGATATGAAATTCTTATCAAATATCCTTAAAAATGTAATATGACATAGATAAGTACAGACATATATAAGATAATGGTACATATTGATTATACATAAAGTATGTATCTGAGCAGTTTAATTTTTTAGTTTTGGAGTTAAAGAACTGTTTTTTTTTTCTAAATATATTCTTCTATGTACAGTATAACTCATAATTAGGAGCATTTGGGTGAGATAATTATTAAAAATATGATCTATATTTAATGTATTTGCTTGTGTTCTAAAAAAGCCTGTCAATTTGCTGTCCTAACTGATAACGGTAACTTTGTCATCTGCTCTGACAGCCTTTCCGCGCTGTTAGCCATACAAAATTGCCATTATAATGAAACAACAATTCGTGAAATCCAGAAAATCTGCACTCAACACCGCAACAAAATTACTATCTTCTGGGCTTCTAGTCATCAAGGAATAAATGGAAACGAATGTGCTGATATGGCTGCACGGAATATAGAATATTATTTATTCATTGAATTCATAGTTTTAGAGGTGGGGACCAGAAATTGTACTCACATCTACCAACTAATCTCTGCAGAATTTAATCCTAACCAACTTTAAATCAACCAATTATCATGAAATTCATATGAATTTCTTAAATTTGAATATTTTATTCCATTATACGATCAAAGAACTCAAAAACCTTATTAGATTTCAAATTTTTTTTTTTTTTTTTTCGAAAATTGAATGCGCCAATTGAACAAGACATATGAATCATACGTATCCCAAATCGAATGAATAGAAGTTGAAGTTATCAAAACTTTTATATACATACTATCAGTATTCATAAATCTCTGGCACAACTTGTCCGAAGTGTGCTTATAATTTGGTAAGATCAAATCTGATCAAATTTTTCGCCTCAATATTTTTTCATAATGCAAAATTTATTTAATATTATTTATTTATTTTTTTATGCGTTACTAAAAAGAAAGTGTTTTTAAGGTTAAAACAAATTTCGAATGATAATCCAAAGAAAAAAAAAAATAATAATCAATAAAATTAAATAAAAAACAAAAAACACGCGCCAACTTCAGAGCCCAAAAGTAAAACAGAAGTAAACAATAAATGTTAAAAATCAAATAAAAAATATAGGTATACACACACATTTGTACTCGTACATATGTATACATATTATATAGTATGAGTATATGCATATTAAAGTGGGTTTCACTAATCGTTTTAATACCTTACACATATCTAATCATATACATGGAAGCCAAGGAAAAAGGAGAAGGTAACCGGCACGGAGAAACAACAACGCATATGTCTGGATGCTGTTGTTATCTCTAAGCAAAGTGAGGCAACCTACGCCGACATGCTATGGCTGATCAAATGGCAACCAAAGCTACAGGAGCTGTAGGCTTGAAGGTCAATAAAATAAAGAAAACGCCAAAAGGTGAATTTCTACTGGAGTTTAAAGGTGGAAACAGTAACAATGCAAGCAGAATGGCAGAATGGCCGAATGGCCATAACCAACGCCCTGGAGGAAAAAGCTGGCATGAAAACTCTCTGCCAACAAAAAACTGTGGAATATTGTAATCTAGATGAATTAATTATTTCAGATGATTTAGTAAAAGCAATGCGCACGCAAATCCCAGATGAGAAATTGATACAAAGAAAAGAGATGCAGACATGATGACGAAAAAAACATAAGAGTGGTCTAACCTAGCTCTCCCTGGCGAAGTAATTAATGCCTTGTTGGTCTCGCCAGGGTTAAAAATGAGTACTTAGGCACCACAAGAGACTCTTTCTCCGGCGAATCGTGCATTCTAGTAGGTCAGTCTACTAGGATCTTTGAAAGATACCTCCTTGGCGAATCCATATGTATGTATTGCATATCGAAAAGAGATATTTCTTATCATATATGGAAACTGTGGAAACGATTTTATAATCCGATATGATTTTATATTTCTACAGTAGAAACTCTAGTCGCAGACATCTTGCCTCGTTGCGGGACTATTCCATTGGAATCATAGGTGTCTGCACACAAGAGATTTTACTGTATATTATAATAGAAATCTCTAGTTTTCATTGAAATTGCATATCCCCTGATACAATACTATTACATGTTAGCAAGTTTCGCTTGTGTTACTTGAGAGATTTAGGAATTGTCCATACAAAACGACAATTGTCCGATTTGGATTTACATATGTGTTACAATGTATATGAGGGATATAGAATTGATTTAAATGACTAAATTTTTGGTTATCTATTAGAAATTACTGGTCTGATATGTTTCTATGAAATTTCAGCTCTGCTTCTTTTCATAATTGAGGAAATCCAATTGAAACATGTCATAACTTTGTCACTCTAGTATAGAAAATGAAATGGAATAAAACCAAAAGAAAGTTTGGAAATGTTGATTTATAGAATGGCTGTTTGTATTGTTCTTATTTGAAATCTACTTCTATCTTCAATAATTGAAGAACTCCGATTAGAACATATCATATCTACATACATTGAAAAATATTTAGTAATCCTATATAAAATGATAATAGTTTGCATAAGTACTTCAGGAATTTTTCCCCTTCATATACTATATATATACCATTTAAAGAATGGTGTCTATGATGATGACGATGATCAGATGATGATGACATTAGTCTGTACTCGTATTTAATGTGTTACAAACATCATGTTTCAGTGATAATACCATTTATAATATTTTTATTAAATAAAAAATTACTTGTTTTGCATGTTTGTGATAATGATATATTGTATACTATGTTGATGATGATGATGATGATGATGAAGATCTTCTTTGTCCAAATGTATTGTGTTAATTTTACTTATAAAAGTTTTATGAATTTTTAATGGAAATTTTGTGATTCGTTTTTCCTTTGAATTTTATCCTAATAAAAAATAAAAAAGAAATTCTAAGAATTTTCAAAATATACACGTATGTGCATGGAAATATTTATTTACACTATGGATATGACATTAATTATACCTAGTTAATTCAGTTTAGTAACAAAATAGAAAACAAAATAAAGTTGAAGAAGAAGATATAAAATAGTACATTAATTTCGGATCTTCAAAGCTCATAAATCTATATATATATATATATATAATCGGAAACGTCATTCTGTCTGTGCAGGCTAATCGGCTAATGCGGTTTTCACTGATGTATTGTAGCAAGCTTTTTATAACATGCTAGAGTACCCAGCGTGCTTTGCTACGCTCCCGTCGTGATGTTAGTGCATGATACTGTTCTCTTTTTACTTTTGAAAAATCAGACGAATCAATTATTAATACTGACATAATTTCTTGATATATTTGACAAAGGCGACTTGATTGATTTTAAAATATGTCTCTAAGATTATCCACTAAATTCTCGACAACAGCAAGTCCGATTCGCACCAAACTTCACTGAAACACTGTCAAGACTATGCTAGAGATGCCCTTAAAATTTCATGAAAATCAGTTCAGCAGTTTTGGAGTCCATAAGCGACTAATATACATGAATACATGTAAAGATATTGTTCTTTAGTTTAATAGTTTTAATTCAAGTATTTATATTATGTTCGGTATAATAATAGAATCAAATATAATAAAATTAATGATTAATGGTAACAACTCGTAACGACTTCTGCTGACGGCTTCGACGTTCTTCAACAACTTCAACTTCCTCAGCGACCATGCTCCTTTTATAAGTTCCCCGCCTGCTATCGACACAGGGTTGTAATCAACAACCAGGAATACCACATCTTACACTTGGTCATCCTGATATTCATCTGCCTCACATGAATAAAAGTCTTCACCCAAATCGACACTTCTCCATTGCTTCATGTAATCACAACTGGTAGACTTCTTATTCGGCCCTTCAAAATCGACTGCTTTTTCAACTTCATATCGCCCATTTCTATTGGCCTTCACCACTTTATACGGACCCATGAACTCACTCGCTATTTTTTTTTTTTGCAACAAATTGCGTCCGCTTTATGGCAACCAGGTCCTTCAAGACGTAATCAATCTCACTCTTGCGCTTCTTGTCGAAATTACTCTTGTACAAGTTCTGAGCCTTTACAATCTGCATCTTAGCATCACTTCTCAACTCATGTCTTTCGCTGTCAAATGCATATAATTGCTCTTCCTAAAGAACGCTTAGCAGACCACTACGTATGTCAATCCTCATCTTGACACCAAACATCACTTCGAACGGAGTAAATTTTGTTGAAGTGTGCACGTTACAATTAATAGCCTTATGTACTGCACCCACATATCTAAACAACTTAGACGGATCATCCGCCGACATCTTCGAAATAATTGATAATATCAGCCTATTAGTACGCTCCACCTGACCGTTGCCTCTCGGTACACCTGTCGTCACCAACACCTGCCCAATAGAATTACTCTGACAGAAGTCAGCAAAGTTTTTAGATGTGAAAGCAGGCCCCTGATCAGTGATAATGCGGCATGGAGTACCAAACGTGTCTGACCAATTCTCCACTCGCCGTATCACCTCGTCACTGCCTATAGACTTCCTCGGAAACAACCATACAAATTTTGTGAACGCGTCGACACCTGCCAATATGTACTTATACTGCTTCGAAATACTATCTATTGGACCCAGGTGGTCAACGTGCAATGTGTCCAACGGATGTTCACCTTTTCCTACGCAGTGTAAGAAACCTTCCTTCTTCCCCAGCTTCTTGTTAAAGATGATGCACGCAATTACTGACAACTCTGTTCACCTTGGCTTCTAAATGTGGTAACGAATCTGTACAACAACTCATCCTTAACTGCATAATTTTCATACGGCCTCTCTGTAGTATTTCCACAATAGCTTTTACATGATCATCCTGTTGTTGCGCCTGCTTGAATGTATATACTTACTACATAGGTTTTAAAGAAAGAGTGCATTAAAATGAAAAATTCAAGGTTGACCGTACCTTCTCTCCAGTAATCGTGGAGTTTCGGTAGAAACATGCTAACGACAAGTTCAATCGTGTCTGCACTAACTTTAAAAGATTAACGATCTTGCTTGACCATTCGATTCACTAAGTCATGTTGATTATTTTCATGCACAATCTACCCTCGCATAACCAGTAAAATAACAAGTGTATTGGCTGGGAATAGCATGCAGACTGGCAGTTTGTTCTTACAAGATAACCTTATTGAAGAATTTATATTTATCAAAGTTTACTTTCTGCTTTCCAACACCAGTCCATTACTTTTAGTAGTCTTAAGGAACTCTACACCAAATATATATTCCAGTTTTGTTTAAATATCACTGAAGGAACCAATCTCTTTGTAAAAGAGTTTTGAAAATATCACTTCTACATCGTTGCCTGTCTCAAGATTATCGGAAAGGCATGGAAAGGTACAAAACAATAGAACACATCTTAGTAGAAGAAACTTCGACCAGAGAGCTTTGTCGAATATGACCTGGGTGGATTCGACTTAGTGTAGAGATGTTTATTTATAAGTACTACTAGCGTACCAGGCGTGCTTTGCTACACTCCCGATGTGATGTTAATGCGTGATGCTGTTCTTTTTTTAAATGTAGTACATCGCGTAGACTATGCTACAGTTTCCCTGAAAATTTCATCAAGATCGGTTCAACAATTTCATAACCAATAGGGAGCAAACATAAACAAACATACATACATCCAATTTAATATATTATATATTTGGTTTAAGCCATATGGTTCTTGAATGATTCAAGCATGATTGATAATGGATGAAGATTTGTATTCTAAAAGAAAAGACCAAACTCCATAGGACGCTATGCTTACTTCGTGTTTCAACAGCACAAGCTCCACAACACGCAACTGCGTCAGCTTCTTGATTAGCAAAGTAATCTGTAAACTACTCGATAGTCACAATGCCATGTAATAGAATTCCATTTGTCACTTATTTTGGGGATTTAGGGCTATCTTTTAATTTCGTCTTTGCATGTTGGGTCACAAAAGTTTCGAGAGTGTGCGGTACGTTTTCGGGAGTATTTGGTCGATATATCGATAATAAGTATTCGATAGCTGATTATTAAATATTGATATTTATTATATATTGATATATGTATATCAAGCATCCCTAATGTAGTGTCTATGAAGCCTGTGGTCGAAGAAATTGTATTTTTGGCTTATGAGATGGGGGCTGGAAGTGGATAATATTGATGTCGATGAGCTTGTGGAAGAGCACAGTCACGAAATGATTATTATGCTCGTTATGCAAGGTTCCACTGTTCAAATATAATACGATATAAACATTATAGATTCTCTTACGCTCGATTCTATTGCTTTACGAATATCATATCACATCACAAAAAATGGTAATATCATATAATTCACACCACAAATATTGTGAAAGGTAAGAAAATTAGAAAAACCTGAAAAAATCAAGGTAAAAAATGAATAGTAGATACATTCTACACACATGGTACATGTATCGCATACTGGATAGTAGAAGTTTTGTTTTTAATCATTTACCAAAAATTAATGAAATGAAATGAAACTAGATACTCTGCTTATTCAGTTCAGTTCAGTTCACATTGGATTGGATTATCATAAGTCAATATATATCGATAAAAGTATATCGTCGTCGAATGTGCTATACTCGTATACTAAATATGAACATGAACATGAACAAAATGCAGTAATTTGATTATAATAATGTTATGTATTAATGAATTAATGTATGTATAAAAAATATATAAATGAATCGTATACAATAAGATTAGTATCTAACAACATACTTATACATGATGATTGTGTTAAATTGGGTTTCTGTATGTTTGTAGTACTAGTATCTCGTGACAATCTAAAATCGGATTCGAATCATTCGAACCATAGCCAAATCAATAAAAAATATAAAATAAAGAAATAAAAAAACACAAAATACAAGAAAAAACAAATAGGAAAACTTAAGTAGTTCCGTAAAAAATGAAGTAGTTTAAAATACAATATATTGAAATAAATTATTTAAATGTGGCTTAATGGCTTCCTTTGCTCAGACTATCAGACTATGAGACTCTGATCTCTATGAGAGTGATACTGAGGCTGATGCTGAGGCTGATTATTTACTCTTTTGCATTGTTGGTTCAATGGTTGTTTGGTGAGGTAGTTTGTTTGCTTCTTGGTTTTCATCTTTTCCTCTAGTAGTATTTTTAAGAATTAAGAATTAAATGAACATTCATTTATTATCTTGTCTTCTTATTATTATAAAGATAATATTTTCTGTGTATTTTTGTGTGTTGTTTGTATACTAAGATTTAATAATATAATTATATCTATAAATTATTAATAAGTTTAAATAAAGTTGCCATCAAATTTAATTAGATGAAGGTTTTTCTCAAAAAAGAACAAACAAGCCAACTGAATATTTTTTAATAAACAGAACGAAATATACATTCATATTGCATATTGTATTGCTTATTATCTTTTGATCTATTGATATCAGCTTATCGAGTAAAATAATAAAAATATATTTTACCTATTTATCAACGGTTTTCATCAATCAACACTCATACCGAAAAGCCTGAGTCTTTTGCCTGAAATATGGTCAAAACCACAATACTATTTTGATTGCTTGATGATTTATGTGTTAAGCAACAACCACATACATATGTAGATGCATCTAATACTTAGGTGCAGAACTGATAGAATTGCTGACAAATTGGGCACTATAATCCTGTGATGATATATATATATATACATACATAGTAGATGAATGAATTACGGTAGATATGCGTTTACCATAAACCAGTTGACAAAGATTCAATAGCTGAAATCCAAGAGGTGTCCTGGTCATGAAAAGATTGATGGATTCTGGTATCATTGTTCTATGGCATGTGATCAACACACAAAGGAAAGCCTTACGATTCGGATAACTTTGTCGATTCCTTTAGACCAATAAGCCTGCTTCTGAAATTCTACAAGATATTTAAAAAAATATTGTTACAAATTTCCAATTTGTCTGATAGTTTTAAAATTACACAAATTAGAAATCTGCTGTCAGTTGGCAATTGTTGTGGTGTGACTTGCAGCTCAACGTGGTTATCAAACGACGACAGGCAATGCAAAACACCCAAAACTTCTATCTTTGTTCTCGTCCAAATGTCCAATATGGAGGTTTTCCCTTAGTCCAGTTAATCTCTTTTTCTTAATGTTATTCCATTTTTTCTTCATGTCATTGACTTCTCATTTTGTTCTTGTTTCCTCTTCTTCTCTCCTAATTCAGCTGTTCCACACCAGGGCTACCTGCATTTATTAAAGTGCTGTGAGTATACGGGGCATTAAGGAAAGCATGCCGAATCATGAATTTGGTTTTAGGGCTTAGTATGTCACGCCATTGCGTTGTCCAGTACATTCTTATTGCATTTACTTCTTTGTCTTCTTGAATGTTAAGCAAGCCTTTGATAAGGTGGAGAAAGATAGCCTGTTTTGTTAGTTCAAAAACGTAATCCCCAAGAAAACATTGCATTGCAGAAATGCCTATATTCAGCGCCGTGCCTGCACACATACGTTCTCTTCAACTTTGGCTAGCTCACTTACAAATTTGGAGCTTCACAACCGCTTACAATATGAAGGAAGTACAGTATTGGCAAAGTAAGGCTCTAAAATATGTCAAAGGAGCCTCATAGTCCCCGCATAGAGATCTTAAGGTGCTTACAGACATTGATGAAATCTAATTATATAGCAGCCGTTAGAATCAGCAGTTTTAAGGGCATTCAAATGTAAATACTTGCGATAGCTTTCGCCCAAGAAGGCGAAAGCCGCCTTCGAATATTGGTGCGATTAAGAATGATGAGCTCGTCAAGATCAAGACGTTTATGATAGATTAGAGTTTTAAAAATGATTTGTTTTCATGCTCAATAGGGTGGAATCCATTGAGAATACGTCTGTATGATGTGTTGATGCAAAGTGTGGGTTTGGATGACGATGCAGTTTTATGGTATATCTGCTGCTGTGAAAGTTTATTTCTTCAAGTACAATTGAAATCTTCAGGTCTCGGTGAAGTGTCGAGTTTCTCACATACCACGAAGCTCCAGATAAGAGGCGAAGAGCTTTGTTTTAGCGCCTGCTAAAACAATGCAAACTAGAAAGGCTGCATCCAATCGATTTTCTTCAAAGAAGTAGGTAAATCTTACATATTATTTATCATAAAAGTGTGTTAAAATAGATTGTTGAAAAAAAAATAAAAATATAACATATACGAGTATGATTATAAAAATATGGTATAAATACAATAAAAATTTGCAATATTATAATAGTAATGAACAAGATCAATTAAGTGATCTATATAAGGCTAATATTTTGAAAAAACATGACAATATACAATAATATTTTTTCCATCAAGTAAATGAAAATAATTATGAAATCATTTAGTCATTAACTTTGAACATATAATATTTATAAAATAATGATATAATTTCCTTTTTGGATAGATCCAATAGTATATAGTATCTGCTATATATGTATGTAAGTAAGTGTATATGGTGAATAAATAAAATATAATATTGTATTTCAAAACAAAATGATAATGATAATAAAACTACATCTATGATTGTATGTAAATTAAATAAAGTTTATTCATAGGAGTAGTATTGACTAAGGAAACTCGTTCGTCGCCCAAACAAGTTCCAAGCAACAAAGTTCTTTTTGAAATCAAGAAGAAGAAAAAAACCAAAAAAAAAAAATCCACAAATTTTGCACAGAAACTTTGAATTTCTCATTTCATTGTTCTTTTCAGTTTTCTGTTTTGTCAGAATGAATATTATTATTTAAGATCCGAATAAAGGTGTTCGTAGTATGTACTACTACTTATGATTATTCTAAAGTTTTCCATTTTTTATTTCTTTTAGTTTACTATGTGTTAAGGAAGGGTTAGTAGAAGGAATTGTTGTTGGAATAAAATCAAAATTATTTTAAAATTAAAATTTAGTAAGATTGATATGAAGGATAGGATAGGATAGGATAGGATACGATGTGTGATGAATTTAAACTTAAAGGTTGTTAAGAACCTATAGATCTCTCTAAAAATAGTGAGTTCATTCAGAATAGTTTCCTTTTGATCTCTTATGTTGCCTGGTTTGGACACTTGGCTCTATGATTCAGTGTTAGTCTTTGGCCTTACCGGCGAGACCCCTACTACCGACATTGCTTTCAGGCTCCTTACAAAACAACAACATCAAGATGGCAATCCAGCAAGGGGTCTTACTAAAGTACAAAATGTACAAATCGTTGACAGTTCAGTAGCCTTAATTCTGTTATTAAGTAGTATCAATCAATGGGTAATTCTTGTTTATTTATTCTTTGTTCTTTTTTTTATGAATGGATGAAGATACTCGTGTATCTTTAAAAAAAAAAAAAAAAAATACAACATATCACATGCTATTTTGTTTTCTAATATATTATAATTTTTTTCTTTTTCTTTTTCTATTTCTTTTTTTTTTTTTTTTTTTTGATAATTATTATCGAGACATGTGTATGGACATAGAAACTTAAGATGATGATGATGATGATGATGATGTAGGTCCACTGATTGATCGTAACGATTTCACAGCGAATAATATCAAATGAATGCTAGCATCTATAGAGTATAAGATACAAATTCAAAATATACTATGCATATATTAATATAAGTATAAATAAAGATCGTCGCATGCCAACTAAAACCATCGATTGATCGCATGTTGTATCTGTATCTGAATATACTAAACCATACCATACGATACTACTAAGTATAATATCCCATCCCATAAAAAATTAACGAATCAACGAAAATGACAAAAGAAGAAAAAGAAAAGACACAAAAACAAAAAAAAAAAAAAACAAAAAACAATCGAATCGAATTGAATAAAAAAATCATTAAACGTGTATGCTAATTAGATAGCGGTGGTCTCATCGCTCAAATCGGTTTGTATCGAAATGAACTGAACTGAGCTAAACTGAACTAAACTGAACAGATCGGCTTGGTTTGCTTTGGCTTGGCTTGACTTGGCTTAGCTTGGATCGATCAATCGACCATCCGAATGAATAAACGAACGAACGAGGAACGAAGAATACCATACTAACGTCAGAAAACCAGCTGAGAAAGGAAACTCAATAGACAAATCGATAGATAGATAGATACTAGTTAGATAAATAGATACTAGATACTAGATGGACAGAGAGACATAGAAATAAACAAAAAATAAGAAGAACGTATGAGATGATAAAAAATAAACCATGAAGTAACACAAACATAAAAAAAATACAAAAAATACTAGTTTAGTATTATCCCTAAACAATAAAATTTATTAATAAAAATGGCAAAATGACATTTATGCGTACATTAAATTATGAGTATTACATATACTACAGATACTATACTATACTAGTATTATAAGTATAATAGTATTGTACTATATGGTAAACTTGATTTTTGCATTTCAATAACTTCATTTCATGGTATAATTGATCCATATTCATATGTAGTATTTTACATACTAACATGTGTATATTGTATCTTTATTATTACAATATTTTATTAATACTCATATATACCATATAGTACATATTATTGGATCATTTCTGATTATTTTTTTTTTTTATAATTTAATTTTTAAATGTGAACAAAATTCTAGTATACAAAAAGAAAAAAACACACAAACAAAAAAAAAAAAAAAACAGAATACAACAATCAATTAATCAGTCAGTCAGTCAATTAATCAATTAATCAATCATTTTATATATTTCATTGCCTCAAGCTTACTTCCTAATAAATATCAATTATTAACTCACAACTCTCAACTAACCCATCATCTCTTCATCTCTCTCTTCTATTTCCTTGCCCTTCCATTCAACAAATCCCTCTTAGCACCTCTCACTAGTCTCTTCTTTCAGATCGATTTGACGATCTGTTTAAATGAATGAATACATAGTACATATTTTGTTTCCGGGAAAAACTAAGCTTAGCACTTTATGTAAAATAATCTTTATAAATTGATAGTCATCGTTAGATGTTAGAATAAGAGTATTATTTATATAAGTACTAATAGCATTTATGCTACTCTGATAATATTGCAATCGATAGATGATAGATAGATTACATCTGACACTTTATCACTTTTTATACTTACAAAACTTTACTTATGATTTCCGGTCTTGTTTCCGGGAAAAGACTAACTTAGCTTAGGTTAAATTTCTATATAAACAATCTTTATAAATTGAGTATTATTTGTAGCATATACAGTAATAGTACTACGTACGAGTATACTTACCCGAAGTCTGTAAGTCTTAGATAGACTGACGTTTTGATCACATGCCTTTGGTTAGGTTAGGTTATGTGGCAGCTCTATAGTATGGCCCATTGTGATACCAGCAAAGAGTTGACACGGCTTCCTCTTAGTCCGATGTGGAGAACCATTTGGTTTCCGAAAAGAACATAGCTATGTCCCTGATTAGTAGGAATGATAGTTCGGTTAAGCTGGAGAGAAACCCAGAGCCTAGGTGGTTCCATCTTCTTCTGGCGAGGGATGGACACTTGCACATGAGGTGAAGCACAGTCTCCTCCTCCTCTTCAGAGCTGCAGCTGCGGCTGAAATCGTAGTGAGGAAGCCCAAGTCTGCCAGCATATTTGCCTATGAGGCAATGGCCCGTTAGTAAGTTTATAGGCTTGCTTATTGAGGATCTACCGAGATTTAGCAGCTGGCCGGTTCGTTTCCTGTTCATATTAGACTAGCTATGCTGCAAGTGCCTTTTTCTATGGGTACGTGACAGGCTAGAGTATCTAGGGAAGAGCGGCAGTCAGCAACAAGCTTGGATGTAGTGTATACACCCCGGAGGGCCTTTATTGCCGCTTGGCTATCTGTGACCTCAGAGTGTAGTTGTCTAGAAGCCAACGAGAATCTATTAGTATGGCCATAACATCTGCTTGAAAGGCGCTACAGTGGTCAGATAAGCGAAAGCTGAGCTTTAAGTTTGGGTTGTTCCAGAAGATGCCGCAGTCGACTTTCTTCTCCAATTTGGAGCCATATGTGTAGATGTCAATGGAGTTCGGTTTTAGAATTGTACCGTCTATCTTCATTATAAGTATATTTTTTTAGTCTTTGAAAAGTCATGTACTAAGTACTATTTTAGAAGTATAATCACGATTAAGATCATAGCAGAAGAATATACTATACATATGTACATTATTTCTTGTTGATATTTTTCATCTGAAAGCTTATTTTTTAAAAATTTCATTGGACCTTCTTACTCATGACATAGACAATACTTTCATATTAATTTATGATCCCTTTCCGATTACATTTTACCTGAAATTAAGTCTATCACAATCTACCTATACATATAGTATGATTAGATCCTTTGGTACAATGTACAATTCTTCCGGTTTAAACTATGAAACTGTTTACCATCAAGGTATACTCGTAACATTGTTTATTGATTGGTTTTGTTTTTTTTTTGTCGAGAAAAAAAGCCGAGCACTGATACTTATTTTATTGAATCCTTTGGTATGTCCAATATTTACTCTCTCTTTTTACAACTACTAAATACATAACATCATACTCGTAGATTATGAGTCTTTTGATTTGTCATTGTTTTGCATTTTCTTTAAACTGGGAGGCAATAGATTGATTACTGATCTTAAACTAATATAGTACTTAAAATTTATTGGTAGCAACATAACTTGTTTTTGGAATTCTTTCTTCCGATGTTTTATATGAGATCCTTTAGAATTTCTTATCAGTTATAACCATAATTTGTTATTGATTTCCGGTTTCAGTCTTATGTATATCTAAGATCCTCTTTTTCCATCTCTCTCTACTTAGTATTAATACTATAGTTCCTTAAGCTTAAGTTTAAGTTTCAGGTTCAGGATATTGATAATGAGACATACGATACTTTAATAGATCATAGATTAGATCCAATGAAGGTACGAGTACATTAGTATGCGAGCATCTAAGATTTCTATTCTAAATCAACTTCATTGAGTAGAAAATTAATACAATCTGTTTGAAACAAAGACTCACTCACTCACACACAAAACTCATCATCATCATCATCATCATACGTACGTCAGTCTGTCCATTTGTCTATATGTCTGTCTGTCTGTCTGTCTGTCCATCCATCTATCTAGTATCTGCCTAGTGTGATTATTTGAACTTGTGTATCTTTTCAATATTTTGTACTATGATGATGCTCTTTTTTTTTGTTTCTTTTTTGCTATTTGTTTTTATTGTATCAGGTTATCGAAGTTGTTGCTGTTACTGATCAAAATGATGATCATGATCATGATCATGCTGATGATGATGATGATGATTATAAAGAAGATTTCGAGTGTGTTAACTCTGCCATCAGTGATTTTGCTGCTGTTACTGCTCACTAGACTATTAACAACATTATTTTTGGACATCTCATCTGGTTTTTGGTGTTGACTGAAGATCAGAAGATCATATATAAGGAAACAAGAAGTATCTGCGTAACGTATTTATTTGTTAGAATTCGTTCGATAAATACGTCTCCGCTGGGCTTTTGAATAGACTAAAACCGCAGTGTGCTGAACTTATAATTTAATTAAAAAAAAAATCACATAAAAAAATATTTGCAAAAATGAAAAGTTTTGTAAGTTTTGCAAAAAAATAAATTAATAAAATAAATAATAATATTAAAAAAAAAAAAATATCTATATACACTATTAATAATCACAGACCAACAGACAAATATTAATTTCACACATTTGAATTTTTTTTTTAAATTTTTGTTAATTTTTTTTTTTTTTAAGTGTTTTTCGCAGTGCAAAAAAAATTGATAAAAACACACACATTATTATGAAAAACAAAGTTTTAAATATAAGAAAAAAAACAAAATAACAAATTGAAAACTGAAAAAGTTTCAATAATCCCAAAGGATATACAACATATAATAAAAAACCTATATACAAAAAAAGCAATTAAGTGTTAAACTGATAGAGGAAAGAAACAAGTGATGTACAAAACTGCTTAAAAGATTACATACATGACTGATAAATTTCATAAATTTAAATGAGATTTTAGTGTACCCATCATCATTATAGATTTTTCATATTTTTAGTGCATTTTCAGGATCAGATATATTATCAGGATTATACATATATATATTTATTTTATTTATTTATCTATTTTTTTTTTCTTTCGTTACAAAGTGATTTACACAGTATTGTACGAGTATAATAGATTGATTCATTTTTTATTATTCTGTTAAATTCAGAATTTTTTTAGTTTTCATTCAAAGATTGCAGGATCATAAAGGATCAAACAAGCTTATCATAAATATATAATATCATATTATAAATAATACTTGAGAGATGTCATTGAATTATTAAGAGGAGCATAAAAAAAAAAACTATATAATAACTATATCAACATATATTATTTAAAGAAAGAAATAAAGACATAAGTATCTGAAACTTATGAATTAATATTGTATTTTATTGTATCTTTGATAATGATAAAAAACCACATGAATCAAAACGTATTAAGTTCATTCAAATTTGGACATATTTATTTCAGTTTGTATGAGACAAAGATAGATATTGAAACTGATAGACAGACTAGCAAACTCTACAAATAAAATATATACAGGTAGACAATCTGTCGGTGTGCATAAGTAACTAACTAACTGACTAACTGACTGACTGACTGACTGAATGATGAATGAATGAACTACAAGTAAAGTAGTAAGTAAATCTGGCAGACACATAGACGACGATCAAGGTAAAATCATCTATATGATTCGATTCATTATTTGATGTAGTTCGATGTTCGGATGGGTAAAACGTTTGTGGCGTGGCGTGTCGTGTCGTGACGTGTTGTTGGTCATAATATTGTAGTATTAACATTAACAAGTTTGCTTAATTTGCACATAAAAACACTTAAAAAAAAAATGATTAATTGACATAATAATTTTTTGTTACAAAATTCAAAATAAAAAATATATATATATGTATATAAAAATAAGAGTAATTAGAGTAATTATAATAATAATAATAATGATGTTTATATATTTTATTTATTTGTATTTTATACTTCTTCATCTATTTATCATTTTATTTATTCGTTTTTATTTGTTTGTTTTTTTTTTTCTTATAGATATTTTTGTGTTTTATTGCTTTTGCCGTAGCCGATGTTAAACATCTTACAGATCGTAATCTGGATCTATTCAAATACAACCCCAGTGATGTGTACACACTGCCCGAGGATATCGATGATGAGAAACCAGCAGTTCATTATAATGGCGATGTAATGAAGGCTAAGGTTGAGAAACTGCAAAGCATCAATGGCAATAAGAAATTTAAATTGGAGTAAGTTCGACTTTTCAGATCCATTAGATCCATTAGATTGTTTTCATACATTGATCCTTTACTAATGAATAATGGGGAAATTACATTGAATTTAATTTGTTTTTGATTACAGATTGAAAACACAAAATGGTATTGAGGTTTCCAGCGTTGGTAAATTGAAGGATGACAAAACTTTCGTTGTAAGCGGTTCATATTCATTCACTGGTGCCGATGGTAAACGTTATAAGACACGTTACACAGCCGATGAATTCGGTTATCATCCAATCACTGAGCTTGATTTGGATATTCCAGTGTAAGTCTATACATTACTAAGTAAGAGTATATATAATATAGGGGATTTCAATGTTTAGGGTCCCGAAATTAAATTGCCCTTCACTCAAAGCATTAGTCTATATCTATATACAATATATCAAGTAGTGCAAAAACCTATATTGATTGTATTTCACTCATTTAATTATTAGGCCAGCCAGTAATCAGTTTGCAGCTAACAAACAAGCTTTAGATGACCGGAACCTGCTCGGTAGTTCGAAAAACCGCTTCCAGTTCTTGAATCAAAATCTTAACTTGGACGGCCAGAATGATCCACTACGCGGAAGTGGTCAGAGCGGTGATGATTACAGTTACGGACCAGCTAACAGCCATAATGGATACAATTACAATGCTCCAACGTAAGTTAACCAAGAAAAATACCTATTATTGTCTTAGTTGTAATGTTTCATTTGATTTATTTCCCTCCCATTTACAGCATCCAATTCGAGAGTCCAGTAGTGGCTGCATCAATTCCATCACGTCAATACCTGCCAGCGCAATAAATAACTTAATTTTCTTAAATTATAAGTTCAAGTATTTATTTTAAGGGAACCCAACAGGAAAACTTCTTAGCAAATCACATCTGTTTTTTTTTTTATGCTCAACTAGGAACAATATATGTATGTACATACTATGTATATCGCTTTCTTATCTATGTTATATGGAATAAACATATGCATGAGAATACACCGAGTGATATTAGATGTAAATAAATGGCAAATCTGCCCATATCTTCATATCTTCTTTCATCGCAACATCTTACAGATAATTTTGGAATTTTGGTTGAAATGGATTTGATGGATTGCACAGGGTCCTCCTTACCTCATCACGGCATCCTCAATTGAGCACAGCTCATTCAAAAGTCTGATATTCATTAGGAATTTGTTGGTTATAGATAATGATTAGCTAGATAATGGTTATCTAGGTCTGATCCAAATTAGAGCTTTACAGTGGCATTGTAAATGTTCTTCATTACATAATCTAGTATATTGATCGTTAAGACTTATTCGCATATTATGTAAATGTCCTGTTAAGAAGCAGGAGACTATATATCCTTTAATATGCATATGTGTTTTATGAATGGCAAACAGATTGGTTGGAATAGGGATAGCCATGATTGTACTGCAACCTTCAGAGATCTATTGTTCAATAAATTTAAGCATATCTATGATGGAGGACAGATATGCACTAATAATATGTATGTACCAGTTTACAAAATTAACAGTACTCAGTCAGTCTGAGAGGCCAATTTACTTTAATTGGCCATAATGGCCTGTGAGATATCCTGTGAGTATTCGTAGATCCTCTCTGGGTAGATGTAGTTTCCCTAACTGGTTTAAGGAATCATTTTGCATGCTTTTGGCCTTCACTCTTGCGTCAGTAGCTAGTAAATTTCTCACCCATACTAAGCCCCAGACAGTCAGTTTTTTCATTACCCTCATGTTATTGAGTATTAAGCGTAGTTTGTCGTATAAAGACTGGCGTTCTCCCACCATAAGGAGGCAGTTTTTCGAAGATACGAGAGCCTTAAGAGCTCTGAGTATGTTATATGTGATTATGATCATTCCTTACCTATCGTGTTAGGCATTGTCTGGTGGCTATTTCTAATGTATAAGAGTACATATTTTTTAATTACATTTTATGTACCACCTTCTGCCATTTCTCGGTGTAAAATTTCTAGGGTTTATCATCACAGAACTGCGACAAGTGATTTTCATAGGATCATCTTGAAGCCAATATTATGCGAGCAAAAGAGTGTTGCAGAGATAGGAACAAATATTAGTCTGATGGTGAAATGACAGGACTGTATAGTGGATGCATCAAAACTTCGCTACTTAGGTCTTTTAATTTTTACCAGGTCGGCAAAGATATGTGTGGTCATGATGAAACAAGGCACTTTTTCTGTAGATCAATTTTAGATTGATTTTTTTTTCAATTGCTTGCTTCAACCGCCTTAATTGTTGGCAGTAGCCATTCGAATTTATCGTTTGGCCAGACAGCTTATGATGGAAGACAATCCTTTCAATCCCACCAAACACACAGCAAAACACTAGTGACTGTCAATCCAGTGGTGGATTATAGTTTAGGCTAATAAGGCGCGAAGTTACTAACTAACTAAAAAAACTAAGTACCGAATAGCACCTTAATAATTTTATATCAACAAGCAATTTAATTAATTCAAACGTTGCGGAAGCCCGGAATAAAGCGAGTTCATTAGTATCGATATATTCTCTTTATTTCAAAAAGTGCTTTCTGGAAGAATGTATTCATCTACGTTCTTATTTAACAGCCATAAATCGAGACGGAGAAGTGCCACGAACAGCCAACGCGATTCCAAAGGTTCTAATAAATAAAGACCTTAAAACAATTTACCTAAACATTGACATAGCGTATCCGACGACAGTCAGCAATTGCAGCGGTAAGCGAAGTTTTTCTTGCCTAAAGTAAGTGAAAAATTATCTTCGCTCAACCATGTCAGATAAAAGATTAAATTCGTTAGCGATACTTAATATTGAATCAATTATTATTGCTATCTTTAAACTATGACGATGTTATTGACAATTTCGCAAGACAAAAATGTAGACGCAGAAATTTTTAACAATTATATATGGATATACATATAATTGTTCTAAGTACTTACCAACTTTATATAATAAAATCTATTCATTGCATAATTGTTTTCATATGTTAAATACTATGTATGTACATAATAAATTGTTAACAATATTCACAGTTAACTAGCTACACACCTGTTGCATGAAGGGAAAGGTACAGAGATTACGAATTTCCACATTCTATCCGTTTCACTTTCTTCACCCTCATCACGACCACATGTTATAGCTTAATTTATTATTTTGCAAAATATATGTCAGCCAGAGAGGCGCCTATGAGGAGTTAGCCAAGGGTGCTCTTAATATTTAAGCCGCCTTTGCGGATAATGGTAATGGATGGTAATGTTCTGTTTCAACAGCACTGTTACTTCAGAAGAAAAATGCCAAATAATAGCTTATAAGGAGTGTTATCTTACTTACAGAAAAATTGCCGAAAAAATTAGAAAATGCAAATGCAATTTTCTTAAAAATACTTCAAACTATGAAAACATTATGAAAGGGCGCACGAAAAAACAAATTCGCCTAGCAACGAATAGTTCGAGAAGCTTCAAATTCACACCGTTCTGCTTCCAAAATTTGTACAAATTTAAAATTAAAAGCAATTGTTGACACTATATGTATAGAGTTTTATGTAAAGCTAAACAACTAATAAGATTGAAATTTAAGACCAAAAAAAAAAACACCACAGCTTAACAACCAACGTCAAGATTCTCGTATAGCATTTTCTCAAAATCTCTCCCACCACTTTAGCCGTGAGAAAGGTGATATGCTATGGGGTGGTAACTCATATTATGAAGCATACCAATTGCATTTTGTGTCATTCAAAATGAATACCACTTATTACAAAAGCATGCCCTAGAAGGCGTTTCCTGATATGAACAACATTTTCGAAGCATTACCGTGGACTTTCTAACAAGACAATGACCCAATCCACACAGTTTGAGTGTTGAAAAGCTGGATTCAGAATTAGAACGCCACTTCAATGGCGTTGTCCCCTTATTCTCCTGATCTCAATATAATTGAGAATGGGAGTGGTTGACAAGAAAAGTATACAAGTCTGAGAGACAGTTTCAGGATGTATAGTCATTAAAAGATGTCATCACACATCCCTGGAACAAAATATCATTGAGTTATTTAAAATCTTACTAATAGGATTTATGATTATTTATGGTTTATACTTAACACACATTAAACCACTGAATAATAGAAGAGACATATCCTTTGATTTCGTTTGTTTTTTTTTTTTTCAGTTAAATAACTATTCACTCATTTCTTGTCCCTATTCAATTGGCAAGGCACAAATATGTAGAAAGTCAAGTGTGCAGTACACACATGGTAGAAGTGTAACCTTCAGGAAACTAAACTGCAAGAGAATGAGACAAATTTGGAATTCCGACTTTTCTTTATAAATACTACTATGTAATAGTAATTGTTCATTAAAAACGTTTTCACGCAAAAACAATTACGGTAGTGTAGTGTACTATCTGCCCCGATTTTCTTTTTAATGTGATTAAAATCCTTCTACATTACGAGCATGATCATAATTCAAAACAGCTTGTTAATGCTACTAAAAGACACACAAAGTTTTGAACCTTAAAGCAATTCGTATGCATCACAACTTTATTTAATTCAAGCCAATTTATGTAACTTCCAACAACTCGTAGGCATAACAACTTAATTTAATTCAGTATGTAACTTCCAGCAATTTGTCAGCAACAAATTTTTGCAAATTAATTTGCTTTAAGTAACAAGGTATTGCTTGAAAACATAAGCAATTATTACTTAGTACCATGACCAGATTCTATTGAATTATGGTCATACTCCGTTTCCGGTTTCATCAATTTTGCAAACACTACCCTCGCTAAAGAATTTTACACTTCAAAAACAACAACAAAAAGCAACAAAGAATTTGTGGAGTCAAATTAATGATTATTTTAAATTTTACTGATTTACATCAATTTTTCTTTGCAACACTATTTTTATTATTTGTATTTTCGTACACTTAAATTTGTTTTTTCATGAATTATAATATGCCATTGCAAGTTTCATGATGAATGATATGGAATGGTTTAATATTAAAAGTCATGGTCATGGTGTGATGTAGATTGAATAAAAAAGTGCTGCCATCTGAACTTCTTGAAATTGAGGAAAAAGTGCTTCCAGTGCTGCTGCTGTCACATGTGATTGGCAACCGCTAATCTGAATGACATTTTAAAGCATGCACCGCACTAACAATTTTACAATTTGCACATTTCGTTTTTTCTTTTTTTGGAAAAGAACATAAAAAATATAATTCTATTGTATATATTTTGGAATCTTTATTCCATTAACTGTGTTAATTTGTGTTGAATCTGTGAATTGTAATCTATCTGCACTGTATTACTTAATAAAATTATATAAAAAAAAAAACAATTGCATGTGATTAACCAAACTTTCAATAAATAGAAGTGCATGCATTTATACAAACAAAAAATTACTAGCTACTTCAGTGTTTTATTTTTCTATTATTGAAAACGGAACAAAATTACAAAACATAAAAAGAAAATTAACACAAATCAAAGTGATAAAATAGATTTGGTTCAACAAAAGACGCCACAACAATAAGACAAATACATTAAACGGCAAGCCTCTCGGACAACACAATTAACAAATCTTTTTAGGTTAGTTAACAAAATTTGGGTAATTATGATGGTGATTATGATTATGAATAATTAATATCCATTGCAATTTAATTTGACAAGTAGACCTGTGAAGAGATCGTTAGGATGTGCTTTCAGACGCGAAACGTATTTTGTGGTAAATTTGTTAATTTCGCCTTTGATCCAAGGGACATGAAGATCTGTATGTGCGTTTGTATTTCTTACATACCATGGTGCATTCACTAGTCTGCGAAAAAGCTTTGATTACAATCTCTGGAGCATGTCAATGTTAGGCTGATGCAGCAACAAGGTGCTACAAACCTCTGCACGCATTTTTATATGTAAAAGCTAAAAGCTGCCAGAGGGCAAGCGAAGCGCTAAGCGAGTTGAAGCATTGCTCGTAGCACGAAATATTGTCGCTTGTCACGCGCACTCTGGCATCAGCCTTAGAATGCGAAACAGAGTCCCACAGCTGTTTTCCAGGTGTTCATACGGGCTTCAGAACTTCTTATATGGCAGGAGTTTGTTGCGCAGAGACTGTTTTGAATTGTGGTTAAGAAGCCAGGATATTTTTCTTCAATTTAAAAGCCAGCTGATGGCGCTCACTTTTCATATGAGCCTTCCAGTTTAATCGTCCACCATCCAGGTGGTGGTGTGCACTAAGAGGATGGTTTTGTTATTCAGGGAGACAGAAGGGCTACACCGTCGCTTAAGCGTGAAAGTAACGTGCGTTGATTTGTCAGTGGTTACATTGGGTTCATCCATGATCGTCAGCTATAAATAAGAAAGCATTGTCATCTGCATATGTAGTAACCAGCAGGTTGTTGTTCCTTATAATTGACATGATTGATGTAATATATGTACATATATGGTGTATAGGATTAGCACCAGTATGCTACCCTGTGGAACTCTGGATCTTTCATCCATTTATTTAATATAAAAGATTCTATTTTCTAAGTATGATTTTAGGAAAAGAAAGTATGAAGCTGGTAACAAGTTTTGCTTAATGTCCAGATTGCGCAGCAATAACGCTTTTTCACAAAGGTGTCCAAAGTATATTAAGTAAGTCGGTGACACTGTTTAAGGATGCCGTGACATCTCCGGGAACCAAATTGATTTTCTGGGAACGACGCTTACCATCCAGTTGGAATGATTGTAAAGGCTTTTTCTAAATTTGACTCTTGTCGTCGTCTAAGTCTAATTGGTTGATTGGAAACTAACTTCAGAAACTTAGTCAAGCAGGCAGGAAGTGGGCAAATGAGTCTGGCTGTACTGTTGCAAAAAAACTGTGGCCATGCTATCAACCAAAGAGAACTTCCGAGCTCCTACACTGGAGTTATGACGGGGCACTGCACCATCGGGCTGATGACCCATAGGATGTAAGTTCCACACAATGACTTCTGTCGTAGCTGTGAAGACGAGGAGGAATCGAAGAGCATCCAACACCTCTTCTGTGATTGCCTTGCTCTACTCAGTAGACGAACCCGGTTTCTCGGGAAACCATTCTTCGAAGACATGGGTAGTATGGCAAAATGTCCTTTGGGGGACCTGGCTCTGTTCGTGTACTCCTCAGGCTGGTTTTAGAGAAAGAGGGTGACCTCTGGGACCGACCTTGGACTGTTGTGGATTGTCCCGCCCCTATTAGTCCCCTTTCACTTTTTTTTATCAGGTATCACAATGAACCTTTAAGGCTTCTGGGTGAACTCGCAAGCAATCGCGAGCGGCCTGTATAACCTAACCTAACCTAACTTCATCACATATTTATACTCTTTACGAGAGTGAATAGTATTATAAGTTTGTCATGAAATTTGCAACACACAGAAGGAGACATCGTAGACCACATAAAGTATATATATTTGTGATCAGTTCGATGAGACGAGTTGATTTAGCCATGTCCGTCTTTTCGCAAAACTAGTCCCACAGTTTTTGAGGTAGAGAGCTGAAATTTTGCACATAGGTTTCTTTTTACCATACGCTGCACATTTGTCGGAATCAGCCGAATCGGACCACTAGGGTGGGGTACCTCCCATACCTCCCAACCCCCCTTTCAATTAAAGTTCTTATTAGAAAAAGTTTTTTGTTGTTTGACGTATCGAACTCAAATTTGAACAATATAAGTTTCTAATTCATATTCATTAACCATGTAAATTTCATGATCCTAGGATTACCAGGAGGGATACCTCCCATACAAACGCCCATTTAAATTAATGTTCTTATTAGGAAAAAGAAAATTTAGTGATGCTAAGAAAGGAAGGTTGGATGCAACCCGGAGGAGCGTGAAGAGCATTACATCTTGTCAACAGTTGGTAGTAGTTCATAATGCACAGGAGCTTTGCAATCTCAAGAAAACCATATCAACAAGTTTCTTGTAGTAAGCGTCGGCTTTGCGATGGCTTGGGAAGGATCATTTTATTTAAACCATGACCACTTTATTGTCATAGTATGTGACATACTAATTTTTGATAACCAGTTATCTATTTAGGTAGAAAATGTTCCAAATCATTCCGATTCGGTAACATTTCGAAATGTGAAATGTTATCAATAAGTTTTTTTTTTTTCAGTCAAATTGTTTGGTACCCCAATAGTCCTTTGTTTTTGCGTAGCCAGACTTTTTTAAATGATGAAATTTGTTCTAGACTTTAAACTTGTTCTTTATTAATAAGTACATGCAATTTTCTTTTTACAGACACTACCAATTATTTTACTATTGCAGCTGTTGTACCAGAGCCTTCGTAATACTTCAGAAGATATTGTATAATACAATAATAAGACATGACTTATGCCGCAACTACAGTGACGCGTGGACCATCTTCCATGGTAGAAAAATGGTTACCGAATATCAATTATACTAAAAATCAACAATTGTGCAACATTGATGAATTGGTCAAGACAAATATTCAGTATTGTATTTATATTGATGCACACAAGGCCAAGGGATGGGAAGGTGGTTCACCACCTGCCACTCGTATTAATTACAAATGTAATAGCATTAAGACTTTAAATTTGAATTATGGACCAGATAAACATTCACCTATTGTTATATCGTCAGTCTTTCATGCAATTAAATTTATACAAAATGCTAGAGACGAACATTTGCCGGTGATAATCGTGGATTGCAATGATGATAATAAACAAAGGGGCTACACCATCCTTTTTGCTTATATATGGGATCAAAATGATTGCTTCTTGAAGTAAGTACTATGTACATATATACTAATATCTAAATTATTGTTTCGTGTGTCAAAAATTCTTGAAATCTGTTTATTATACTTAAGTATGTTAATACATTATTTGATTTACTGATGCGGTGGTTCTATTTTTACCACTTGATGACAGTAAAAATAGAAAACACGATAAATTGCTTAATATTTTTCACAAAGCACGAATTTTGATAATATCAATTGTATCGTCTGTTGAATAAATGTATTTACTCAATCACCGTAGGCATCACTGGTCACCATGGTGCACCAGTTATGCGTCGTAGGGCTTTGTTTTGAGTTGCTTGCAACTATTTGATGATATATGGTGCCGCAGTCCCCCATATTTGAATGCCGCACCGCCAAACTGTGGCTACAACTTTTTTGTAAATCAACAACTTATTGATTAGTGATAGTTTACTTTTCGCTCGCAGTAGCAGATCTAATTTCTTCATCTTTTGATAACACCATGCAGTGACTCTCTTTACATGAATGCGCCAAGTAAGACGCTGATCCAAGATCAAACCTAGGTATCGAATATGATCCACCTGAGGAATGATTCTAGAGTCATACGAAATAACTGGACAATTGCCATGCCTCAATATGCACCTGCAGTTAGCAGATTTGAGGGGATTTATGATGTAAAACCAAACATCAAAAAAAAAATCACACATTAAATTTCAATTTCCTTGTTATCCATACATAGTATAAAGAATGAAAGTGAAGTCCACGAATAAAGATTCTTTGGGCTCTTCAGTTAATAAGAATTTCATTTTATCAAAAAGGCATATGAAACTGTGATAAGCAACACTGATGAGAAGGCTGACTTCTAGAATCCACAGTCCAGTGACTGTGTCCAAAGTTCCGAGTATCTATGTAAATCTGATTTTTGAAAATGTTTAAAGTTCATTTCATTCCTTAGGTTTCAAATCCTGAAGATTTAAAACAAAAAAGAAACTACTTGTATAGTTTGGAGCAGAGGTAGCCAAACTTTTTTGTCTCGTAGACCATTTGGCATGTTTTTTTTTAGGTTTTGGGTAGACCCCCTGCTTAGCTAATATTGTATTTAGCAAATTCATCAACTTCAAATGTGTTTTTGACCGATTTAAAATGTTTTTAGTGATAGGAATGAAACTGATGCTTTGATAATTCAATATTTTTTGTTAGAAGATTGGTAACTGCACTGAAACCCCTTTCTATTAGGTATGATAACGGAAAAGCAATTAAAAACGTTCTAGTGATATTCCATAAAATGAGATAAGTAACAGGAATACCTTTTTGAATCCAGAATAACTAATAACTGTTTCTAAACTGGACTTTAAATTCTTCTTTAATTAATTGCTCCGATGAGTTCCTTTTGCAATATGGCATACGTTTATCCATTGTGGTATTACCATATTCAAAACATCTTTAAACCTAGTTTCATTATCTGAATAGAGGGATTTCAATGATGAACGTAACTTGATATGCCATCTTCTTGGCAATTTGTTTGTGACAAATTTGCAAACTAGGAAAATTCACTCCGACCAATCTGTTGCTTCATTAGTTCAATTCTGGCAAGAAACGCTGAAATTGTAGTATGTACATACATACTAACTATATTGTATTGTATTAGTATAATCTTTGAATGAAGTAAATAAGTATTATCCCAGTGGACCAAGCAGCGAATGTTGAGCGGATGGGCTCAGAAACGAGCTTTTAGCGCACATAATACGGAAGTTGCTTAAACATTCACTTTATGTTCGCTAACGTGCTTGTTAAAGATAGTTTCGCGGGTATAAATATGATGAATAAGAAACAATAGGCCAAAGAGATGGAAAATGGTTTTTAAGGCACGCGAGAAAAGACACAAAAACACTGTCGCAAACGGATCAAAAACGATATCACTTCAGTATCTTTTAAGACTATCGTAAATGATAGTTTTTCTCCCACAAACTCACTGACACATGATTCATTCGCTTATCGTTTTCGGATCCGAACGCGATACTTTTCTTCGGAATTCAGATCGTTTATGATAGTTTTGGTCCACTAGGATGTCTATCGTTAATGTTCTAATGTAATGTTTCTCCCATTTTATGGTTTACCATAAATATCTAATTTCCTTACATAGATCATGTCTCAGATAATGCAAGTATATTTACTATACCATATAAAATACATGTAATCTATTTCTGTTTCATTTATCTTCTCTCATCATCATAAAATTAATGACACTACAATATTATTATTATTGTTTTCTTCATTACATATTTTAGTCAAATCTTTCAACATCGCAAAAAAATGTATAATATCCACTTGGATGATTATTGTGGAAATCAAATGTATATATTCCGTTGTATTCTGAAAAGACGAAAAAGAAATATCAAATACGCTAATAAACGTATCGAAGGCGTCCGGAAGTGCAAAATAATAGGAAAAATCGATGTCATTCTTAAAAAATATGAGTATTCAAATGACAACAATGAAAATACTAATTTAATTACACTCGATTAATCATCATCATCAATATTAATAAGATTCGTGGGTTGAGTTGAGTTGTGTTGGATGGGTCAGGTGATAACAGTGGAAATACAATGTACTTTAGATAATATTTTTCTTTTGAATTCAGTAACACAAACTGAAACTTACAACAACCCTCGACAAAAAAAAAAAAAAGCCGCATTGTAATTTTTTTTTTTTTTGATTATTGCAATATCACTCCTCATTTTGTTATTTTGTGAAATTTCAACAGTTAGATTTATTCAAATACTTGGCCTTAATAGCACTTTTCACCCCATTGGGCATGGAAGTAAATAAAACACTCAAATATTCTGCCGAAATGTCAACTCAGCCATAGTGTTCGGCTTCTACTTTTGAATTCTGGCTGACATCATGGTCCAAACATTTTCAATTGGATTGAGGTCTGGGTTGTTGCTCGTCGAATCCAAAGAATTCCTTCAATTTGGGAATCTAACCTTAAAACATATAGTATTGAACTCAAAAATTGTGGTCAGATGGCCAGCAATCAGCAATCACAGTATCACTTACAGAGCGAGCACAATGACAAGGTGCGGAAACATCCTGAAAAATTGGACTTTCTGTAACAGACTCTAAACTTGGTATAACTCCATCGAGTATAATATTTCTATATTTTTCCGCTTTAATTGAACCCTCTAGCATCAAAATAGATTCCTTTTTGTATTTGGAAATGCATCCCCATATCATCACATAGGGTACAATCAAGAAATCAAAAAAAAAATGTAATGCGGCTTTTTTTCTGTCGGGGGTGTATACATATATGTATAACAGTCATACAACACATAGTACTTACATAATTTCAAAGTTATTGTATTCATTTAATATAAAATTATTTTGCTTATTATAAATTTCATTGATTGTAAATTCATTTATATTTAATCACATTTAATCAGAAAATAAAATTATAATTATCATGTACTGTTTGTTTGTTTTAATATTAATAATGCTCCAGTAATAAACAGCGAGGCCATGCAATAGGACATTTGCCTTTTAATGCACCAGAAAAGTGGCGTTGATGGCATTGTCCACCTGTTGATGATAGCGAAATGTACGCGGATCTCCTTAGCTCAGCTAATGTCGGTTTGGTCTGGAATTAACATGCAGTCCTTTCCGCAGTGTAGTGGTACTCTCCGCACAAAATTGTTCACTTTTTCAACTGCCCAAATAATCATCAAACAATTTTAGGGTTCTGCATGTTATTTACTACAATTTAATAAAATTAATATAATGTAAATTTTAATATATACTTAATTATATTGCATCCATACCTCTACTTGTTGTTACAACAGTAGCCTAGCCATTCTATCAGGACTCATCAAGATGCCATCTATTGTTTAAGTTAATTTGTTCATCAATTTAATGAATTTGTTTCCAAGCAATTCCTGATGGCATCACATCACATCGCATTCCATCCCATTTCACGAGCACTGCTATTTCATTTTAATTAAACATATTATTCTTTGTATCATCAGGATGTAAGTGAACGCTCTTTTCCAGCATCAAAACTAATGTATCGTCGTACAATTAAACAATCATCAGGTTAACATTGTATTGGAAATTGATTCACACCAGTTAATGTGATGTCCGAGGCTTTTTTGCTGTGGTTTCGTTGATAAGATTAGCTAAGGATTAGCTGGTTATCAGCCTACCTTTCTGATTCTGGTGTCGGGTTGCCGACTCTAGCTTGGCTTTGTGCAATAAAATTTTCTTAGTCGCAGATGGTAAAGTTATGCCGCTTTGCTCAGAGCCTCGCTTATGATGACCAGAAGGTACCGCGTGAAGGTGAGGTTGACATTTGGGAGGGATAGGCTATGTGTTTGCATCACCATCCCCATTTACCACTCTCTTTGCTCCTCCGTGGAACCGTAGGACTTTATATATATAATGTGATGTGACGAAATGTATTGCAGCTCCAATAGTGCAATAGTAACGCCTTAGCTGAGCTAAGTTAAGCTCGGATCGGTCCTTTAACCCTATAGTATTAGGATAAGATAACTTATTAGTTTGCAGCACTAACAATTACAGAACACACTGTGATACTACTCACTTTTATTAATCATGAACATGACAATTCGACAGTTCTGTTCATATTATTGACTTATTGACTTGTGGCTGCATCTTCTTCATTTGTTTCTGGCAAAGTTATCTTCATTTCTGGGTTTTTGTAAGCAGAAATAGGGCATTGGAATTTTTTGCTTCCTCCTGCTTTACATTTCTTTAATACTAATGCATGTGCATTGCATACTGGAAGAGATCAAAAGTTTGTTTTTCCTGTACGAGTGAGTCACCAGGGAGTCTAAATCGGACTATGATCATCATAAGCCTTTATGTTGCCTATAAGATGGTGATACATATTGTTCCAACCATGAATTGGTATTAGATTTATTATTATGATCTCAAATCGTTTTGTTGTTGTTTCGAAGTACTTTAATCTAAAAAAAAAGGTTTTTGGAGAAAAGATTAAAATACATAAATGCAATTTAAAATTGTTGAAGTTATACCATCATATCCACTGTAGTGCATAAGCTGTAAGTAGTAGGTTAGCATCATCATAATTCATAACAGAACATAAACTCAATTAAACAGTTTCAATTAGTTTAGGTCATTCCAAATCTTAATGTTTCAGAATCTATACATATAAGTAAGTACAATAAAATAAGAAATAAATTTATTAATCAATCAGAACAGAACAGAACAATGTAATGAATTCCTTTATACTCTATATATGTATAATACGAAGTATGTAGTACACATAATCTTCTTGTGCGCCTCACAATATACAATCTATGCCATGCTGAGTTATTCTACATAAGTATATTCTATTCTATTCTATTCTATTTTATTCTATTTAAATTATAGATAAATTATGCCACACAGATAGACATACTACGTGGCACCAGGGCAGGCCACAGATATACCATACAATAATATTGTCGATCAAAGTTTCTTAAATTCATTGAGGAGCACAAAATTTATTTACATAAAAAAAAAAAAAAAAAACTTGTAAAACTTACACCTTAATTGAATAAAATGAAATGAAACAATAAGCGATGATAAAAATGAATTTATCTAACTAGTCTAGATTGTTTTCTTGACTGGTCTCTATGGCTGGGCAATGATTAAAAAATCTACGCACTTGATTTGCCGTTTATGTGTGTACTACAAACTAAAATGCAAGTCAACTAATGAAGCATATCACACATCTAAACATATGGCACAAAAATACATTTTCAATGTCTTTACCAAAACATACAGATTCATGCAGATCACATGACAAAATATTAGTTTTTCTACTGTCACTGCCATTATTGAAATGATTCTGAAAAATCTTCATCCGGTCAAGTCGCATCCGAAAAGTCTTTATGCAAGATATTTTTTACTCAACAATTTGTTCGCACTGAGCACTGAGAATTGTTTTATGAGGAGCATAGCTTAAAAAACTATGTCATACTCATTATCATCATCATCATCATATGATCATATTTTTGGTTTCTGACAATGTTGAAATTCATTCATTTAATGCAATTTATTTTGCTTAGGTTTCCTTCCTTCCCTTTATTACTCTTAAGTATTGTATGTAGTATGTTACTATAACTCAATACTATATAAACTATTGTACGAGTATAGTATAGTGTTCCGTTGTTGTCACAAGGTATTTTGCTAGTACAATAGTTTGAACTTGACTTTGAACTTGTATGTATTCGTCGTTGTCGTTGTCGTTGTCATCGTATTAAGTATACGCTTTATATTCTTAATTGGCAATCTTCTCACTGAACGGTAAACATAGTAGTATGAATCTGAAAGTATACAATAAATAACAAGTAGAATGGAATATTAACATATAATTTGTAGATTGTATTCGTTCTATTGTATTTACAGAGGACAATCAAAAAGAGTCTAAATTGTCATCATCAGAACCGAATCGAATAGAACAGAACAGAACAAGCTACACATTGTCATACATTATGAATGATTGATTATGATTACACACACACACACACACACACACACACACACACACACACACACACACACACACACACACACACACACACACACACACACACACACACACACACACACAAATACAAAATCTACAATAACAAAACAACAAAACCAAAAAAAGGTACAACTAATAAAACAAAGTATGTAATACAATACAGTACAACAATAATACAAGATCATATATTGTAAGTATAAATTGACATGAAAAAGACAAAAAAAAATTATCATATCATATGATAAACTAATAACTGGTACAGTAACAAAAACAATTGCTTTAATATATAATAATAGTATTATAAAAAAAAAAAAAAATATGTAAAAATTATAGGCTACGCCCAAAAATATACAATACATACTCTACTTTACTCTACTCTAGTACTTTCTTCACAATACGAGTATGCATGAACTTATTATATTGTACTTAGTTTATTTAATAGATTTAAGCATTATTCTCTTTGGTCTTTTTGTAGTTAATCATTGAAGCTCAAATTGTCGGTGGGCAAAGGTTAAATAGTATATGATAGACAACGAACAATGACAAATAACAATATTAATACATATTACAATAAAATAACAACACAATAACAATGACAATAAAACAATAATAATAATAATAATAATAACAATAAGAATAACAACATTTGGGCGCAGCTTATGGCTACTACAAAAATTATAACTTAAATAAAAATATATAGTACAATACAATAATATAGCAACAGTTTGATAGATTGATAGATAGATAGATAGATAATTAGATCATTAGATAGATATTGTACATATATCATTCTACATATTTGACTTGATAAATGTGAAATATGAACAATAAGAACAAAAAGAAAAAGTATAATTATGCTAATAACAACAAATATACGACAATACAAACAACAAACAAGAAATACAGATTGACATCAAATTATATGGTAAAAATACTAAATGAATTTTAAAAAAGTAAATCATCATCACCATCTACATCAAGGATGTTCATTTCATCTGTTGGCACATGTGTCTCAATGCCACGACGACGCATCTCAGCACGCAAGGCATCAACTTTGGCACGTGCAACTTTCTTTTTATCTTGAACTTTTTTCAAACGATAAAATTCCTCACGTTCCAATTCATCCAATTCAGAGATAATATATTCAATTGTACGTTCAATCCTTGGTATAATTACTGGACATCATCATCATCACCATCATCATCATGAAAATGAAAAGAACACAAAAATTAAACAATTGATAGAATAGAAATTATCATATTGTATTGCAATAAGAATACATTAAATAAGGAAAATATATAGAGTATATAGTAAGTAGAGTATAGAAAAAGGAGAAAAGGATTTGTTGCATACCATGTTCTATTGCATTAACACGACGATTGGTTACCTTAATAACATCATCGAGTGTAACAAAGGATATTTGCAATGATGCCAATTCAACAAGCAAACGAACAGCAGCCTGATAGTTTTTCTTAAGTTTAGCCAATTGTTGACCACCACGAGCTAAGCCAGCCAATTCATAAGTATCAGAGCCATCCTGATATGGTTCAAAGACAGGCAATGTTACACCAGCCACATTATCCTTTTTAGTACGAATTTTCGTTTGGGCTTTTGTTACATTCTGCAAAACAATTTGCGTGATATCACCAGTTGTGAATTTCACCTCAGCCAAAGAGAAGGCTGCCTCACGCATAACAGAGCCCATGTGGGATTTAGCCTAAAACATAAATACAACAAACATGATATTCAACATTCAACATTATTATTATCATTATTGTATCATGGAACATGAATGAATCTGAGACTTACTTCAATGATTTTACCTAAGATGAGACGAAAACGCATTTGTAGAGCATCTGCTTTTTTCTTAAGCAAACCATGACCCTTTTGTGCAGAGGCCAAACGAAATTTCATCATTGTCTGGGCGCTGGCTATGCAAATATGTCAAAAAAAAAAAAAAAATTGAAAAAAAAAAAGAAATATTTAATTAAATCATATTTCTGTTCTTTTGTTTTAATTTAATTTATATAATAATAAATCATCATCTATTTAAATATATATTTTGTAAGTGTAAATATATTTCGTACCCTCGTGATGGAAATATTGGTAAACGTTCTTTGCCAGACATTTTTCCTTAATATTCTTTAAGTTTTTCTTCTATTATTTTCACTTTTTTTTCTAGTTTTATTTTTATGTTTTCTGCTTGTTGCGCTTGTTGTGTGCCTGTTGCTCTGTTGCTTGTGGTTTTTCACGATTTTCCCTTTCGAACTTCTACTATATTCTATATATAAACATAACAAAAGCAATGCAATGCGTGCTACGATTGGCAATGACGGGCGATAAGCGATTTGTTAAATTGCGCTATAAAACGGATACGACTATTTTGATATTTTGAATTTGCTTGTTTTTATAAACAAACAAGAAGAACGAGATGAAGGTGAAAACTCGTTTGTTTAAAAGTAACATGTGTACTTTGACTTTACTAAATTTGAAAGGTCAAAGTACACAAGTTACTTTTCGCCAACACCAACACATTTTCCCAGGGCGGGGTTGGGAAGAGAGAAGAATAACTTCTGGAATTTGAGAGAGTAACTAAAACTTTGAAAGAATAACAAGAAACTTGAGAGAGTAATAAGAACCTTAAGAGAATAAAGGTGCTGCCCCACGATCATATAAAACTAAGTCTTAATATGGTATGTCTTCTTTTTTAAATTTCATATAAGTTTTCTATGATCGTGGGGCAGCACCTTAAGTGTTTATTTCCCAAAATCAATCAGAAATTAAGCTTTCAACGATTCGGCGGCGTCGTTATAACTAACGGAATCCATACAAAAATAACAAACAAACAGCTGATTTTCGCTTACAGAGTTGCATTGTCAGCCACAAGCAAAACAGCACAACTTACGTTGACCGATAGATGACAGGGTAAGCCGATTCAATTAAACAGGGTTGCATTCTACATTTGAATACACAATTTAAGTTGAATTTGAACCTAATGTGTTGATGATCATTTAAATACACATACATATGGCAAAGTCCACCTCAGTTGTATATATTCTTCAGCCTAGGGCAATATGATTTAATATCCAAGATTGGAATCAGTAATTCGATGCCATACCATCCTCAAATCATATTGTTATCGAACGCACCTTTTTGTAAAGCGCATATGTAATTCTTATTCTTTGGCACTTCAAGCAATCCGAGAAGAATCATTACAAAACAAATCTTTTTTTTTTTTTGTTTCGTCACTCCACAAAATGTTACGTCACTGTTTTTTCACCGCTTTATGTCTGCTAATGAAATATGTTTTCCTCTTCATTGCATATGTGACTTCTATAGATAGTACATTAAGGAGTCAAACTTATATAATATTTACTCCGTGAAGAGTATAATGTAATGTCTTTGTCACGCTGTGTAGAGAATGTTCGATGACTTCCAGACCAGTGTCAACGATGTTAGGATTTTGGAAACCTGCATCGTTTCCTTTTGTATTTCTTAGAAAAGAAATGCGTTTCAGAATTCATACAATTCTTCTTTATAAATTTATTTTTGCAGTTTCGACCTTGGTCTTTTTAAAAATAATAATAATTTCCCTTTGGTCCTGTTAAACGTAAAACGAAATTTACATTATTGGTTTACAAATTCCATTACTCTGAAGTATCATTGCTCCAAAATTGAATGCATACTTTTATGCAAAAGTTCAAAATGCATTAAAGCTGTAGTATTGTCCCATGCAATACATGAATATCAAAAGGAAAACTTAATTTTAAAAGGACGAACCAAACTAGGACGACGAGGACAACAATATCAAAAAGTTTGCAATTGACACACACCCACACTCATGCATACTTGTAAAACAAATGCTTTATTATAGAACAGCGGCTCTTAAACTGTGGGTTCACGAAACAAGTTTGTCAACTTTTCAATCAATCAGTTTTTGCCAATTTTTAACGAGATACTATCAAGAGAACTGGTGCCAGTTCAATCAAAGAAATTCGAATTCCAATACACGTAGAATGTAAGAATAATGAAAGAACTGATTGTCTGGCAAAGCATATAGCTAAACAGCCCGCCATCTTTAGCCAATGAGAACGATATTAAATGCTTTGAGAAGGGAGTAAAAATGTATACATAAGTCCCCGCGTGAACTATTCAAGTTTAAGAACTCCTTTTCTACTGTAGAATGATGCGGTTGGTGTGTTGCTTAGTGGGGTTAAAAGCATTAAAGGGAATCGAGCACTACAAACAAAGGTTAATGGCGCGCAACTCAGAATCTAACTGCTATACACTACACACTCACTACTATAATACAATAGATATAAAAGACAGACGCTAGACGACAATGAAAGCGAAAATTGAAATGACAGCAACATATGTATACAACAATAATAACAACAACAACAACAATGAAAGCAGAATAAGCAAGATACACGCATTCGTGCATCTAAAGATATCTAGAAGCTTTTAGTGGGTGAGTGAGTATATTAGTACGTAAGTGAGTAGTTGTAAGCCACTCAGTCAGTCATTCTCTCTCAATTACTTTATTCACTTCCACTTCCAAAGTCAATCACTTACTCAGTATAAATCACACATACAGTACAACATAACACAGCAGTGTTTCTCAAACACTGAGTGAATGCTCCGCATAAAGGTAATAGGTACATTTTGCTTTATATTTCAGTTGCAGATTCTACATGGGCAGTTATAACCCCTACTGTCCAAAGTCGGTCCACAGCCTTGTGTTCCAATGAACATTTTGCCAAACTACCCAACTCCTAGAAGAACGGTGTCCCGTTTGAGTGATTGAGTGCCGCCGAGCTTATTGAGAGCTTCCACCGTACTGTGGATGGTTTTGCTCCTAATGCTGTGGGCCGACAGAGTCCACTTTTAAAAAGACGTCCTTAATGGAAGCAAGACTATTCATGTGAATTTTGAAATGAGAAGTGAATGAATTCCTATGTAATGTGTGAACCTTAGAGGAAATCTCTTTCATCTCAAGATCAAACTGTTTGCCCTAAGCGTAAGCACCGTATAGACTTGAATACCAGATCGAGACCCCTTACTGTTGCGCTTTATTATACTATTACTAGTAGCTGGGTATTGAATTCACTCTTAATTTTGTTATGTCCCTAAGGGTATCAAACGTCGGAGCCATTAAGTATATCATGCGAGTTCTTGTGTTTGCTGGACATGATCATAGGAGCTAGTCATACAATTCCTGCATTTCTTGTCGTTTGTAAGTATTTGCTTGAAAGCATTGACCAGTAAGTATACCTATCACTGTTCTCTAGATCTCACGACAGACCCTTCTTCACGGAAGTGAATAGTATTATAAGTTTGTCATGAACTTTGTAACACACAGAAGGAGACATCCCAGACCACATAAAGTATATACATATACTTGTGATCAGCTCGAGTAGACGAGTTAATTTAGCCATGTCCGCCTGGCCGCCGCACAGTCTTGCTGGCGACGATTAATTGAAATTTTTAAGTTTTGAATATCCAATACCAATCTTTTATCATCTGTGTTGCAATATATAAATTCTCGTTTTTTATACTCTTCGCAGGAGTGAATAGTATTATAAGTTTGTCATGAAGTTTTCAATTTTTTCTGGTACGTAAGCTAGCAATTTTCTAGTCTACTGTACTAAACATATACATATTTTGTAGGTGTTTTAGTAAGTATTTCGCTGATACGATCAGACATTTGGCGATTTCATCGATGGTCTTCTTTCTTTGTATGTACACGATAAATGCACAGCTGCTACAGAGTACTGAAGAATATTTTTGGATGCAGGAAATACACTTCTTTCTGGAATATGTTCCAGTAGAGCGAATTGCTTATCCACAAGATTTCCCAATACTAATCTCTGAACAGCAGAGGCCAGCCCCAACCCAACGCTTATTAATTTTTGAACCATTCGTATAGAAGTTGAATATTCTACGCTTACGGTCTTTAAGGTCTTTGCACTAGTCCTTCTCCATTTTCATAAATAATTTTTTGTTCTTATGTAAGTACATTATAAAGTTTTGCTTCTAGAAAAGTTTAAGAAACTCTGACCCATAATTTTAATCAAGAGTACTCTCAATCTCTCTGTCTCTCTCTCTTTCTCTCACCATTATTATATTATATTGAGTCGTACTATGCGTGCATATTTTTGTATGACACACCCCCAAAAAAAACCCGCGCAAAAATGTTTTTATCTCCTTCTCCTTAATAGGCCTGGTCCTGATGTAATGCTGATGCTGTTGCTGTTGCTGCTACTGTTGCTGAAGTCACACCATATTGCCGCCCAGCTGATAGCCCAGCCGAACCGAATACGCACCCGATTCAATACGAGTTGATGACACTTAAAAACGAAGTCAACATAACACTGGCGTCCAAATCAAGGTTACATTCACAAAGCAAGCAAACTAAAGGACATTTTGAACCCAGAATGTGACTCCGCCACTGCTACTCTCTTCATACACTGTATGAACAAACAGGATGCTGTTGTTGCCTTCCTTGCCTTATGTTGTGTTGGCTCTGACTGTGATGCTGATGCTGATGCTTTTGGTGGACGCAACGAACCAGAAGTAGTTTTAAGTAATCAGTGTAATCAGAGTTGTCATAGCACACAAGTGTGAAATTGAGTTATACAAGAAGCATAAATAAATAAATACATTATTATTTTCTATCTACATTTGTTGCACACACATATACATACACACAACCGCAAACAAAAGTTGAAAGTACAAAACATTATTGAAAAGAAGAAACGCTGTAAGTAAATACGTATATATTGAGTAAAATTGAATGAATTTATTAATAAAAAGAAAATAAAATTGTAATTGTATAAGTCATGATGTGAATGTGAATAAAAAATATTGCATACAACACGGCGTCAATGCTTGTTTCCTTTCCTTTCCATTCCATTCTTTTTTTTATATTAATCTTGGGGCCTGTCGCGGCGGCACTTGCAGAATTTTAATTAAATTTATAAGGCACAAAGCAGCAAAGCATAAGTGAAAGTAAAGAGAGAAAACAAAATGAAACAACAACAAGTGGGTACAAATAGTTTTTTTCGTTTTTTCCTTTGAGAGGCGGGCGTCAAGATAAGAAGAGAAGATGTGAGAATGAGTGTGGGTGGGAGTGGGAGTGGGTTTTTATGTTGAAAGAAAGCAAGGAACGAATGAAGCAACAATTTGGAAATTTAAGAACAATGTCCTAATTCTTAAGTATATGTAGAAGGTTTGAGTGAGTGAGTGATGAATATGATGAAAATTTTATGTTTTTGGAGTATATGTATGATGATGCTGTTGTGTGTGTATTATATAAAATTGTGTATCCTTTGATTTTCCATATAAAATTACCTTCCACCAGTCAATAGCAATCACACCACAGAGAATCCCATCTCTATACCACCTAATTTACTTGTGCTTCCCCACACCCCATCATCTATCCCATCCCATGATGTGTGTATGTATGTAATAGTATGTGTAATATGAATTCAATTACAATTTCGTTTATTATTTTATGCTCTTCTGTTTTTGTCACTCTTCTAATTCACCAACCACTGTTTGTTTTTTATCTGTTTGTCAATTCGACTCATCTGTACTGTACCTGTACCTGTGATGATGCATGATGCAATTACTTACATATGCCAGAACAACGGTAAAAAAAAACATTAAAAATGTCTCTTGAATATAAACTTATTGGAAGCAGCAACTATGATGATGTCATACGCCATTTACGTCGTTCATTTTTCTCGGATGAACCATTAAATAAAGCAGCTGGTCTATGCCGGGATGGTAGTTCGAATTTAGATTTGGAACATCATAGTTTGGAAACGCTCGATGATAGGCTTAGTTTAATGGCTGTTAATGAAACTGGTGATATCGCCGGTGTCATTTTGAATGGTGTCCTCTGGCCAGGCGATACACAACGCTCACGTAAACAACTAATGCTCACCGATGATGAGAATTTTAAGAAAATCTTTGAACTATTGTATTCGCAAAATTTGAAAACGAATCTCTTTCAAAAATTCGATGTGGAAAGGGTTTTTGATATACGCATTTTATCGGTGGATGCACGTTTTCGTGGTCGTGGCATTGGTCAAGAGCTTGTTAAGCGTAGCGAGGATTTGGCACGCGATAATGGCTACAAACTAATGAAGGCCGACGCTACTGGTATCTTTTCGCAAAAGATACTCGCCGCAAATGGTTTTGAGTTACTCAATGAATATTATTATTGTAAGTATACGGATGCCAGTGGACGAATCATTTTACCCGTAGAGCCACCACATATTAAATTGCAATTGCTCTATAAGCGTTTGGATTAAATTTTCTCATCTAACTAAGCTCACTCAACTCAATTCAATTCAACCGATTCGATCGAGTAACCAAACGAGTAAGTAAGAATGAATAATAATAAATAAAACAAATCCAAAATATTTATTCCTAAATGAAATTGAAATAAATAATATAATAAAAGAATATACATACATATGTAGTATGTGTAAGAAAAAGATAGAAATGCTAAATTTGGTGTCAGTCTTAACAAAGCTACAATACATAAGAGATCCGCTCATCATGAGAAGAAAAAGGAAGGAGATGATGATGCATGATTTTGCATAGGATTTTGATTTAATAATCGTCTCGAATAATCTACGTTTAAGAATACATATACTACTTAGCTAAAAGATTATTAACAAAAATTGTATGTGAAAAGTTTTAAAAAATATCCACAGATGACACACACAATTGGAGTGACATGACATTCCCAAATACAATATATACCTACTTTTTAGGATCTCCAATCTATTGTATGTTTTAGAAACATCACATTGCATTACACTAATGTTGTTAAGTGTATGGAAAATATAAATAGATAAATTGCTTATATCACACAACTACTATTTGTCATGTCATGTGAACTTATACTATGGTAAATGTTTATACTACTTAGGTTGAATATATATACTTACTACAATCGTGATGCTATTGTGCATTAAAAAATATAAAATAAAACAAAATATTAAATGAAAACTTTTAAAAGAAAATACACTTACAATTAAATACTACAATGAATTGCGAGCCATAAAATTTATTACTCAAATTTTATTAAATAACAACAAAATGATAACGAAATAATTAAAAAATTATTATTAATAAAGGAATTAAAAACCATGTATTTTATAATTGTCTATAAAGGAAAAAAAAAATAAAAAACAAAAAAGAAAGAAAAAACTATTTAACAAAACGAGATTCTATTAGCTTCTAAATAAAATATTTGTCAACTTAAGAGTTGAAAATTAACAAGTAATGATTAAAAACCAAAAACCCGACTGCAAAAAATACAGTCATTCTTTTCTCTCCAAAAATAAAAAAAATTGAAAATTTAATAATAATGAAATAAAAATCATCATCATCAACAAAAATATACCAACATGAATAAATTAAATTAAAATTTTAATTACAAATAATATTCCATTATGTACAGTGGTGTTCAAAAAAATAAGAGTGACCTTTGTTGATACGAGTACAGAAATTTTGATATTAAAGGGTGGGCCATTTAAAAGTTTCGATTTAAAAATGCAATAAAACAAAAACGGTTTGAGATTTTGCCAAATTTATTTTTTTGTTTTAAAGTTCAATTGTTCCGCTTAGAAATGAAATATTATTTCATTCAAATAGCTGCCGTGGCTGGCCTCACAGTTTTGGAGCACTTTTTCGAGTGTTTCGTCAATGGCATCACGAATGTTGGCCTTCAACTGGTCAATTGTCTCTGGATGGTGGACTTAACACTTGTATTGACATCACCATTTCGGCTGATTAAACGGCCATCGAACGTTTCGCGCAATAAGTCGATTGTGGCATAAGATGTGTGACAAGTTGCACCATCCTGCTGAAACCAAACATTGTCCACATCAGTACCATCAAGAGCGGGCACAAAAAAATCGGGTATCATGGTGCGATAGGTGTCTCCATTCCGTCCTCGTCTTCAAAGAAATATGGGCCAATGATGCCTCCGCTCCACAATCCGCACCAAACAGTCACTCGCAATGAATGCATTAGCTTCTCTAAGACCTCCTGTGGGTTTTCCGAGCCCCAAATACAGCAGTTTTGCTTATTGACGTAGCCACCAATATGAAAATGAGCTTCGTCCGAAAAGATGATTTTTTTTTGTGTAATTTCTGCCCAATTGTCTTTGTTTTGGAAATAAATTTCCAATATATTACAACGTTGCTCAAGCGTAAACCGATTCATTTCGTTCAGCGGAGATAATATACTAAATTTTATGACAGAACAGAATGACATAAGTATTGCCAGAGTCTAATTAACCCGTGGTTCAATATGAAATCGATAGATGGCCCACCCTTTATAACGAAACGAAATTATTTTTATTCAGTCTTTCTTTGCAAAAAGTTTGTTAACTCAATTGTGTGCTTTTTTGTCATTTTTACTACTTTACTTTTATTCTTAAAGCGATTAATACAACAAAATTAATAATTTTCGTAAAACTAGGCAGTAAGGCCCTGTTCAAAATAATAGGAGTGTTTGACTTTTGCTTAATATTCAACATTTATTAAGGCAAACAAGTTATGAAACTATTAGTTAATAAAGAAATAAGACAAGGTCCTGACAGCGCTTCAATGGGATACTTTGCCATATTTCTTGTATTGCGGCCCACAAATTTTGTGCATTTGATGGTCTACGCTCTGACACACTTTTCCTCACATCTGCTCATAGATTTTCAATTGGGTTAAGGTCAGGCGACTGAGAAAGGCCACGCCATGACTTCAACTCTATTAGCGCGAAACCATTCTTTTGTAGACTTACTTGTGTATTTGGGGCATTATCCTGTTGGAAAATCCATTTGAGAGGCATATTCCATTCCGCGTATGCCATCATTACTATGTCTACATAGATTCACTAGTTCAACGTTTCTTTAATTTGGTGAATAGGGCCAACTCCGCTGTATGAAAAACTACCCCATACCATAACTTTTGTGCCACCATATTCAGTATTAGGTGGACGTCTGACAAATTGCCTCGACCCTATTCCACCAAACAGGACGCCTCTATATGTTTTTTGTAAGCAATGTCACTTTACGCGGACTTCTTACATGTATTTTGTTCTCCAATAATCGTCTACGAATGGTCACTGTACTTATAGAGTAGCTCAGTTCCTATTGGATTTTATTAGAGGACGGTAAAGGCTTATTCTGCAACGAACTATGCAACGATCATCCATTGCCGATGTTTTATGCTTGCGTCTTCTGTTTTCAAGTATTTTTTTTTTTTTAATTAAGGGCATTAGCAAATATTTGATCAGAGCATCCCATCAATGATTTAATATTTATTAATTCGGTGCAATGTTTTCCTCGTCCCACTATACAAATATATGCCCAGGAATTAAATGAAAATAACTTGTTAAAATATTCACATTTGTTTTACGATTTTTACTTTTTAATTTCTTTGCGTTTTTTTTTTAAAATAACGTTTAATGTGTGGTCTTGGCAGGCACTCCTATTATTATAACTACCAGAATAATATAGCAAAAATATTTGCAATCACAACGGAATTTCAGGTGTTTGCTTATAAATTTCTGTGAAAACTACCGTTTGGAATAAAAAGTTCTTTAAAAGCTCCTACAAGATCGAAAAGGGAGCTTAAAAACAAATTGTGATTGCACTCCTATTATTTTGAACACAGCTGTATCTCTTTAAATGTTCTATCGCTTTGCTTTTTTGCCCTAAAGCAGGACTGTGCAAGAATCTGCAGTGAGTTGTGGCAAGCAAAAAAAAAACAAAAACAAAAAAACGTCGCAGAGCAGCAGGCCAAAGTGATTTCTGTCTCTTTCCTATTGCCACTTCAGCTGCATCTGGATCTCATTGGCCGAATTCAGACTTCATTTTTGCCACATGTGACAAATTAATTTTATAGAACTTCAGACAGAAGTATATTTACAAGCTTTAGTCCAACGAATTTGCATACATAATGTTAAACATTGTGCGGTGGTACGGACCCCTAAGTGTACGAGTTCGACTCCCACTTGACCGATTGTTAATAAGTAATATGTTTTCATCTTTTCAGAGAAAAAGAAAAATTTGAATTTGAATGGACCAGATGGAGTAGCCTCTGTTACTAGAGAGATTTAAAAAAGAAACCGTTCATACTTTTCAATATATATTCTCTTTTATGATTTGGGGTGTCATTCATAAGACGATCACACTTGAATTGCATCTTTTAAGCTTCAAGATAAACAGCACAAAACACATTAGTTATGGTATTGGAGAGTAGCGTTCTTCTACAATATTTTTAGAGGAAAATAAGGAAAGATTACTTATATTGGAAGTTAGAAATGCCAAAGGGGGTGGTCGTCTCAGTAGTTTTGATGAGCACTGTATTATATGTATTAACATATACAACAGTATAGAACTTATGTATATAAAATGGAAAACGAAACGAATAAAGAAGTCCTCATAGTCATTGTCTTTCAAACTAGTAGGATGAAACCCTATGCAAAAAAAACCCATTTAAATGAAAGATTTATAAGACATTAAAACTACATATTATTATAATAATTTTGACGCTTTAGTATTGAGTATTTTTTTTTTTTTTTTTGTTTTAATATATACATATAAAGTATTTTTACATATCGGATAATTTTTTAAATAATCTTATACTTTTATATATATATTTTATAAGATATATATATATATATAAAAAAATATACTATATATAATATTAAAAAAATGAATACAATTTGAAATTAATAAAGTCGAATAATAAAAAATCATTTTGTAATTATATAAATATTATTTTTATAATCGTGGACCAAAAAAAAAACAAAAACTCATATGCTTACTAAAAAATGAAATTTGTTAAACGAAAAAATAAAGAAACCTTTATTAATTTTACAATGTTATTATTATTATTGTTGTTATTTGGCCTATTCAAAATTTAGACTTAAAAAATTAAATTATTTTATAATTTAATAGATTCTACAAAAAAGAAGCATACTCCTAATAATAATAAAAATAATTGAAATATAAAAAAACAATTATAATTTCAAAACATTTAAATTATATTTAAAAAAAAAAAAGTTTCCTTATTATAAAATTATACATACACATATTAAACACTACTGGACAATGAAATAGTTGCAAAAAATATTTTCATATGCATGGACTTCATCATTTATTAGTGTCCGACCGAAACTTATTTGGACACATATATTTAATTAAACCCATTCATGAAACTTGGAATTCTGTTTTTACTTCAAAAATTATTTTTGGCCCTTCAGATAGTAAGTCTGATGAGAACAATCAACAATTTTGTAAGAGGACACAATTTCTTGAGTGAGTTGTCCAGTCTATATGTTTAATAGTCTTTGCGTGGACTTAGCTGGCGACCACGTACAACGAACTCACTTGAAGTTAGCTGAACGACGCTAAACTATATTGGTAGAAATCGAACCGTTCAATCAGTCTCTTTTAATTAATATTATTAAGAAACAGGACTACTTGCCTTGGCTTTCAGATTTTAATTTCATTATTTATTTGTTTATATCACGTCAAAGATTCAGTTTTTGAAATATACATACTTAATTCACAAGAGTTTGAAGTTTGTTACTATTTATATACTATATACCAATTTTATACTAGACAGTTAAATATATACCTATGTATGTAGGTGTGACAAGACTTTCGAATAAAATGGCTCCTTTCCTTTGAGTAAGTTAATACTGACCTAACCTAATAGCCTGTACTATATCCGCCATTATTTTTAAAGTCATTTAGGGCATTGCTATTAACTTACGACAATTGTCTAAAGGGACCGTAAACCAGGATTCTTGAATGCTATTTCCCATAAATGTGTTTAGTTTTTACAGATCTGTTCAGAAACTTGTCGCTTAAGTTCACTTCAAAGATTGTCGATAGGATTTATTTCATTATTCCAAAGAGGAACATTTCCCCCTTCTTTTCCATGCTATCAGGAGGTCTCGAACCCGTTCCTATCCACGCTGAGTAGTAAACACTATAAATATATATTTACTAGTGCTTTTATTGAAATGTTCTTCCTTTCGTATGCATTACTAAGACTACGCTGTTCGTCCGTCCGTCCGTCCGTCAGCGAGCTCTATCTTATAAACCGTAATAGGTAGGCCCACTATAACAACAAATAATAAAAACAAAATCAAATAAAGTTAAAAAACTAAAGGGGTCTCTATACAAGAAACGTTTTTTGTCATTTGTTTCCTATTTTCATTAATTATTTTGTAGTAATCTTTTAGGCGTTGTTTGAATATTTCACTTTTATGACATAAAAAAAAAACAAACAACATCAGACTAAGGTATTTTATAAGCTTAACGTCCAACGAAATTAGATCTCGCACTTGACCGATTTTTGTTTGTTTTCGGAGCTCATGTACAAGTCTTCTTTCCCCTGCACTGCAATGTTATGCACATTGCTCTATGAATCAGTTGATTTTTCATTTTATTAAAATGATTCTTCATTTCCATTTGTACACGTTGCTTACTATTTTGATAATGGAGCCGCACCTACTAGTATTTCTTTGTCCAATAGTTTATATTTTATAAACGATCCATTTTTTTTCAACTCGAAACACAAAGAAATTTTAAAGAGAATTTACTTAATTTGAATTAAAAATCAAAATCTCCGGAAATGTAACAGGGTTTTATATAATAATGACATAATAACACACATAAGAATGAGTATAAAAGAATTGATAAATATTGAAACAAAAAACAAACAAAAAAAAAAAAACATATTAAAAAAGAAAAACAAAAAAAAAAAAAAAACTAAAAAGAAAAACAAAAACAAATATAAAATACAGGAAACGACAATTTACATACCTTTGTGAAACTAGTATTGTATCTTCAGCTAGTAATGAACAACTTACCAACATAAATATGTAAAGATAGTAGAATATGATATTACAATGTATAGTGTAATAGTTTCTATGACAGCTGTATGTCTATAAGTACATACATACTATATAATTTATAAATTGCTATGATCAGTCTTAGATTAATAATGGGGCATGGGTCTTTCTTCAAAAATATAATAAGAAGATAGTCGATTCAAGCACCACAATGAATGCAACGGGCGGCCTATTGATCAAAAACAGACCTCCATCTCGGAGCATACTGTAGTTAGTTAAGAATAACGGGAACTCAAATAAAGACATTTCATCCCAAGAACGGAATGTCAGTTTGCATATGTGCAAGCTACATGCATTTCTCCTAGTCACACACTAATTATTTCCATTTTAAATTGTAGGGGTCTCCGATCCAGTGGTTATATGTATGCATGTTTTACTAAAGATCAAAACAATAACACCTATTATGGACACCAAAATTAGAAGGTACTACAAAGTAACCCATTTACATATTTCTATGAAGAAAATTTAACGTTTTTTTAATGATCCAATTGTGCTGAAGTTACCAATACAAAACTGCAAATTTTAAAGCACATAGTACATATACTATATGGGGGCTGGCTACATTTTCCCGTAATTATAATGATCCTTTACTGAGATATATAATCCTTCTTAAAGAATACTATATAAATTCTTAGCAAAATTTTACGTTAATCTCTTAACTAAAAACTAAAGAATAAATTTGCATCAAAACTTACCTTCGGATTCGGACGCACTTAACTAAATCGAATCCCCTGCTCCTTTAAATATATTCACCAGACATAGGATATAGACACACATATTATGTATTTTCAATGTATTAAAACAATATATTAAATGTAATTTAAGATTAACATTAACTTTTTTAAACTGTTTTCTGTGCTGCTGGCAATTGAATACCCCAAAATAAAACCAGATTTCGACCTAAAGTATTTCGAAATCAATTCAAAAATACACAAATAAAATAATACCTATATAAAATAATATCAACTAAACTATTTATACATACAATATACATGCATATATATGAGTGTTAAGTGTTTTATAAATAAATCTATTTGTTAAAAAAAAAAAATCAAGTCTAAATTTTTCATTGTAAAGCTCTCGTTCATCAGTGGCTAGTCTCCACGCAATCAGAGTACATTTCTATTACCAATATCAAGTACTGACGGCTTGCAAATGCAGATCATACGAGTAAAAGAACATGATAAGAGCCGTCTTGCTGGATTGCCATCTTATCGGTGCTCAGTAGGTGATTACCATGCCGGTAAGGTCGAAAGTCAGAGCACCGAAGTTAGTAAGTCTTCTGGTCTGAGTCCTGCCTGTCTAAATCCTGAAACCGACGTCATAAATACGATATGTGAAATAAGTTAGAAGCCTTCTTCAGTGCCGCTTTTACGAGTATGTACTCTGATGCTACAACCTAACTTCAAAGGTCTAAAATGTTGTGCTTTTCAATAGATAATAGTTAAAATTTACATGATTCCAGGTCAGGTGACTAAGCCAGAGACGTCTTAACAGAGAGTGTAATATTCTTTTTAAAGTTTCAGCATCTTTTTTTTTTTTTTTTCAACATTATCATCCGTTTCTGTAATCGTCTTCTAAGTTTCAGTAGCTGTTTTTGCAAATTTTATTGCCATTCGTTGCATCTGATCTCTTACGAATGAACGTCGCGGCGGCCAAATATCTCTGTAGACACGGGCATTATCAACACGTTACACAGTTATCGATTGAACGATTTTGACGACACATACATAGCATCCATATATAGATAATTTATCGATACGCTTCGAAAATCTTCTTCAATCGATGGGTCTTTGAGTGGATACTCATCACTAAGTGGTCGACACTTTATCAGAACTCTTTACTTTACCCTTTACTTTCTAAAAAACTGATTTTAGATCAATGAAAGAAAAACTGTTTTAAATATATACTTATATAATATATAAATGTTTACATTTTAAGGTTTTTGGAGCGAAGTTCTTTTAAGCAGCTTATTGAAATTGCAAAAGAATATATGAAACGAAAAATCATAACGCTGTGTGACTTTTTTGTATGTGTATGTGTGCAATTTTGTTTTTTTTTTTTGTATGTGTGCGTGCATTATTTAAATTTTTTGGTTGTTTATTATTATTATTTAAGGTTTATTCTTATTTTTATCTGTGTGTGTGTACATTATACCAATTTTTATGTGCGCTTGTAGAGAAAAAAAATGTTTGTTGTCTCGTTTTCATTATATTTACACTGTACGTTGGACAATTGGTTATAGATTAGGTATATGTACCCTGCCAATATGTATCACTGGTCCAAAGCTGTTTCGTGGCTTGTCCCTTTGGAATCAGCAGTTGTTTCATTTCTATCACTTTTACACGCCAAAAACTGTCGAATTTAACATGGCGTTAGCATTGGCAGTGGTCATTGCCACCGCCTGCATTACCGTTCTCCAGTCGTGTCATCAGTTATTGTTACCGCTGCATTACCGTTCTCCAGTCGTGTTATCAGTGAATAGGGGCAAAATGAGACTGTTGATTTCAATAGCAAATAAGGGGGAAATGAGACTGCTGATTTCACTCGTGAATAAAGGCGAAATGATACCAGTTATTTCACTAAATTTTGTGATTATACTCTTCACGGGAGTGAATAGTATTATAAGTTTGTCATGAAGTTTGTAACACACAGAACGACACATCGTAGACCACATAAAGTATATATATTTGTGATCAGCTCGATGAGACGAGTTGATTAAGCCATGTCCGTCTGTCCGTCTGATTGCAAAACTAGTCCCACAGTACATAGGTTTCTTTTTACCAAACGCTGAACATTTGTTGGAATCAGCTGAATCGGACCACTAGGGGGGGTACCTCCCATACAAACCCCCACTTCAATTAAAGTTCTTTAGTTTTTTGATTTACTGAATTGAAATTTGGACACTATAAGTTTCTGTTCCGTATCCACCACCCATGTAGATGATCATGATCTTAGGGTCACCAGGAGGGGTACCCCCCATACAAACCCCCCTTTAAATTAAATTTCTTATTAGATAAAGTTTTTTGTTTTTTGACGTATCGAACTGAAATTTGGACAGTATAAGTTTCTGATTCATATTCATTAACAATGTAAATTTCATGATCCTAGGGTTACCAGGAGGGGTACCTCCCATGCAAACCACCATTTATATTAATGTTCTTATTAGAAAAAAGAGAATTTAGTGATGCTAAGAAAGGAAGGTTGGATGCTACCCGGAGGAGCGTAAAGAGTATTACACCTTTGGCATAGCCAATGATAGCCTTCTTTCTGGTTTTTACTTGCTTTTGGAGCCGCTATAGATGTCTTTTACATATCATGTTGCTTATTACCATTTTATTGATTTTTATAATGTAAAATTGATGATTCCAATGACAAATTACTTTACTCACTTTGAAAAATTCCACTATGTTATTTATCAGTTTCTTTCGTTTCGCCTTTCGATAAGAGAGGGACATAACGGGACACCAATTTAATGAGAGTAAACAAATACTTACCTCTCAATTTTTCCCACATGCTAGTTCGCTTCTACATTACCTTTGACTGGCGAATGCTATATCCACCAGTAATGCGAAAAGTGGCTAATAACTTAGTATAGGAACGCGCACATGCTGGTTCGCTTCTGCATTATCTTTGACTGGTGAATGCAATATCCACCAGTAATGCGAAAAGGAGCTAATAACTTAGTATAGGAACGCGCACATGCTGGTTGGCTTCCGCATTACCTTTGACTGGCGAATGCAATACCCACCAGGTAATACGAAAAGAAGGTAGTGACTTACTATCAAAACGGTGTCTTTTGACACCAAGCATACTGCAGGCTATTGATGAAGTTTATATCTGTGTATGGGTTTATTTCTTCTTTTAGGCGCGTAAATGAAAATTCCGAAAAATTCTTACGTTCTATTACTTATTTGTTACGTTAAAAATAAAAACTTGAATTACTATAGAAAAAGGAAAATCGTTCCGCTCATGTGTCCCACGACACCTCTCTGATTTATATATTTTTTTTAATAAATATAAATATTATAGTCATTTAATTGAGATGATGAGTATCAGTTTTAATCATTATAAAATATTTAAATAAATTTTATTATGTTTACAATATACTTATGTACATAGAAATATAATCTTATATAAACCCTATAACAATATTATAATTTATATGTCTTAATAATGTTAAATTTCATTTAAATATATCAATCTTTTTAGAACATACAATATTTACTGAGCTTAAACTATAATTACAACAATCAGAACCCTAATGCTTGAATAAACTTTACAAAATATACTCTACGACGATTTTAATAACCTCTCAGCTTAATCATACTACATATTATCCTACATTGATAATAGATATTATATGCATGTTCATACGACAATATAATCATTTTGTTATAACTTCATTCAAATAGTACACGTAAGATATAGAATAATATATAGTAATACGTGTACAATATTATTATTTTAATAAGAAAATGTATGAGTTAAGTTTAATATAGAAATACGTAATACAAAACTTCGGTGAGCCCGAAGATTATATAGCCCTTCACACAAAATGGTTCTTAACTGCAATGTTGTCTTCTTTTTATAAAGGCCTGTTGCTACATAAATTCCGGGTGTTTTGTTGTGTTTTGTGTTTTGCTCATAGTTAAGTGAAATTCAATTGAAAATTACCAAAAATTACATAGTATATTTAAGAAGAAAATAAAGTAAGATTGATTGGAACTAAATATTGAAGAAGAAAATACTGTCGATTGAAAACGTTGGAATACAGATCAATAGTGATAGTGAAATTGCATTCAAAATTTTTGCAGCATATTTTTCTGGATCAACAGCTAAATGCCTGGCAGGCTTTTGCAGTTCATCAATTCAAGCCAATCATGTTAAAATCTTGCTCAAAGCACTTATTCGTGGCAACTATCTATTTGATGGCGACTACAACTGCAGTAATCGGAAGTGGAACTGCGCCAGGGCAAATTGTTGGGGTAACATTATGGATGAATTATTTACCTTTGGGAAGTTCTGTATTCTATTTCCCAATGATCCAACGTATATACCAGTCAAACCTTCTACCCTTGATCTGTTTCTTACAAACGCACCAACTCACTTCGTACAACCCATTGTTCATCAAGACCTATCTTCTGATCACTTTCCAGTCTTTTGCAAGCTCTTGATTGGCGTTACACGCACGATTGAAACTTTCCGGCAGTTTTCCAAAGCTGACAGGGTATTGTACAAAGAGACCCTAACAAATATTTCCCGAGCGAGATTGGTTCCTCATATTGACTCTCAACCAACAACAAATACCATTGATTTGATGGTTGACCTTTTAAACACTGATGTAAACGAGGCAATTGAGCAGTCCGTTCCCAGAAAGGAGGTTATGGATTTCAGTCCGAAGCTACTATACCATATTATTAAACTCATAAAAATCAGTATATTGTGCAAAGACTAGTGGATAAGAACTAGAATACCCTTATTTGAACGTATTAAATACCAGAAAGATCCTCATACTAAAAATAGAAAATTTGCTAGGGCAATTTCCCATCAATACCCTTTGCTTAAAAATTGTAAAAAAAAAATTATTTTAAATTTTTACTTTTGATTTTTTTCTCAAAACATTAAGTTACTTTTTTAAACATTACTTAAATAGAGTGGATTAGATTAATTCATATGCCCATGTTATGCATTTGATGCTATTACTCCAATTTTATTTGTTGTCCAACTAATGTGAAACCAAATAATTCATTTGGATTTATACTATTCATTTATTAGTTTGTTTAAAATTGAAGGCCACTTTTTTTAAAACAAAAATTTGAAGTGTGGCAAAACTGAAATGAAATGTTTGAAGGACCATAATAATTATAACAATATAGAAACAATTTCCATATCATGGTCAGATGGGGAGAAAAGTTTCATACCAAATGAGAAGGAAATGAACGAATGCCAAAATCTGCATTATTTATAATGAAAAAAGGCATTTTTAAACCTTGTCAAGACCTGTGAGTTCTGGTTTCAATAATGCAAAAGTGGTGATTTCAATGTACATGACAAAGAACGGGAAAATCGACCAAAAGAGGTTGAAAATGTCGGAATTACAAGGATTATTGGATGCAGACGATACCAGACACACAAAATGATGGCAGAACAATTGCATATCACTCAGAAAGCCGTTTCCAATCACTTGAGATTCAAGGGAAAGATACGAAAAGGTTGGAAAATGGGTTCTACACGAACTGAGAGCAAATGGAAAAAGCAAAAAACTATATTCGAAATGCTACTTGAGTGCATCTCCACAATTTTGAGTGAAAATGCTGGTTCGACCACTTCTGTCCATCGAACCATCGAACAACATCATTTCTCTACAAAACAAAGCGACCTCATACTAAGAGCTCTGTCCAGTCTATATATTTTAATGGTCTTTGGCGCAGCCAACTTAAGGATGGTTAGATAGCATTTTCGATAGTTCCTTTTGTTTGTGCGGTCTCGTTGGGTTCAGTCGAGTGCGGTGAAGAAAATATGAAAGTGTGAAAAAAAATGACAACTTAAAAAGGAAAAAAGTAAGTTCCATTAAATAAATAAAAAAGAATTATTAATAAATTAAAAAGAAAAATGGATTAAAATATTCTTAACGTCATTTTTTCAATTTGTCTTATTGTCTTTCAGTTAGATACCTTTCATTCATAGTGTGTGTGTGTGTGTGTGTCTTTTTATTTTTTTTCAATCTTATTGTGCTCTTTCAGACACATTGTGTTATTTTGTAAAAATCATATTATTAAATTTGCTCATAAAGATTACTAAAATTTGTTAAAAAATTCCATTTATTACATATTTTTTTAGATTTCTTAAAAGCCCTACAGTCGGTCACTTTCACTTCAAAGATGGCATATGACTGCCTTAACCTGTTAAATGAATTGGGTAACTTTAATACTGTTGTATTAAGGTGGGTACCAGGACATGAAGGTCATGAAGGCAATGAAAAGGCCGACTACTTGGCTAAACAAGGGGCGATCATGCCCTTTTACGGTCCTGAGCCTTTCTGTGGTCTCTCGAAAAGCCACAAAAACGAAGAAATCAGGAAACTTGAGGAAAAGAGTTTTCTAAAACACTGGGTGAACTCCACCGGACAACGCCAGGCAAAACAATTCCTCACTCTTTCAAAGAGCATCTCGAATAAGCTTCTCTCACTCAGTAGAGTAGACTTACGCATTTTGACTGGATACTTCACGGGTCACTGCAACCTAAGGTATCATCAAAATAAGTTAGGTCTTTCCGACACTGACGTATGCCGATTTTGTGAAATGGATAAAGAAAGTTCAGAGCATATACTCTGCAAGTGTCCTGCACTCGGTAGACATAGACTTCACCACCTCGGTGACACTGTTGTTAATCCACACAAATTGTGGAACAACAAACCCCAAGATATGTTAAGATTCATCAAAAGTCTAAACATATAGGGTTTCTATTAAATAGGGCTATGTACAATAGATCTTACTGGTCGCTGTGCTATCGGGCCCATTATTATTATTATTAATATTTTTTTAGATTACTTTTTGCCTATTCCTTTACCATATTCATTTCTTATTCTCCATCCATTTGCAATTACTTTTTGTTTTTTCTGATAATGTCTATCTTATCCGCTCACACACATTGTGCTTTTTCGGTTTTCTTTTCGCGACATTTCGTTGTTGGATCATTTTGTTTCTTATTGTTTTTCGCATTTTTATTTTCTATATTCTCATCTTGCTCTCTTTCAATCTCTGTTAAAGAGAGTATCGATTACTCACTAGATTATTCACTCATTCTCATTTCACAAATGCGAAAGATCTGGTGCGGTGACCACTAAAGGTTTCTTGAACTTTATGCCTAAGTCGTGTGAAAGGGAATTGGCACAAAACCTGATTCACCCGCGAACAGGAACATCGCGTTCGCATTGTTAATGTAGGCGATTTTTGAGAAGAAAAATAAAAAATACTTTTCTATTAAGAAGTGAACATTTGTATAAAATTATAAAGAAAAAAAAAGAGTGAAAAGTTAAAAGTCATTAGTAATCTGTGGTAAGATAAATAAATTATATAGAACTAGCATAGCCCGGCGCACTGCCTCTTTCTTTCTTTCTCTCAATGAAGTTCTCAGAATCGTTTCCAGATTTCATAGAAAACTTCATAACTTGTCCAGCAGATTCTTCACCACTTGAGTTCTTATAATCTTGAGCAGATTTCATAAGACCACAAAAAACTTCTCCAGTGGATTCGCCATTCCAACCGGAAGTGAAATAAATAATGCAGAATGACTCTTCACAAAAAAAATTAATATAATTCACTTTTGATTCAACACCGTCGTCTGACCTGCGTCAAAGACAACAATCTTTGCGTCAATTGAATTCTATACGGGAATAAATGGTCATCATAAAAACAAAACCACAAAATTGTTTGGGGAGAACGTATGTGAAGGTTTACAATTTTGCGTCAAAAAAATTAAAAAAGTATAAATACGAGATCATTAACAGTCGCGTAGCAAATGAGAAATGCATCGAATGAATTCCCGCACCTGGCTGACGAATTACGCATTCAGCTCCTTGAGGTATCACTCGGTGTCCAAAAACGATGGGCCATGCCCGCAATGTATTTATAATGAAATTAATTACTTTTTGTGAAATTTAATTATGCTGCGTGGAAAAATATTGATAGAAATTGAGAAAGGAAGAATATTGGCTTTCAGAGAGCACGATATGGGATTTCGGGAAATTGCCAGGAAACCTGCTCGAAGTCATCATGTAATAATGGAATTTTTGAAAGATCCAGATGGTTATGGGCTAAGGAGTATTGGAAGAAGAAAACGAAAAATTTACCAGAACGGAGAATGTAAAATTTTGAGGGCTGTGAGGCTGTGAGTAGGTTAGGTTAGGTTATGCAGGCCGCTCGCTATAATTTGCGAGTTCACCTAGAAGCCTTAAGCCCATTGTGATACCTGATATTAACGTTGAAGGGGAAGGGGATTAAGAGCATTTAGGAGCAATCCACAACAGACATTTCCTATAACATTAGTGTTCGAGCCGAACATGTTACCATATGAAAAAGGTTAAAAGTAGCTACAGGTAGTGACGTATACCACCTGAATATAATATAACTAGGTTAAAACACAGCCTAGTTTAAGATAATACAAACACTAACAAGTTTCACCCTCAGTCTAGACTTAATTACAAATATATGTAACTACACTACAATCTTTTCAATAAACAGAGGATCGCTCGCGAAAAAGAATGAGTACAATCCAAATGAATAACCCGAACATATGTAAGTGAAAATAGCTTATTACAATGTTATTAAATTGATCCTGCTGATCATAATATGAGAAGTTAAAGCACGAAGTATACATAGAAAAATAAAGAAAACGAAGAAAATATTAACAAAGTGATAAATAAAGATAAAGTAAGAAACAAATTAACAATCCCACTATATGGATGCCGTTAAAAATTTTTTTTTGTCGCAAAGTATTCTTAAATATTGAAATCATACAAAAATCTATGAGATTTTTTGGTCTTTCAAACTAGGGTTGTAACGGAACTTCGCATCCGTCTCCGCATCTGCAGAACATCCGCATGAAATCGTACCTCCGCTCCCGCATCCGCATATTTTTTAACGGACGTATATTTACATTTTGTCATTGCGTACGACGTCACATTTCTCACTCCTTTTCACATCCCATATCAAATAAAATAACTAATTGAAGACATCAATTCAAGATTTCGTGGTCTTCCAAGTAATACTACATAAGGACAAAGTTCAATCTGAACTATTGCGTTTGCGAACGCTGCATGGCTTAGGTCTTGTAAGTGTCAAGTGAAGTTGATGACGACGGAGCTTCTGTCGTCAATAGACCTACAAAGTTTCAAGGTTTTTTTTCGCTCATACGTGCTTATTTATTGTCAGGATCAGTTCCAAGCGAGCAACTATTTAGTGGAGCCGGTTTAGTTTACGAAGTATTGAGACATCGGTTAGAAGGCGACAAAGCTCCAAAATTGTTGTTTATTAAGAATAATTAACTTCTTATCAAAATTTGAAGGCGTTCCATAAATCAAAATATGAGGTACACGATCTCCAAAAGAAAATGAAAAAGAGAAACAGATACAGGAGTGGCTAGGCGGTGCGGGAGAGAGTTCAGGCTTGAACAACAAATTTCGTCGCTCCCAGATTATCATATAAAAGGAAGAGCAAGTTTGCAAATTTTAAATAAGTATCTTTAAAACTACTTCATTTTAAGAGCTGAAACTTGTTGAATTATTTGTACGTATTAAGTACCAGAAAGATCCTCATACTAAAAATTGAAAATTTGCTAGTGCAATTTCCCATCAATACCCTTTGCTTAAAAATTGTAAAAAAAAATTATTTTAAATTTTTACTTTTGATTTTTTTCTCAAAACATTAAGTTACTTTTTTAAACATTACTTAAATAGAGTGGATTAGATTAATTCATATGCCCATGTTATGCATTTGATGCTATTACTCCAATTTTATTTGTTGTCTAACTAATGTGAAACCAAATAATTCATTTGGATTTATACTATTCATTTATTGGTTTGTTTAAAATTGAAGGGCACTTATTTGAAGTGTGGCAAAACTGAAATGAAATGTTTGAAGGACCATAATAATTATAACAATATAGAAACAATTTCCATATCATGGTCAGATGGGGAGAAAAGTTTCATACCAAATGAGAAGGAATGCCAAAATCTGCATTATTTATAATGGAAAAAGGCATTTTTAAACCTTGTCAAGACCTGTGAGTTCTGGTTTCAATAATGCAAAAGTGGTGATTTCAATGTAAATGACAAAGAACGGGAAAATCGACCAAAAGAGATTGAAAATGTCGGAATTACAAGGATTATTGGATGCAGACAATACACAGACACACAAAATGATGGCAGAACAATTGCATATCACTCAGAAAGCCGTTTCCAATCACTTGAGATTCATGGGAAAGATACGAAAAGGTTGGAAAATGGGTTCTACACGAACTGAGAGCAAATGGAAAAAGCAAAAAACTATATTCGAAATGCTGCTTCAACGCCATGAAAGAAATAGATTTTTGGATCGGGTTGTGACTGGTGCTGAAAAATAGATTTATTTTAAGAGCCCCAAACGCAAAATATTATGGGTAAAAGATACCATTTCCGTTCTTGGTTGGGAACTTTTACCCCATTTGTTTTCATTGTTGGAAGTTGAAGAATGGCTTAATGTACGTTATATATTACTTTAAAAACTCGCCAAATCGAAAATGTTGTTTTATTAGCTCACACAATGGTCCGAGTAGCTGTTTAGCAGAGTAGTAAAAACAAAAGAGAAAAGTGCGATGTGGATGCCACTCCGATAATTTAAAAAAGAAGTGATGTTATAATAAAATAGTGTGTTGTTTTCAATAATTTTGGTTAATTAATTAAAATTCCACGTGGAGCGCATTTGTCTGAATAGAAAAAAAAAGATTATCGCTTTCAAAGCTTCTGCCTTATGATTTAATGAAATTTCTAAATTAATTGGTCGAACGTACTGTGTTATGAATAAGTACTTGAAAATTCCCGATGAATGTGTTTAAAAATAGAAACATTATGCTGGTCGAGAACCAAAACTCTGGACGTAGCAAGAGTCAAATAGTGGAAAAAGCGAGTAATTCGACCATGTCTTATCGCATTCCAGTGTCCAATGTGTGCATCTGGCGAACTTTAAATGCATCACCATCATCAAGAACACCAGAAACTCAGTCGTCATCTAGAACTCAATCGTCCCCGATCGACTCCTTGATTTTCGTACTTATTGGCAACATTTGCGAAAGAAACACCTCGTATTCTAAAAACGGGATTTTGTGGATGGTGCTGTTATGGTGTTGGGTGCATTTGCCAAGTGTGGTACCCTTGAACATCGCTTTGTCAGTTCAAGAATGAACAGCCACGTGTATGTGGGTGTTTTGGAAAATAATTGATATCGGAAAATAAGGAACCTGGCAAACATGCTAGGAGCAAATGGAAAGCCAAGGCGTTCCATGAACCAAAATATGAGGGACACGATCGATACCATTAAAGCCCTGTATGAACTCTTGGCTATCGATCAAAAGGATGATGGGGCAAGGAGTGTTATAAATACGAAAAACTTCCCGCAGACTTCACCCTGGCTGAAACCTGTCTCGGTCTCGTTGGGTTCAGTCGAGTGCGGTGAAAAAAATATGAAAGTGTGAAAAAAAATGACAACTTAAAAAGGAAAAAAGTAAATTCCATTAAATAAATAAAAAAGAATTATTAATCAATTAAAAAGAAAAATGGATTAAAATATTCTTATTTTGCAGAAACAACAAGATGCCTCAAATGTTGGGGCTATAACCATCTGTCAGAAAATTGCAAAGAAGAAGCTGACCGCAGTAATCTCTGTAGGAGATGCGGGCAAGAGGGTCTTAAGGCAGCCCGTTGCAAAAATGTGCGCTATGCAGTGGCGACCATTGATCAGGTCCTAAAGTACGTTCCGTTCTCCAAAATAATCGAAAGAATATTTCTTAGTAGAATGTTGGCAGTAAAGTGCATTTAGGAAGCACTCCCTCACCACCAATTTGGTTTTAGTTCGTAGCAAAAAATAAAATTTCTATTAATTGCTGTCATCAATGTCCCTGGCAAAATTAAATTCAATTCAAACAAAGAGTATGAATTATATAGAGCAGACTGAGCTCTCAATTTAAGTGACGTGCCTCTTTGCTTTTATGTTGGATGTGAATTGATTGTGTTGGATGGGGTTTGATGGAGCAGAGTCACTCAAATCACCCAAATGTTAATGCAAAATGTGAGTTTTGTTGAATGCACTCAAGAAAAGAGTGTTGCCGAGCAGCTATTCATAAACACATTGTTAAAGACAACAACCACAACCAAAAGCAATATACAGACGGACAGAATGACAGACTCATCGAGCTGATGAAGAATGTATGTATTTACTTTATGTGGTTTCTCTTTGTCACCTTCTGTGTGTTTTGCCTGCCACACATTATGCGATCGATTGTACGATCAAGATTTTCCATGCAATCGTGCCATGATCCGTCCCCACACACGTTGCGAGTGTCCACAAGCTAAATTGAATTGTACAATCAGTCGCATAATGTGTGGCCGGCATAACAAACTTCTTGACAAATGATCACTCTGCCTGTTTATAAGAAGTTTCACTTCTATCAATATATAGGTTCTTCTAATCAAGTCTCTGTATCGTTCACCGTTGACAATAACATTCTGGCCATCAACGTTTTTGACGCTTGTACGCGCCAGTCGTGGCGGCCACATGAGCAAAGTCATATTTAAATCATATTTAATGTTATAAAATTATCTATCCAATGAAGCTAGTTTAATTGATATTATAAATATTTTTCTTTCTTTTATTTTAATTTAAAGTTGTAAACCTCTAAAAAAAAAACCACCCTATTCTTGTCTGACGTTTTCTATGTACAGAGTTTTGTAATAATTTACATTCAATCGTAATTAACGCTATCCATGGTATTTATTGCATTGAAGGTTTTTAAATTGGTGTGCAGTTGTGAATATGGTTATGAAAATGGAAATGTTGATTCTTTTACATGTAGGTACTATTGTAAACATGAGTGGAAAAATAAATGAAAAATTTTAATAACATTTCAGAATAGAATTTTGAATTTTTTTCCTTTTGGTTTCCTCTTGTATTTAATGCATAAAATGCAAAATAACATTTCAAAAGAGAATTATGTGATGCAAAATGTTAATTTTGAGTTTTTTTCCTCTTGGTTTCCTCTTGCAAAAGCTTAAATTTATTCAATAGATGGCAAAAAGGAATTTGTCCTTTAATTGCATGATCATTTCATTGGTCTCCACGGAAAGAGCTTTTGAGAAGATGAAGAAATGAGCCGTTTATTTTGAAAATGGCATAAATCACTTTAGTTTCGACATGAAATATTCAAGGGTTTGTATTTTAACACGTTGGAAACTATTAGTGGCGAATTTAGAAAAGATGTACATATTTGTGTTTATTATCCCAGGATACTTATATTTGACGTAGTGTAAAAAATATTTTTATGAAATAATAATGTGCATTGAAAGCCACCCAATGTCATGCATAATTGAAGTATGTCTTAGTTGATTCACTGCATGATAACACCATATAACATTAACATTACACATACATCAAAGTATACAGTATGTGTATGTATTAGGTAATTCTTAAATTGGAATTCTATGATTTCTGTTGTGTTACTTTTCTTTTAATAGCTCATAACAATATTTAATACTTTTTGCCCGTACTAAAAAAGGAACATTTCCAATTATGTACTTTGAGTGAAAATGCTGGTTCGACCACTTCTGTCCATCGAACCATCGAACAACATCATTTCTCTACAAAACAAAGCGACCTCATACTGAGAGCTCTGTCCAGTCTATATATTTTAATGGTCTTTGGCGCAGCCAACTTAAGGATGGTTAGATAGCATTTTCGATAGTTCCTTTTGTTTGTGCGGTCTCGTTGGGTTCAGTCGAGTGCGGTGAAGAAAATATGAAAGTGTGAAAAAAAATGACAACTTAAAAAGGAAAAAAGTAAGTTCCATTAAATAAATAAAAAAGAATTATTAATAAATTAAAAAGAAAAATGGATTAAAATATTCTTAACGTCATTTTTTCCATTTGTCTTATCGTCTTTCAGTTAGATACCTTTTATTCATAGTGTGTGTGTGTGTGTGTGTGTGTCTTTTTATTTTTTTTCAATCTTATTGTGCTCTTTCAGACACATTGTGTTATTTTGTAAAAATCATATTATTAAATTTGCTCATAAAGATTACTAAAATTTGTTAAAAAATTCCATTTATTACATATTTTTTTAGATTTCTTAAAAGCCCTACAGTCGGTCACTTTCACTTCAAAGATGGCATATGACTGCCTTAACCTGTTAAATGAACTGGGTAACTTTAATACTGTTGTATTAAGGTGGGTACCAGGACATGAAGGTCATGAAGGCAATGAAAAGGCCGACTACTTGGCTAAACAAGGGGCGATCATGCCCTTTTACGGTCCTGAGCCTTTCTGTGGTCTCTCGAAAAGCCACAAAAACGAAGAAATCAGGAAACTTGAGGAAAAGAGTTTTCTAAAACACTGGTTAAACTCCACCGGACAACGCCAGGCAAAACAATTCCTCACTCTTTCAAAGAGCATCTCGAATAAGCTTCTCTCACTCAGTAGAGTAGACTTACGCATTTTGACTGGATACTTCACGGGTCACTGCAACCTAAGGTATCATCAAAATAAGTTAGGTCTTTCCGACACTGACGTATGCCGATTTTGTGAAATGGATAAAGAAAGTTCAGAGCATATACTCTGCAAGTGTCCTGCACTCGGTAGACATAGACTTCACCACCTCGGTGACACTGTTGTTAATCCACACAAATTGTGCAACAACAAACCCCAAGATATGTTAAGATTCATCAAAAGTCTAAACATATAGGGTTTCTATTAAATAGGGCTATGTACAATAGATCTTACTGGTCGCTGTGTTATCGGGCCCATTATTATTATTATTAATATTTTTTTAGATTACTTTTTGCCTATTCCTTTACCATATTCATTTCTTATTCTCCATCCATTTGCAATTACTTTTTGTTTTTTCTGATAATGTCTATCTTATCCGCTCACACACATTGTGCTTTTTCGGTTTTCTTTTCGCGTCATTTCGTTGTTGGATCATTTTGTTCCTTATTGTTTTTCGACTAGACTTTTATATTTAGATTTTTGTTTCTTCTTTAGCTTCAGTAGCCTGCAAACTCACACACACATGGATATATTTTATTCGCATTTTTATTTTCTATATTCTCATCTTGCTCTCTTTCACTCTCTGTTAAAGAGAGTATCGATTACTCACTAGATTATTCACTCATTCTCATTTCACAAATGCGAAAGATCTGGTGCGGTGACCACTAAAGGTTTCTTGAACTTTATGCCTAAGTCGTGTGAAAGGGAATTGGCACAAAACCTGATTCACCCGCGAACAGGAACATCGCGTTAGCATTGTTAATGTAGGCGATTTTTGAGAAGAAAAATAAAAATACTTTTCTATTAAGAAGTGAACATTTGTATAAAATTATAAAGAAAAAAAAAGAGTGAAAAGTTAAAAATCATTAGTAATCTGTGGTAAGATAAATAAATTATATAGAACTAGCATAGCCCGGCGCACTGCCTCTTTCTTTCTTTCTCTCAATGAAGTTCTCAGAATCGTTTCCAGATTTCATAGAAAACTTCTTTTAACTGTCTGTCCAGCAGATTCTTCACCACTTGAGTTCTTATAATCTTGAGCAGATTTCATAAGACCACAAAAAACTTCTCCAGTGGATTCGCCATTCCAACCGGAAGTGAAATAAATAATGCAGAAAGACTCTTCACAAAAAAAATTAATATAATTCACTTTTGATTCAACACCGTCGTCTGACCTGCGTCAAAGACAACAATCTTTGCGTCAATTGAATTCTATACGGGAATAATTGCAAATCAACGCGGATAATTCGTTGTAAAGTGGTCCGAGCAATGCCCAACTGCTGAGAACGGCGATTTTGGGATGTCCTTGGCGACGTCTCAACACTGGCCCGTACAAGAGAAATATTCTCATCCGATCGCCTTGGTCGGTTTTGATTTGGCCTCTTTGGATTAGAAAGAGCATCACCAGTCTTCCCAAGTAACTCGACAGTCCAAGAAGACCCGGTCCTGGAAGAGTTGGGTGGCAGCCCAAGAGAACGCGTTAAGCTACGTCTAGAAAAGAAAGGAGGAGTGTGGAGTTCGTTTCCAACACTGGAGAACAATACTGACGTTCTCAAACCAGATGGCAAGGCTGTGCATGATGAGTGTGCAGAATAGTTGATGGCGAGACTCGATGCGAGCAAGACGTGAATACAGTATTAAATAAATAAAGACTATGAATATCTACAACAACTGTGTTGTATATTAATTGTGTGAGTTGTTACACCGCGTTCGCATTGTTAATGTAGGAGGTGGACCACAATTAAGTTGGAATTTCTTTTGGTGAGCTCCATTACAATCTCAAAAAACTAATTTCGCCTGCTGAAAATCTTTCTATTCAATATCAGAATGTTAGAGGTCTCCTTACTACTTGAGCTTTTGTATAGAGATAGTTTCTCCTTTGATGCTGATGTTATAGCGTTTTTTGAGACATGGCTCAACAATGATATTCTTAGTAATGAAATTTTCTGTTCAAATTTCGTTACAGATCGCCCTAATCGTCGTGGAGGTGGTGTCCTGATCGCTGTTATCTCACACTTACGATCGAAATTTGGTGATCTGAACTTTCCAGTGAACATTGAGTGTATTTGTGCGAAGTTATTGTTACCTCATGAATGTATTTTCGACCACCGCCAGCGGCAACTTTTTTAAATATAATTTTTATCTTTTAAAATAATAATTTAGACTAGGAGTAGTTTTTACTCCGTTCGCCGGATAGGACAAAGGCCGTAGTAGCCAAATTTTTGAAGAAAAAAATTGTGACACGAATTAGAAGACGAGAATGTTGTCGACACAAACTTTCCAATTTAAATCGGAAGAAGGTCAGCGAACAAAGAAACATCTGAATCGTGGAACGAAAGGTGAAAAAAAAGTTTAACAGGTAAGTTAGGAGAATACAATATCAGTACAGTCAGAAGCCGGAATGATGAAAATGATGTTATTGCAGTCCACTGCCACAACAACAACAAGAATCACAGCCAGGACTTAGTACACGCGGTGAATATGTAAAACCAGCAACACTGCCACAACAACAATCACAGCCAGGTGGCGCATCTGGAACTCCGTTCAGTAAAAGGGACACAACGGGGAAGTGAGAAAAACACAGTCAGTTTGACGCCTGATGGATGGCGAGTGTTATGGGGACTCTGCTTTATCAAAATGAAACATCGAACATTAGTTTACTGTGCTTTAACATGGTCATCATAAAAACAAAACCACAATTTTGCGTCAAAAAAATTAAAAAAGTATAAATACGAGATCATTGACAGTCGCGTAGCAAATGAGAATTGCATCGAATGAATTCCCGCACCTGGCTGACGAATTACGCATTCAGCTCCTTGAGGTATCACTCGGTGTCCAAAAACGATGGGCCATGCCCGCAATGTATTTATAATGAAATTAATTACTTTTTGTGAAATTTAATTATGCTGCGTGGAAAAATATTGATAGAAATTGAGAAAGGAAGAATATTGGCTTTCAGAGAGCACGATATGGGATTTCGGGAAATTGCCAGGAAACCTGCTCGAAGTCATCATGTAATAATGGAATTTTTGAAAGATCCAGATGGTTATGGGCTAAGGAGTATTGGAAGAAGAAAACGAAAAATTTACCAGAACGGAGAATGTAAAATTTTGAGGGCTGTGAGGCTGTGAGTAGGTTAGGTTAGGTTATGCAGGCCGCTCGCGATAATTTGCGAGTTCACCTAGAAGCCTTAAGCCCATTGTGATACCTGATATTAACGTGGAAGGGGAATGGGATTAAGAGCATTTAGGAGCAATCCACAACAGACATTTCCTATAAGATTAGTGTTCGAGCCGAACATGTTACCATATGAAAAAGGTTAAAAGTAGCTACAGGTAGTGACGTATACCACCTGAATATAATATAACTAGGTTAAAACACAGCCTAGTTTAAGATAATACAAACACTAACAAGTTTCACCCTCAGTCTAGACTTAATTACAAATATATGTAACTACACTACAATCTTTTCAATAAACAGAGGATCGCTCGCGAAAAAGAATGAGTACAATCGAAATGAATAACCCGAACATATGTAAGTGAAAATAGCTTATTACAATGTTATTAAATTGATCCTGCTGATCATAATATGAGAAGTTAAAGCACGAAGTATACATAGAAAAATAAAGAAAACGAAGAAAATATTAACAAAGTGATAAATAAAGATAAAGTAAGAAACAAATTAACAATCCCACTATATGGATGCCGTTAAAAATTGTTTTTTGTCGCAAAGTATTCTCAAATATTGAAATCATACTAAAATCTGTGAGATTTTTTGGTCTTTCAAACTAGGGTTGTAACGGAACTTCGCATCCGTCTCCGCATCTGCAGAACATCCGCATGAAATCGTACCTCCGCTCCCGCATCCGCATATTTTTTAACGGACGTATATTAACATTTTGTCATTGCGTACGACGTCACATTTCTCACTCCCTTTCACATCCCATATCAAATAAAAAAACTAATTGAAGACATCAATTCAAGATTTCGTGGTCTTCCAAGCAATACTTGTTGAATTATTTGTACGTATTAAGTATCAGAAAGATCCTCATACTAAAAATTGAAAATTTGCTAGGGCAATTACCCATCAATACCCTTTGCTTAAAAATTGTAAAAATTTTTAAACATTCCTTACATAGCATGGATTAGATTAATTCATATACCCATGTTATGCATTTGATGCTATTACTCCAATTTTATTTGTTGTCTAACTAATGTGAAACCAAATAATTCATTAGGATTTATACTATTCATTTATTAGTTTGTTTAAAATTGAAGGCAATTTCCATATCATGGTCAGATGGGGAGAAAAGTTTCATCCCAAATGAGAAGGAAATGAACGAATGCCAAAATCTGCATTATTTATAATGGAAAAAGGCATTTTTAAACCTTGTCAAGACCTGTGAGTTCTGGTTTCAATAATGCAAAAGTGGTGATTTCAATGTAAATGACAAAGAACGGGAAAATCGACCAAAAGAGGTTGAAAATGTCGGAATTACAAGGATTATTGGATGCAGACGATACACAGACACACAAAATGATGGCAGAACAATTGCATATCACTCAGAAAGTCGTTTCCAATCACTTGAGATTCATGGGAAACTGAGTGCACGACGAAAATGCAAAAAACTATATGCGAAATGCTGCTTCAACGCCACGAAAGAAATAGATTTTTGGATTTATTTATTTTAAGAACCCCAAACGAAAAATATCATGGGTAAAAGATACCATTTCCGTTCTTGGTTGGGAACTTTTACCCCATTTGTTTTCATTGTTGGAAGTGGTAGAATGGCTTGGTGTATGGATATCGATGAAGGATGAAACTTTCTTTTGGAATGGCATCCATATAAAGAGATGGACAAAATGTGTAGAAAGCGAGGGCCAATACTTTGAATAAAAAATGTATGTTACATACTTTAAAAATTCGCGATTGTCCGTTTTAAAGTCCGTTGAGTGGTGTTGAGAAAAAGTGAAGTCAGTTGAGGATTGACTAGTGAACTGGATAGTAAGTGCGATACGGATGCCACTCCGATAATTTAAAAAAGAAGTGATGTTATAATAAAATAGTGAGTTGTTTTCAATAATTTTGGTTAATTAATTAAAATGCCACGTGGGTGCGTTTGTCTGAATAGAAAAAAAAAAGATTATCGCTTTCAAAGCTTCTGGCTTATTATTTAATGAAATTTCTAAATTAATTGGTCGAACGTGCTGTGTTATGAAGTACTTGATATCATCAATACCAGAAACTCAGTCGTCATCTAGAACTCGGAACCCGGCGTGCTTTGTGCTACGCTCCCGACGTGATGTTAGTTTTATGATGCTGTTTAATCTTAGTGAACAATAAGTGGATATATATCTGAAATTTCATGCGACACCGATCTGAAAAAAGTGCTTGAAACTCTACTACTAATTGATTTTTGGTTGCGTTTCCAAAAAAGAGTATCCAAGCGTAAGAGAAAAAGCCTTTTATACGTAAACGTGTGAAGCTGCGTTCTCAGCGATGGTGTACTTAAAAAAAAGTATCGAAACAGATTAACATCATTACCTCCTAATTTGAAATTGTTATGTGATGAAAAACAACATCATCCATCGCATTAAAGACAAAATATTGTCGAATTGGTTTTCTCTAGAACCAATTCACTCATAAACACTGTTGTGTTTGTGAGTCCCCAACAAATACTACATTAGTTTTGATCCTCATTCATCAGCAGTACAGGGGACTGTAGGCAGCAATCAACGGAGGATTGGCTGCTGGACTGAGCTACTGTAGCTAGACATATCTCTGGTTAGTTGAATGTTTATTCTTGGCGGAAAACGGTGTTGTCAGGATCTCATTATAAAACAGTGAATTAATAATGAAGATATTACCAACTTCCCAATTTATTCGAATACTAGCGTGTTTGAAGCACGGGACTTCAAAAAAGTACTTGGGCATTGACCCGTAAACACTGGGCTCGAATTCTGTGATGACCTAATACCCTTATTTGAAAATGAAAAAGACTAAATTTTAAATATCTTGTCGCGTGTGAGAATTTTTGTAGGGTTTTTCCTTTTTTTTTTTTGTAGCATGGGAGAAATAAAAAAAAAATAATTCCGATAGGGTGGTTCTTTTTTGTCGGTACTGTGTTTGACAGTACGGTCATACTTTAAACCAAAAACAGATGATCGTCCTGTTAAATCAGGTGATCGGTTGGAAAGGGATCACTGCAAGTGAGTCGGTAAAGTGTCTGTCCGTCTGTTCGAGTAGCTGTCGAGAGAGGCAATAAAAAAAGCTTTTGGTCCCGTTTGTACGGGGTCGAATAAGTTTTGGGGGCCGTGTAGAAAGATAAGAAAAGTTAAAGTTTGTTTTTGGATTTGAGTGAACGAGAAAGGTTGTGCGTTTTGTGGTGGTTTGGTGCTCGGAGTTTTTTTGTTTTAATGTATTTCTCATGGTGGTCTTTGTTTTTTTTTTAATTTATTACAAATCAAAAAACAACGGACGGTAACCGCGCCCAGGCCTTGGTTTCCTGGTTGATGGACTTTAGGGAATTGGCCTTAGGGCTAATTCAAGGAAGGGAGCGAGCACCCGCGACCAATACCACCGATGGTCTCTTAGGTCTGAAGGTAGGGGATTGAGTAGGTTAGGGGGGAAGATATGTGATGAGGTTTGTTTGCTTGTGTGTGGTTACTTTTTTAAACATTACTTAAATAGAGTGGATTAGATTAATTCATATGCCCATGTTATGCATTTGATACTATTAATTCAATTTTATTTTTTTATTAAACCAATTGGAAACCAAATAATTCATTTGGATTTAACTTAATTTATTAATTATATTTAGTTTGCTTAAAATGGAAGGCCACTTATAAGTGTTGCAAAACTGAAATGAAATGTTTGAAATACCATAATAATGCATTAGAAGAACCTTGTCAAGGCGTGTGAGTTCCGGTTTCAATGATTCAAAAGTGCTGATTTCAAAGTAAATGACACTCAGAAAGCCGTTTCCAATCACTTGAGATTCATGGGAAAGATACACGGCAACCACCACTTAAAATTGAAGATGATTTAAAGTAAATTTTAACTATGCCAAAGGTTGATTTGTCACTCATGGACATCAAAAATTAACAGTCTACGAAATATACACTCACTCACACATACGTCTTAACTTATTTCTGTATTAACTATTTCATTCTTCTCTCTTCCTCGACTTGTACACATTTCACATTTCTTTGCTAACACATGCACCTTAACTTATTTCTTCGTTACCAGCTCTTTAACTACTTCATTCTCCTTACTTGTATTCCTTTTTCCTTTCTTACGATGCTTGCGAATACTATTTCATTCTTCTCTCTTCCCCCCTTGCCCGCCTTTACATTTTGTGACACTTTTCGTAACCAATTCTTCAAAACAGGATCCATTAATCATTTTCAATGATAAAAGTTGATAAGGACATATTAATAAAGTAGTAAACTAAGGATTTAAAATGCATGGCAATTTTAGCCGAAGTTCCCTAAATAAGCAAATAACTTAATCTTTTAAAGAATTACATTATTATATCAACAGTAATAACTGATCTGATCTGATGATTCATTCCAAAAATAAAGAGTTGAGATGGAATTATAATTATCAGGGTTGCAAACCGGTTCTAAACAGAACCACTTTTTGAACCGAACAGTCGCTTTTTTTGGGCTTTGAACCGAAACCTTTTTTTTTTTTAAAGAAATAATAATTTTCGTAAAAGAAAAGTTTTGATACATAATATAGTAGTTGTTTGCAACCATGATTATTATTATAAAATTCTCATCCAATTCTATTGACGTTCAGTGTGTAAACACCCTAAAAAAGAACGCAGCCGCCTCTGTTTTAAAAATTATATTAATAATCTTAGATGTACGTATCCAAATAATTTAAATAAACGTATTTAACATATTATTCCATATATAAAATATAATTATACAATACATATGAATATCTTCATTGGCCTTATAACGTTTTACGGATTCCGGCTTGAGTGCTGTCCTAGCATTCATTCATTGTCGCATTGTCTACGGATTTTTTTTTGCACCAGCAGTTCAATCATCTTTTCAGCCGTACGTACGTCTACAGATTGATTTGCAATAAGGCGGTCAGTCCCCTCATCTGAACATTTTACCAAATATGGTATTCCAAAGTGTTTACTGCCCAATTTATTATGAAGTGTCATTTGTATTCTGAAGATCAGGTCGCTGAGGACGGTCTGCAGCTAAGGTTGGTTCAGATTGGTCACAAAGGATGGAAGTATTGCTGACATCAAGTATCTCATGATCAGTTGATTTGCTGGTTGTTCACGATAGACAGCAGTCGAGTTATTTGCTCCCTGGTTACTCTGTATGCTCTCGAATGAGTCTATTTTCATAACGAAGTTTTCTACCCAAATTGGCCATATGACGTTTCACAGGTTCCGGGCTTGAGTGCCCTCCTAGCATTCATTCATTGTCGCATTGTCTGCGGATTTTTTTTTTTTTTCACCTGCACTTCAATCATCTTTTGAGATGTGTGTACGTCTACAGATTGATTTGCAGTATAATTTAAAGAAATCTTACCATTTCTCGTGGAGAACTCCCCTTCGAAGACCCTATTCATTAACACATCCAAAACAATCTTTTTTATCTGTCGATTTTGGCATGCGTCCCCTGATCGCTTAAACATGTAAACACTCTGATGAGTAAAGAGTATTTGCAGCTTTATATCGTAATTTTTTAGCAAATTCCATATGTACTTTGAAATTGCTTGAAATTTGTTGGACATTTCAAATTGAAAAACCTTGCTGAGGTTGTTGCTAACAGAGCAATTGCATCCTGTTGACAAATATTCTACGAAATATTTGTAGAATTAGCGAAAATATTTTTCGATAGATTTTTTTGCAATGAAATCATTCTTTGATAATTTCAGCAAGTAGCATAAAATGCTTGAAAGTTTGGAAGTCTTCAGAGAAATTCGACGAAAGACGAATCATTCTCCATCATGACAATGCGAGCTCACACACATGTCGTCAAACACGTGAATTTTTGAGCAGTCTAAACATCGAATTGATGACTCATCCTCCGTACAGTCCTGATTTGGCACCCAATGACTTCTTCTTGTTCCCGAATATCAAAGGTAAACTGCGTGGTCAAGCGTTCAAAAACCATGTTTTGGAAGTGTTTCAAAAGGAATGGAAAAAATGCATTGATCATCATGGGGAATATTTTGAAAAACAATAAAGCCATTTTCATTTAAAAATGTTTGTTAATATTTGCTATTCCCTGCCAATCGACTTGGCCCTCTCCATTGAAGTAGTCCATAAAGCCTTGTCACACAGTTTCTGCTGGCTCCTTCCGAGTATTTCTGTTGGTATGGGTAATGATGACAATGTTTAAGGTTGTGGGGACTGTTGATTCAATATCAACTGGCAGTTGGTTGTCATCCATTAGGAAATTGTGAAGAGTGCAGCATTTTTTCGTAATTAACTTCACTTTGTATGCAGACAAACTCATTTTATTTTGCAATATACGAAATCTGTTTGATAAAATTCCGAGAGCATGTTGAAAAACATGTCTACCTCGAGATATGCGTATATTATACTATATTATACGATGCTCCCATTCGCTGAAGAGGAAATGCTCCTAAAATGGGAATTCATGCAGGACAACGACCCCAAGCATTCGTCAAAGCTTGTTAAGAATTGGTTTAGCGACAATCATGTAACGGTAATGGAGTGGCCATCCCAATCACCCGACCTTAGCCCCATAGAGCATCTAGCTAGCTTCATAAATGATAAAGAATTTGAAAAAATGTACTCGCCGCATAAAGAATTTGAAAATATTTGTCTAGCACGAATCTGTCGTGTATGTCCAACAGCGTACTTCGGCAAAAAATATTCCTACAATGTATTTCTGTGCTGTTATGGTGTTGGGTGTGGTACCCTTGAACATCGCTTTGTCAGTTCAAGAATGAACAGCCACGTGTATGTGGGTGTTTTGGAAAATAATTGATATCGGAAAATAAGGAACCTGGCAAACATGCTAGGAGCAAATGGAAAGCCAAGGCGTTCCATGAACCAAAATATGAGGGACACGATCGATACCATTAAAGCCCTGTATGAACTCTTGGCTATCGATCAAAAGGATGATGGGGCAAAGGAGTGTTATAAAGACGAAAAACTTCCCGCAGACTTCATCCTGGCTGAAACCTGTGAAGAATAAGAGAGGCCCTGATGCGTAGCTGGAGACACCAACAACTAAACGGCAGCCAACGTTAGCAGGGACCAAACACGGTGAGAAACCCAGAAACAGCAGCTGGTACAGAAAATTTTGACGCCATCAAGCCAAAAAGAAAACCATCAAGATATCAAAAAGAAAAAGAGAAACAGCCAAAAACGCACTCGGTCCGAAACATAGGGAAGGTACGCCGGGGTACGCAGACGGTTTACATCATGCTGCCGTTTGCTGACGCCAAAAAACTGCTGAGCTCACAACGAGTTCGCATCGGATGGGTGTCTTGCAGGGTACGCGATTTTGCAGAAACAACAAGATGCCTTAAATCTGGCACAAAATTGCAAAGAAGAAGCTGACCGTTGCATTCTCCAAAATAATCGAAAGAATATTTCTTAGTAGAATGTTGGCAGTAAAGTGCATTTAGGAAGCACTCCCTCACCACCAATTTGGTTTTAGATCGTAGCATGGCACGCCAGAACAACTACATCGGATTGTCCAGCACATGCTACCTGCGTTTGAGTTGAAACAATATTCCTCCGCAGGTCATGAAGGTTTTTTCTTTGTTTATATTTTATTGTTTCCATCCAATATTGATGCGATTTACCTTCAAGCCATCGAGTGAGTTCTATTTTTGTAGAACTCCAAGGTACACCGCAGAATAGTTCTTGCCCAATAAGGACTTTGGCAGCTCCTCTCCTCGCGAGTTCTTCTTTCCCTAGATAAACTCTATGCCATATGATTTGAATTATCCAAACATAGATAAGATCACGTTTTAAATTTTATTTGTATTACTAACTTTGGATGTGGGTCGCAGTCCATTGAAGTCACATCTGTTTGGCATTCAACGTTTGTGGATTGATGTACCCCAACCAGATTTAGATGAGGCATTGAATCAGGAAATAGTACAATAGATCAATTGGCTTTCACCAAAAATCAACTACTGTGGAATTTAAAGAATGTTTGGATGATAAAAGGTTTGAAATACAACGAGATAACTGTAGAATTGCTAAAATGTCCAATAGAAATGGAAAAATATTTTAGCTTTGCTTAAAACTGTGATACTTCTATTGTGCTGATTTCATTAGTCCTACATTTTGCAAAACGCCAGCAGCATGGAATGGATCACGTTGACAAAAGATGTCGTAGAATCCTTATGACATTTACCAAGTCCGATGGTTGTTTGTTCATAAAGCAAAATTTGGAAAATATTTTATCGGGTTCAATTTACACTGTTGCGCCATATGAATTGTTTGAAGAACTACAATGCTGAAGGATCATGATGAACTCATTAACTTTCTATTTGAAATTTATATTGGTTGTAGTATAATCTACTTATTTAATTTCTTGTGTATGTGGTATTGAGAAATTTTATTTTATTGTCATTTAACCCGGCGTCATGGGGGATGCGTCAAAATGAGCCGACACTTTTTGAAATAACTGTGGTTTTATGACTACAAGTGCGACATTGTAGCTGCATGTATTTACTTTATCTAAAGGTTTTTAATTAATTTAAAATCAGTAGGACGGAGATCGCACTGCGATTTACATTTGCCGAAAGTTGAATAAGGTAAATATGACCCATCCCCGCAATCAATGTAGCTATTTTGCGCCATTTTGCCCATGTCTAATTTTATTACTTATTTAATTTCTTTTATGTGTTTTGTGTATCTGATACTACGGCTACCAATAACTATTTCTACCTAAATAAATGGACGGTCCCTCTCGAATACGCTAAAACTCGTAGTGTTGAACTTATTACAGCTCTTTTTTGGGGTAGACGTGGCTGCTAAACTTCGCGCTTTGTCGCGTGGGATATGTTTTGTAGGGTTTGTTCGTTTTTATAGCGTGGGAGAAATAGTAAAATAGTGGGAAATCCGATTGGGTGGTTCTTGTTTGCCGGTACTGTATTTGACATTTCGATCATACTGTAAACAAAAAAAAGGTGATCGTCCTGTTAAATTAGGTGATCGGTTAGAAAGGGACCACTGCAAGCTTGTCGGTAAAATGTCAGTCCGTCTGTCCGAGTAGCTATTGAGAGAGGCAATAAAAAGGCATGTCATCAATTAAAATAAACCTTGATGTGCTAAACATAAAGGTCAAACTTTTCATTTTAATCTAACTCGAATGTTCGACGCAATAGGCTGATACGACACTACGACAGAAGAAAAATGTCGGGTTTCTAAATTAAAATAATAACCAGTTAAAAGCAACAATGGTAATATGTTCAATTACACTCATGGGATAGCATAATTTTGTGGAATGGTGTTAAATTAAGTGTTAATGAGTTAAATCCAAATTCTACAGACTTAGGCAATGGTATATGCGGTATTGTTTGCTCAAAATAACACGATCTTTCACGCAACCTAACCAAAAAGTATACATAAGCATCTACATATAAGTAATTAACTTAGGTAAAATATGCTAATGTAGTTTTTTTCAAATTTCGAAAGATTTCTTCATATGTAACACAAAATATATGAGCAGTCAGATTGTATGGCTATAGTAAAATGTATTATAGATTGATAAACAACAATCTTGACATTAAAACAAAAACCATGAGATGGCTCATAGTTAGCCGATCAACGTGATCCACTCAAAACAAATTATAATTATTAATATACAAGCAAATATTGAAATATGAAGCACTGCTATGGGGGTGTGCCAGCCAAAGCACTAAAAATACAATCCAACAATATGAAAACAAGATACTTATGGGCTTAGTGCTGACATTGAACGTGACATCGGAGTGAAAGTGAAGAGTAGACAGGCATATAAATCCTATAAATAAAGAAGCTTCCACTCTAACTGTCGTTGATTGGCTAATACGACGGCTCAAGCGTATCTAACACAGCGATCTTATGGCTTCATAGAAACTCTAGAACTCTAATTTTATTGCTAACCTAAATAGTTTGTAGTCATTTGAAAATATATCAACGCCTCCTTGACTCTCCCTCTCTCTCTTTTTTCAATCAAGCACTCTTTCTTTGCTCCCAACTCACTTTCATACAATTTATCCTCATTCCTTCTATAATACATATTCTGCCTTTTTGATGCCTAGCTGATATTTCTGAGATCTAATCAGATGGTTAGTTACTTTATAAATGGGATCAAATCGTCACATCCACATTACTTTTACTAAAAAGTTATAAGTTAGACCCATTTGAATTATGCCATATGAGGAACTTTTCTGATTTCATCATAGCATAGACAAACAGGTACCAGATTTGTGTGAAGGGTATACAAGATATAATACTAGTGTTTCGTGAATAATATGAACAATGACAAAACAAACACTTAGATCTAAAGTTTATAGATTATAGTATAGTATATAGTAGTTGATGATAATTTGTAGATTTATCGCGATTTAATTCTCAAACTCAACTAAAAGAATCTGTTAGAATTGTCGTTACAATTCTTCTTAGCATTAAGAGTTGAGTTTGTGTTTGTAACCAACCAAACAATAAGCCTAACATCTATCTCCCTTTTTTTATATAAAAATACTTAGGTACATACGTTAGATGTTTCGATGATGCTCCAACATCAATCAATCCTCACTAGTGCTGGACCATGGCAGCATGTGTTGAAACGGCAAATGCCTATAGAATAATAATAATATAAATTATATTTTTGAAATTGAAAAATATTATTATTTCTGTACTAAATACTTACGATCATCAGTCACTTCGGGATTGTGTCTTATTCGTTTCCATTTATTGATTTTCATATTAAATTAATTTAAAAATACCTGAAATAAACAACAAAAAGAAAAAGACTTAATAAAATACACAACACGAAATAAGTATGTATGATTCTCATTATAAAGTAAAAAACAAAAAGCAAAAGCAATAAAATACAAAACACTGCCTGTAAAACTCTCTTAATATTCGATAATGGTTGGAAGACATTTATAGTGTCCAGTTTATCATACAGTGATACTTGTGTTCCATCAACATAAATTCAATTCTTTATGTCTTCCCATCAAAATTGTCAATTACCTATGGTAATGATGATGATTCCCATAGATATTCTAGTTCAATATCCCAACTAATTCATGTTAATATGTAAATTCACATCTATATTTGCTGATGATACTATGATAAGCAGCCGCTCCCTTTTACCCTTCTGGAGTGGCTACAGAATTCACAATCACCAATTGGTCAACTATAAGAAATGTGCAATCATTTAACATTCACACAATCAGATTTAAACTCAACTTTCCTCAAACTGGGAATGTTATGAATTCCAGTTCCAACTCTCCAGAGTGTATTAATGAGAAAGTGTAGTGAAGTTCTTTTTAAACTACATAATTGGAAGAATGGTACCATGGCCTTTCCCTGATCATTTTCATTTACACTTAACTGCAATATGTATAATCTTACAAAAATAAATTATACAAAGTAAAAGGGAAAAGTACTAGTAGAATTATATACATATGTACTACACAAGTATGCATAAGTTTTGTAGTCACTCACTCAAATTTCTTGAAATTATTTTCTCTGCATCTTTCACCATGTCCTTGTCGATTCTCCGGTCCGCGGAATAGAAAGGATTCTACGGGAGCCCAGCTGAAGACTACCATACGGGTAGTGAACGGACTTTTGATCTGGTATATCTGCTCCGAATAAGCAGACTCAAACAATCAATGGGTGTTTGGACATAGACGTGGAAGGCTGCACAGCGGGCACTGTAAAGCCTTAATTATAACGGCTGCAAGAAATAGAGAGTTGTATCATGATCATTGTTAAAAATATAAGTTATGAGGATATTACTGTTAATGTGTTTTAATTATTGCTGTTAAATATCTGTAAAATTGTATGATCGCCTACATTTGGAATCGAATTGCCAAATAATAAAGATTTAATAAAAGGAAATTAGTCGTTTTCTTATTCTATGCGAATTGGCACTTATATTTTTTCATGTTTTCATTCCATTCTTTTCCAACATTTTGCTCGTGTAATTGAGCACAGTAAATTTTAACTAGCAGACACATTGTGATTTTTATTATCTTCACATTTACTGATTAGTGAAAATCATATAAAGCGATGTATGTTGAGCGAATCTTCAGGAACCGTGTAATGAACAACTTACCCATGTTTGTTTCTCCTAGTCACATTTTCCATTTTCAAGCATCCTCTCTCGTCACTTTGGTTTGTGGACAAGAGGAAGACGATTGCGACGAGGTAGCCAAGCAACTTGTACTTCAGCTGGCGTTTTTCTTTGTCTTCTTTTGCATCTTTCGTTGTTTGTGCTGAGTGCAACCAACGAATGGCGTTCCCAAAAAGAAGAATTAATGAAACGATTTGCTAGCATGAAGGCATTGCTGGATGGCCACCTTGATTTTCACATTATGCCACGTCAGGTGACTTAGC